>QEPC01005480.1:85665-99392 GCA_003113815.1 Sphenodon punctatus
TCCGGGTCCGGGTCTGACTCTGTTCTTTTTTTAAACAAAAAGCCAGGCTGGGCAGGGTGGGTGGGGGGTGTCCCCCCTTTCACCCGCGCAGCCTGGACTCGGGGAGGGTTTTTCTTTTAAAAAACTGGCTGGGGCTTTACATTTTTTTACATTGCAGCCATTTAAAAATGGCTGCAATGCAAAAAAATCCGGTACCCCGGAATCCGGTACCGGGTCCGGATTACCGGGCCAAATCCGATAATGCCGGTACGCCCAATACCGGCATTATCGGATACCGGATTCTACCGGTTTCCCACCCCTAGTTGTATATCATTATTATTATTAGCAAGCCAGCAACGTACCTGGTGCTTTACAAGGTAATGGAATAGACACAGTCCCTGCACTAGGGGCTTACAATCTGAGAGACCGGGGCGGGGGGCAGAGGGAGAAGAGACGAAGGAAGGGGAACAGAGGGAGAGACAAGGGGTGTAAGTCATGAAGATGCAAGGTCTCAGGTGCACGTGCTTGGCTTGGTTACATCGAGAATGATGGCTGGCTGGTCCGTGTGGTGAGGAAATGAGTACACAGGCCTCAGGTAACAGATTGTACTGAATGGAGGGTATCAGCACGAGTTAGGTGAGGGGTGAGAGGAGTTGGGGAGGGCAGAGCAGAAGAGTTGGGTCTTGAGCAGGGATTTGAAGGTACGAAGGGAGGGGATGAGGCAGATGTGGGCAGGGAGGGAGTTCCAGGCATGGGGGGACAGCTAGGGAGAAAGGACGAAGATGGTTAGGGGAGCAGTGGAGGCATGGGAGGGCGAGAGAGGGGACAGAGGAGGAGTGGGGTTCACAGACTGGAGTATCGTGGGAAATTAGTGCAGAGAGGTACGGGAGAGCAAGGTTGTGAAGAGATTTATAGGTGAAGGCTAGGAGCTTGTGCAGGATTTGTTCAGGAAGGGGGAGACAGTGAAGAGAGGAGGGGCTGCACATGGTCAAAGTGACAGGCGTGGTGGATGACCCTGGCAGCAGAGTTTTCGATGGAGATAAGGGGAGAAAGGTGAGAGCAGGGGAGGCCAGTGAGAAGGAGGTTACAGTAATCAATGCAAGAGATGACCAGGGCGTGAACAAGGGTTCTGACAGAGGAGACTGAGAGAAAATGTTGAGCAATGTTATGAAAATGTTGAGCAATGTTATGGAGGGAGAAACGACAGGATTTGGCAACAGTCGATGTAGGGTTTAAAAGAAAGGGGTGAGTCAAAGATGAAGCCTAGGCTATGGGCTTGGGGGATGGGAAGATGGTGACCCCGTCGATGAGGATCGAGAGGGAGAGGAAGAATGCTTCCTTTAAGAGCTCCCAGTAGGACTGTGGGTGGGACTGGAGAAGCAACCAGGCCACAGACCTGTCTTTTGGTGTGGGTGGCCTCCCCAGTTCATTTTTGCTGGGGATGCGTGGGCACTGGTTACCACACACTTTTTTGCCTTGCCCTGCATGGGGCACTTTGGATTTTTCAGCAGTGCACGGTGAGTGGCCATGAGTGGGTGTTGAATGACTCACAGGAGTGTGCATCTCCCTGCACCACCTTCAAACGGATGCCCAGATGAGTGATTACTGGGTAACCATGCGTGGTAGCATCTCATTTAAAAACACCCAGTGGGTAAAACCAAACATGACAGTAAAACACTCTGGTTCACTTTGGCTTGTGGGCCATTGGCATGTTTGTTGTCGGGTCTCCAGATGTTTGCCCAGACTGAGCCTGGGCATGTTGGCAACTAGGCCAGGCTCTCCTCTTGGCAAATGGCCGAGGTCACAGCCCGGCTACCACCCGCTCGGGGCAAAGCGGGCCAGAGCATGTTAACACATCTGTTCCCGCTGGCCTAGATCAGATCCACCATCATGGCTGCCTGTCATGCTGGGGCTCTGGGCACAGCGTGGGCTCGGCCACATGTTCATGCATCTCCCCCTCCCCCCGGGCTCTGGATGTGTGAATGTTCCAGGGTCTGATTCGGCTCATATCATGGTGACTTCCTGACCAGAGTCTGGCTGGGTTGGTGCTGCAGCATGATTGATCACCTTTGTTTTTACCCAGTGAGTGTCTCTACATGTAATGCTTGCCACTTCCAGTTGCCTAACATGAGGGCAAGTGTTATGTTTGGTCACTCAAACCCACAAAATCAGCAATAGGACTTTGTGCTTGTTTTTCACCAGTAGGGAGTCTTGCCTTGTCAGTTTCAACAGAGGGGCTTTTGGGATTTCACCTATTTCAGTTTTCACCTATTTACGCTGCCACCTAATATGCTCCCTCTGAAGCTCCGAGTCCAAAGGGTGACAGCATAAACACAAAGCAGCATAAACAATTGATGCTGCAACTAACAATAAGTTGGTACCACAGAGCTGATTTCCCCCATGGTTAGTGTAACGTGTGGAGCTACCCACTGTGGGAGGAAATGAGCCTGTGCAGCGCTAAGGAAGACTGCTATGGATGATCACTGCTCATAGCCGTAGCCTGACCCAGTTCTGGACCTAAGACCTAAGCTCTGTGTCAAACTTAGCTACTGACTGCAAACACCTAGAACTCCATGGGGAGTCCTTTCCCTTGTATAATCTTATTTACCTGAGTCCTTCCCCATACTAGGCATGCCGCATGCCCCAATTTCCCCACTGAAATTTACTGGTAATTTCTTAACAATTTTGTTGAGAGCAAAGGACCAAGAATGGCTCATACAGAAGGTTTAAATGGATGAGCCTTACTGTATCCCTCCTTTAACCTTGCTCCTTTTGGCTTCCCATCCCTCATCACTGCTATTCCGCATACATTATGGAAGCCGGATCAAAATTGTAAAACTAAGGAACACTCAATAAATCAAACCCGTTTCAATAGCCTCAGTGGATCCCTCAAGGAGCTTTCTTCAGTCCTTCTTGCACCTGTGACCCCTTAGCACCTCTCTGCTGGGCTTTCCTCTGTAACTCAATCTCCAGATATGATGGGGTGAGAGACAGGCCCACCCTGCCTTTACAGCTCCAAGCCCTGGACCCTCAAAGTTCTTCTGCTCAATATCCTCACCTAACACCATTCTATACCCAGGTCTCTCAAACTACCATCCTGATGCCACTTTCCCCTCATGGAGCTCAGTAAGCTCCTTCATCAAATCCTTATTGGTCATAAATATCTGGTCTATCATTGCATTAATGACCTCTGTCCTAGATACCAATTCCTTCTGGACTGCCACTGAGACAGTCTGAGTTCCCTGTATCTCAACCCTAGGCAAACTCCAAGAGCTCCTCTGGATCCCCTGTAACCAGAGTGAGCATTCCCTTCTCCTCTGTGCCATTCTTATGGGATTCACCAGAGCTTGGTGTATTCCCCTGTTTTAAGTCCTGCTGGTCCAACTCTGCAAAGGCCTGCAGAGTTGGGGTACTGCAACCCTCCTGGAACTCCTCATTTTGATGTTTCCTTGTCCCACTAACATCCCTTGCCTCTTCAGACTTCTCCCTACTAAGACCAACAGCCTTTGAGGCAGACTCTTCTTCAGAGTTCCCCAGATTTAGTATACCCCTCCTCAATGGGATGGAGCTATTTGCCTTGACCCTAGGTTTGCTTATAGGACCTGATCTTTTCAAATGTCTAGGTTACTGATACTTCCAGCATACCTGTCCCAGTCCCCAATTCTTTACGTACTTACTCTGGGCCAGAAAACCCCATCTGGACCCAGAGTCCCCAATGTGTCTAGTCTGTGTGAGGGACAAGCCCTCCATAGATGTCCCAAATGTTCACACGTGTGACAGACCTTCAGGGTGTCATCCCTTTCCAGGGGTCCCTGACACCTCCAGTCTCGGATACCTCACTATCATTGCTGCTAGGTTGATGGAACTCCCGGAGATCTCAAGCTCACTGGAGACCTCTACCATGATGAAAGTAACCCCTGTTCCTCTGAGGCCTTGGGGGGTGGTGGTGCCTCCCCAGAGTACCTGCCTTCAACCTAGCCAGCTTATTTTGCACTGAACCCCACAACCATTCTCTGAAACCCTGGATCTCTCACTCCACAACCGCTGCTGGAAGCATTAAGTCTTCTTCTCTACCCAAGTCCATTTCCATATTGGTCAAGTCTTACATTGTAGCTAACTCAACCACTGTCAAGGAGCCAGTAAGGGCACAATCCTCCTGCTTTTCCTGATATGCTCACTTTGTCACAGTAACCCACCTTCTACTCGGACAGCTTGACAGCCATTGATGGGGTGCCCGCATGCTCCACCACTATGTAACAGGGTAGCCCCTCGGGGTAGATTCTTTCCTGGTTTCATCACCCAAAGAAGTCAGCCCAGAGCTCAGTCCCTCAAGAAGTGCCACACTCAGTTCCTGCTTTGTTCTTGTCTCTCCGTCTTACTGAGCCTAGCTCAGTTCCTTTGGCTCTGGACTGACCTAGCCATGCCCAAACCCAGGTGTGAGGCATCCAGGTGCTATCCTGCTTCCCTCAGGTGCCCAGGCCTCAGTAGCACCTGTGTTTCCCATGCTGGTGCTACTCCCCTTAAAGGGCAAATAAGCCCACTGGCACTCTGCCCCGCTACACCATGCAATAACTTCATCTTTATATCCTAACCATAACTGTGTATTCCTTTGCACCTGTTGACTTTCCCTCAGACCTTGGTTTAAAATTCCTCCCCAGCATTTTACAATTTAGCATAGTTGTCTTGTTCCATTTTGGTTTAGTTTGGTCAGAGGGAGCCCTTCCTTCCTGTATATGTTCCTCTTCCCGTATGACGTTCCCCAGGTCCTAATAAATTTAACCCTTTCCTTTCTACATAACTGTCTCATCCACTCATTGAGATGTGTTAGCTCTGCCTGCCCTTTTGGCACTGAGTGTGGAACTGGAAGCATTTCAAAGGATGCTGTTATGGAAATCTTCTTACCTAAAAGCCTCAATTTAACTTCCAGGGTCTTTCTCACATTCCTCTATGTTTCTGGTGCCCACTCTTGACTCCTCCAATCCCTCCAACTATCACCCTACCTCGGTCCTCCCCTTTGCCGCCAAACTCCTGAAATGAACTGTCTACACCCACTGTCTTGACTTCCTCACCTCTAATTCCTCCCTGGACCACCATTAATCTGGTTTCTGTCCTCTCCCCTCAACTGAGGCTGCTCTTGCCAAAATCATCAGTGACTTTTTCTTAGCTAAGTCAACAGGTCTGCTCTTCATTCTTCTCCTGCTTAATCTTTCTGACTCCTTCAAAACTGTTAACCACACCCTTCTCAATTTTTGTAGGCTCTGCTCTTGACTGGTTCTTCTCCTATCTCTCTAACCATTCCTTCAATGTCTCTCTTGCTGATTCCTCCTCCATGTCACTTCCCCTTTTGGTTGGAGTTCCCAAGGTTCTGTCCTTGGCCCTCTTCTCTTCTCTCTTTAAATAACAAGAACATAAGAAGTGCCATATTGGGTCAGACCCATGGTCCTTTGAGTCCAGCATTCTTTCTCCAACATTGGCCAGCTACAGTAGCTTTGAGAGAAGTACAAGTACAGGTCATAAATGTGTGACCCATCTCTTGCTAACCACTCCCAACTACCGGTAGCCAGGGGTTTAAGCCCCAGCTAGTAAGCATTTATAGCTCTATCCTCTAAGAATGTATCTAGTTTCCATTTGAAACTAGTTATGGTGCTTGCTTTAACTGTCTCCTCTGGCAAGGAGTTCCATAACTGTATTGTCCTCTGTGTGAAAGTACTTTTGTTTGTTCTAAATCTGCTGCCATTTAACTTCAGAGAGTGTCCCCTTGTTCTCTTATTGTGAGAAAGGGCAAACAACAGTTTCTTATTTACTTTTTCCACACCACTCATGATTTTATAAACTTCTATCACATCCCCTCTTAATCACCTCTTCACCAAGCTAAACAGCCCCAACCTGTTGAGCGTCTCATATGGAAGTCAATCCATCCCTTCTATCATCCTTGTTGCCTTTCTCTGAACTTTTTCCAATCCTGTTATATCTTTTCTGAGATGTGGTGACCAGAACTGCACACAATATTCAAGGTGAGGTTGTACCAAAGATTTATACAGCAGCATTATGATATTTTCCCTTTTATTTTCTATTCCTTTTGAAATAATGCCTACTATTTAGTTTGCTTTTTTTACTGATGCCGCACACTGAGCCAATGTCTTCAAGGAACTATCTACAATGACTCCAAGATCCTTCTGAGTCATTACATCCAGATCAGAACTCAGCATCATGTATTTAAAGTGAGGATTATTTTTCCATGTGTGCATCATCTTGCACTATCAATATTGAATTTCATTTGCCATTTTATTGCCCATTCACCTAGTTGTGCAAGATCCCTCTGTAGCTTCTCAGTCTGCCTGGGTCTTGACTATCTTGAATAATTTGATGTCATCTGCAAATTTAGGCACCTCACTCTTTACCCCTTTTCCCAGATCAATATGAATGTTAATACTCTATCTCTGGGCAAACTCATTTAATCTCAGTGCTTCCAGTATCACCTGTATACTGATGACACTCAACCCTATGTCTCCCCCCTCCCCCCCATCTCCCATGCACCCCATCTCGCATCAACTATCTTGCTGACATTTTTGCTTGATGTGTCACCTTCAACTCAAGTTTAATATGTCCAAGCCCAAACTCCTCATCTTTCCACCTGAACTTCCTCTCCTGCTTCCCTTTCAATTTTGACTGATGGTGTCACCATTCAGCCTTCAACATTCATAAATTTGAGAAGTTGCTGGAAGGGAGATACCCCTGTCTCTCCCTATGTTCCCCACTTCCTTGTCTTTCTTGGATTGTAAGCCCCACGGGGGATGAACCAGTCTCTAATTATGACTGTAGAGTGCCAAATCCATTGTGGGTGCTATATAAATAATAAATAAAAGTAATAGTAATATCAATTTATTCCCAAACCCCTAGCTACAGGCTACATTTGGCCCCCAGGCCTGAGGTTCCCCATCGCTGATGTAAATGGTCAACTCAGAAGTCAGTCATGTGTTTAGAATGATGGGGCATAAGAATGTGACTCTCCTGGGCTTTGTTGCTGTGCATTACACAGCTCTAAGCAGATTGTGCTAAGCAAATAGAAGAAAATTAACCATAATAATTCTGGATGTACTAGCAAGAGTGCCAGTTCATCAGAGGGCACAATCCTCCATCCATTGAAGTCAATTATTCAACTCCCATTGACTTTAATGGTGGAGGATTAAGCCCAGAGTATTTAGAGATATAGAGACAGTAGGGTTTGCCATGTTGGTCCCAAATATAGGCAATAGTCAAGTGTTATCTTTAATTGGACCAACTCCAGTTGGTGGAGGTATGCAAGCTGTTGGACCTCACAGGGTCCTTCGTCAGGCAGGTCTGGGGTTACCAAACAAAGAAACAAACCCAAAGCAGAAGTATATCTGTGCATGTGCCCAATGAACTCGGAGGGAGGGGACAGGTGGGGAGGAGATGGCAATACAAAAGGGGAAATACAACAACGTAGTAGCTATTGAGTAAATAACTAAACGTTACCTGCAACTGTGGACAGTGATAAGATAAAAAATGGCTGTAACATTTGAGGAAACAGAGCAAAACAGAGGAATAAAGGAAGGGATGGGGTGTAGGGCAGGTTCCCAGTTATTAGAGGGAGAGCAGGGAGAGGAGAGAATAGGAAGGGAGGGAAATACAAAGCAAAATGAGAGATGCAACGAAGGGTAGAAGTCACCCTGCTCTTGTGAATTGCAAGGGGTCTCTAGGAATCTGACTCGGGAAGTACATTTCTAGTTCCCTTTCAATTTTCTTTTTTGGTACAGTTGTATTCTTTCATTTGATCATGTAAAACTTATAAACTCTGCTAAATAGGCTATATTTAGTGCTGTTCTTTAGAAAAAAGGAAAACATTTGCTTTTTATCAGCACTAAAATGCCTAATCTGAAACTTGGCTCTTGAATGGGAATTTTTTTCACCCATGACTTCAGTATCCTGGAGTTTAAAAGGACTCTCCAATGTAGTGTTTATGCTTTGTTACTAGGCTGTCCATTGAACTCTGACTCTTTAAGAATGTGAATGCCTACAAGTAAGGTCTACTCTATTTTTACTAGCATTAGAGCAGGGGGTGTTTTTATGGTCTCCAGGAAGAGTAACCTGAATCAATAAAATGTCTTCATTATAGTAAAAATAATAAATGAAAAGAATTGACGTGAGTCTCCAAGATCATTTTGACAGGGTAATATATATTTTGGGAGACACACAGGAAATATGGGTCAGCAGAGGAATGCATGAGAAAGGCAGGAACCATTGAGCCCTGCAAGCTTTTCTTGCAGTTTTAATTATTCATTGTGATGATGTTTTTTTATGTTTTTATTGTAGTTTTACTTTGTTGTGAGCCACCCCGGGATGCCGTAGGCATGAGGGGGCGGCCAATCAATATAAATAAATAAATAAATAAATAAATAAAATTCTTCTTGCTTGTTATTTCAGATCTTTGGCCAATCAACTAAATTAACTTTCTTCTCATTTGTATGCCATAACATGCAGAGGTCTATGACCTACTTAAGTTGTACTGCATCAACAGAATTATCACTAGTGCTCAGTGATGTGGAGTGGGAAATTTTCTGCTTTATTTTTCTAGAATGTTTTCCGGTTCTAACAATGTGTTTCATAAAGTTAATTAGTAACATAATTATAACAGTTTTTTTCCTAATTAAATATTTCAGTTCAACTACTTTTGACTATTGTAAAAAATGTTGAGAGGTTTATCCAGTACATAAACTTAACATAGTGTACTTTTTGAGTTTTGTTTACTAAGTACAAGTCAAACATGCTAAATCAAATTCCAATCTATTTAGGCCATTGGAACATTATTTCAGAAATTTTGCATCAGAAAAATTTCAAAAAAATCTTCCAATTCAAATTTTTCCTGAAAACCCACATCACTGCTAAGGCAACCTCAAAACTGGCTGGCAAGAACTTTTCAGTAAAAACATTTTTGCTTAAAATAACATGCCTAAAAGAACAGTTCTTCACTGTGTCATTAATCTCTCCTCTGCACTCTAAGGTTGTGGGGTGATGAGAGGAAGAGGAAAAGAATTAACCCGACCTTCCAAGGCACTGAACTGACAAGGGAATGCCTGCATTACTAGTCTCCTGCAATACAGGGTATAGCTAGGCAGACTGTCCTCCTTCTCTCCTCCCAGTAGCCGGTCGTGTAACTGCACCAGGGAGTGTTGGACTCTAGGTTCATGGGGTCCCTGTGCAGTTGTGCTCCTGCCCCTATTATAGCTACTCCGTTGCCTGTAACCTCCTGTGAGCTTGACAATCCCCCACACCATCATTTTGTGGATTGTTGTGTTAGTCTGTCCCTTTCATTCCTTCTCTTCTAAGAACATACAGCCAAAGCTAGGAGATAAGCACCATTTAGGAACACAGTTCTGTGAAAAACTGCTCTTCCCACAAAGCACTTAATTTCATGCTAAAATGTCCATGGGACTACTTCGGTGCTTAAAAGGTGCTCTCTCACCCCCTAGGTAGCATTCAGCTCCCTGTTCTGGCCATATACCTCAAGCAGAATACACATTGGGATGGCTTTGCATGTATGGGTGTTTACAAAAGAGACCATAGTCCACACAAGGAGGGTATTACTATTCAGCCCATGCTCACTGCCTGTTTAGTAGGTGGCCACAAAATGTATGCTCCTGTGTGCCATGGAGTCTCCACAGAACCTCACTCATGGCGGAGTCCTGGGGCATCACAGGTCCACTGTTTGGTCCAGGCCAACATTCACCCACATGCCCACCCCTGTCTCTCTCATATATAGGCAATGAGTCATGAGGAAGGGGTGGTAGAGGGCAGAGCCTGGTGCCTGCCCCTGTATTGCGTTTGCTGCATGAAACCCCATGAGTGGGGGCTTCCCAGATCAAACACAGGACTCCTATAGGCTTTATTTTTATTTCAGATTTATTTATTTATTTATTTATTGGCATCAGCTTTCACTATAGTCCTCCAATAAGGTCACACATAGCAATAAAATAATAATAATGATAATAATGATAATAATAATAATAATAATAATAATAATAATAATAAATGATAAAACATAAACCATAAAACATAGATAAATAGCTAAAACTTACATAGACAATCCACAATTTACCATAACACGATTTCAGTTTTATTACCATTCTACAGTTGGGGAAAGGAACCTGACAAAAACAAAAAAGGATTCCCCTTGCAGTTCATTTTCCCGCCTTCGTTTTTAGGAAGCTAACCATACATAAGTTGAAAGAGCCACAACATCCTCCTCTTTAGACCGGGAAAGGAGACCCCTACACCCTTTACCTGGCTCTGTGCATAACACATCGCCGATAAGCGATTGGAGCCAGACCACCCTAAGATCGTTGTAATAAGGGCAAGTTAACAAAAAGTGCTCAATCGTTTCCACCACCCCCTTGGGGGCAGGTGCACACTCGCCTGGCATAGGTGACCCTTGTATATCTCCCTTCCACCACTGCCGTCTGGACCAACTGGAAACGAAGAAGGGTGTAGCTTCTTCGGCGACTACGGTTAGATAACATATCCAAATAAGTTTCCATCCCCCAAGCAAGTTTAACTAACCTAAGCCAGGGGGCCACCTTCCAACTCCCTAAGGCCACCATATCCTCTTGCTGATCGATGTCTTCTAACCTGGCCTGTACTTCTTTTTAAATTCCCACTAACGACCTACCCGCAAAATAGGCGAAGGAGAAACCCTGGCTCTGAAGGAGATGGCCCAAATATCTGAGCCATGGATAGCCTCTAGGGCCCCTATACAACAGTTCCTCATGCAGGCATAATTGTGGGAGGGAGTTCTCTTGTAAGGAGAGTAGCCTCAACCAATATCGAATAAAAGCAGCCTTGGCATGCAAGTGGATAGAGAGCATACCAGTCTCCGCCCTCAGGACTGGACCTGGGACATCCTTCCCCACTTGGAGAATCCGGTGCAAAAACAAATTCTGCACCCTCTCCAAAGGTTTGATTATTGGCTGGGGGATGATATCCAGTCCAAAGACTGCTGAAGGCGGGACCTTGGTTTTGTATGCATTTAAAAAGGTAGAGACTGGAACGCCCCAGGATATTCAGACTGCCCTGGCCATTGCACCAGCAAATTGCTCCACTCTTACTACCTGAATGTGTTTGACCCACGTATCCCTGCTTGAGAAAGTTACCCCAAGGTATATAAAGGACTGAACCACCTCAAGTGGTTGATTTGCAATTTCCCACTTGACCGACGATTTGCGGCTACCTACAATCATCACCTTAGATTTCTGGGGGTTAGGTGACAATCCATTTGAGGCACAATATTCATCCAGTCCTCATATCAAGTGCTTCAACCCCAATGCTGTCTAAGAGATGAGAACTAAGTCATCCGCAAACTGCAGCATGCTCAGATGGTATGTATCAACTCTAGGAGCATGAATGTTATCTACTGTCAGAGATTTAACAAGATCAGCAAGGTAGATATTAAACAGCAATGGGGCCAGCACTCATCCCTGCCTAACCTCCCTTTGAATAGCAATATCCTTGCTCAGCTGGTTACCTGGGTCTATTTTGACTCTAGCTTGATTATTAAAGTATAGTTGGATTATAAGGGACAGAAGATTGTTATTAATCCCTAACGCAGAGGGCTTCCCCCAGAATCAAAGGCTTTGGTTAAGTCAACAAATGCCAGATATAATTTTCCTTGTGTTTAAGGCCAGGAAAAAGCTCTTGAGTAGAGGGACCTCTGTTGATAGGGTGCTGAGTGACCAAAAATTTATATGGGGTGAATCTGGAGCTCATAAGGCCAGATATGACCATTGCCCTTCCCCCAAGCAGGCCCGTGTAGGTTCACATCAGGCCAAGAAAATACGACAGAGCGGGTGGTTAGGTAGTCGAAGGGATGCCAGACAGGAAGGTCAAAATCAACTTGGGGCATCTGAACCCGAAGGCCGGCAGGATCAGGGGACGGGGATACAAAATCTTTTGGAGGGTAACATGCAACCGGTGATATCCAAAGTATCAGTGCCACAGACTGAGCTCATGGATTTTGAGGCAGGGGTTTCCCAGCCTATGAATGATCAGAAGGGGTTGGGCTCAGTAGGAGATTTGGGGAGTATGATTAACAATGTTGGCCAGACATCCCTGGAAAGGGGAGGGGGAGCCAATTGGCCAAAGTGGTAAAGGAGCAGTATCCACAAAGCCTGTCGACCATTCAGAAGATTGGTCTTTTTTGGCAGGCGACGTGGAACAGGGTGACCTAGGAGATATAAGTGATTTGGTCTGAAGTCTTTCAGTACTGGACCAGGATAAGCTCTTGTCAAGAGCAGGCTACATAAGGGATAGTATTCAATGCTTTGCGTTGGATTATAGGGATTATAGCTGTTTAGATCCAGCTGGTACCGCACCCAAGGTTCAAATCAATTCGGATTTCCTTATGGTGGTCCGTTTTTTGGATGCCTCAGAGCAAGGGACCCCATCCAAGGATACCCCAGCTCCGGGACCATCAGGCCAGGCCGTATCTCCAGTTCAACCTAGAAGACCCAGCAATGTGGTGGTCACCGATGCTGAGATGTCCCTTATTGCTCCTGCTTCCAATTCCTTATGACTTACAGGTGAGGGAAGATGCTTGGGAAATTTATACCTAGAAGATGGCCCTGTGGGGCCCGGGCAACTGAATAATAGCAGGCCCCAGGGGTGGTTACAGGGTATTCTTAGATTTGTTTCATGGAACATTACGGGCCTAAGTCCAAATTGTACAATCCAGATTGGGGAGAGTTTCTGTGTGGCTTTGATGTAGTATGCTTGCAGGAGATGTGGCTCCTGCAAGATACTCCCTGGCATATGGAGCGGTTCAGTATAGCCTCCCATAGTGCCCAAAAGAGGGGTCCCAAGGGGCGCCCTTCAGGTGGTCTGGCAATTCTTGTTGCCAAAACGGTTGGGGATGGTTTTGTCATACTCCAATCCGGAAGGACCGAATTCCAATGGGGTCTCCTTAAATTGGGCTCGGCGCAGGTGGATTGGATTGTGCTATTTAATATTTATATACCACTTACGTCCTCCAACTATTACCAGGCGGATATTTGGGAGGCTCTTGAGGATGCTATCCTCGGGGTACAGGATCAGTACCCCTTAGCCACTATTGTGGTGGCTGGGGACTTGACTGTTCACTTAACAGCAGGACAGGTTAGATCAGGTTATGGAGAGGGGCCCAATGAATGTTCGAGTCCCTTAGAGGGACGATGCCCTATGGAGCTTCGGTTGGAGTCCCTCATTTGCAACTCTAATCTCATAATAGTAGGGGAGGAATTGCTTCAGGACTCTGTGAAGGGGAGTACCTTTATAGGGTCCCAGGGAAGGAGTGCTATCAATTTAATTCTAACAAACCATGAGGCCATTGTCAGATTTGAAATTTTTTTGTTAATTCCCAGACCAGAAAGTGATCACTTGGTCCTCAGTGTGGACATTTCAATCCAGGGATGGGCTGAAACCACTGAGGTGGTGGAGCCCTCTGAGGACCTAGCTAGGAGGATTAAGAGGATCCCTCAGGCCTTATTGATTATCCAAATTCAGGACCTTTGTGCCACTGGAAAGCTTGAGGGGCTGAGCTCCCGAATTATGTTTACACAGGACAACTTGCTTGTCCTACAGTGTTATGAGGAAATTATTGGTAGCTTCCAGGAGGCATTCTTGGCTAGGAATGCTAAACAACATTTTCAAGGAAAACACCCCGGTACGATTTGGATTGTAAATGGTTAAAGGTTTGGCTT
>QEPC01005485.1:3260-14230 GCA_003113815.1 Sphenodon punctatus
CAATAGCGGTCCCGCCAATCCCTGCCCAGTCCTGCAGCTGATTCACCAACAACTCATGATCAGCGGTATCAAATGCAGCTGAGAGATCTAACAGGGTCAAACAACCCCAGTCTAACTCATGGGAGAGGTCGTCAACCAAGGCCAGACTGTGAGGGATCAGGAAAATCCGGTCCAGATGCTCTTGCAGCTGCCGGGCCACCACCCATTCAATAACCTTCCCTAAAAAGGGAAGGAATAGAGACCAGCTGATAGCTGGCCCGGATACCAACGTCCAATGATGGCTTCTTGAGCAGGGGTTGCACCACAGTCTCCTTGAGACAGTCCGGCACCCTGCCCTCCCCAAGGGAGGTGTTGACAATCCCCACCAGCAATTACCCTAATGTCTCCCGGCTGCAGGGATGGGCGAACAGAATCGAGTTCAGAAATTCGGTTCGGTTAAGTAATCGAGTTCGGTTCGGAAGTTCGGTTTGGTTGACCAAACTATTCGAGTTTGGTCCGAACTCTGAACTTCCGAACAGAGTTCAGAAATTCAAACCCCATTGAACTAAATGGAATATTATCTTATAGGGATGGACGAACAGAACCGAGTTCAGAAATTTGGTTCGGTTCAAAAATTGAGTTCGGTTCGGAAGTTAGGTTTGGTCGACTGAACTGGTCGAGTTCGGTCTGAACTCCGAACTTCCGAACCGCATTTGCCCATCCCTAGCTGGCTGGCCTTGACCAGCCAGGACGGGCATGGATCTAGTTCATAATAAGTGGCTCAAGAGTTCCAAGAGGATCCCCCACATCTGAGGGCGACACATCCTGAAATTCATCCCACAAACCAGCACAAGACGGGGCTTCTTCTGCCTCTGGCTCTCCTACTGCTAAAAATTTTGCATCAAAACTGTGGTGGATTTGAGCAATTTTATCCTCAAAAAAGTCCACAAACAAATCACAGCGGGCATTTGATTACTCTAAATCCAGGCAGAGGGAGGCCGGACTGACCAGCCCCCTCACCATCTGGAAAAGTTCAGCCAGGCGGGACTTAGTGGACGCAATGAGGGCAGCAAAGAAAACTTTTTTTGCTGCCAGCACGACCACGGCATAGGTACGCAACCAGACTCTATGCCGCAATCGATCAGGTTCAGCACGTGAGTGATGCCACTGTTGCTCTAACTGCCACCCTTCCCGCTTCATCCGCTGCAGCTCCTCCGTATACAACGGGGACCTGTGTTGTCGGCGGTTCGGGAGCGGATGCCTGGGAGCCACCCGGTCAATGACCTCCACCAACACGGAATTCGATATGGTCACGATGTCATTGAGTGAGCGGCCATCGAGATCAGAGGAAACATCCCCCAGAGCGGTCTGGAACTTTCCAGGTTCCATAAGACTTTGGGGGCAAACCATCCTAACTGGTTCCACACCCTCCCAGGGGCCGACATGTGCCAGGATACCAGCCTGGAGGACATAATGATCCATCCATGACAAGGGCACTGATGACACCTCCCCCACTAACATATCCCCTACCTCAAGGCCTGTGCAAAATATTATGTCGAGGGTATGTCCTCCAACATGTGTAGGGGCCCACCATTCTCTGAGACAGGCTCATCGTAGCCATGGCAGCCATGAACTCATGCTCTGCCCCTCCAAGACTGGTGTCAACATGGATGTTGAAGTCCCCCAGGACTATCACTCTGGGGGACTGCAAGACCACCTCCAATACCAGCTCGGTCAGTGCGGGCAGGGAAACTGCCGTACAGGTGGGTGCCTGGTATATCAGCAGTATCCCTACTTTGTCTCCGGCATCAGATGAAGGCCCTCTATACCCATGATAGTTTCCAGAAGAAATCTCCTCACAGAGAATATATCCTTAAAAATAATGGCTACACCGTCCCCCTGTCCGAGGCTGATGCTGTACTGAGTACCCAGTTGGAACAAGGTCAGCCAGTATAGGCCCTGACTCAGTGTCCAGCCAGGTCTCCGTAATACATGCGAGGTTGGCTGTGTGGTCCAGGATCATCTCCCGGACCTGGCTTATTGACTACCGACCTCGCATTTACCAGCAACAAACCAAGGCCAGGGGCCCTCTGATTCCTGATTACCTCACCATCTGCCTGGGGGCCATTAAGCAGGACAGGAATTTAACACCTGTCCTACCTCACAGATCTAATTCGCCTCCCAGAAGGACCATAATTTCCCCAACCCACAACGAACCCTATGCTGCAGACTCCCCCCCGGTCCGTCCCCCCAATCTCCCCCACCCGGAGGCCATCCCAACAGTCCCCCAAGGGAGACCCCCACCCACTAATACACTCCCTACCCTCCTCTTGCAGAGGAGGGTAACCCCCCTCCCCAGGGGGCTATGTCCCTCCCTCACACTGAGGGGAACGGCCCCTGCCCCCTAACCCAGTCCCCTTGCCCCCATCCCACACATCCCCTACCCTCCTCTGCCACAGGAGGGTAACCCCCTCCCAAAAGGGCTACACCCCTCCCTCACACAAAGGGGCCCAGCCTCTCCCCCCCAACACAGTCCCTTTGTCCCTCACCCACACAATACAAACAAGCCATCCCCACCCCATCATCCTAAAACAACTATACCCCTTACCCACTGTTAGTACCCTCCCGGTCCCGCTAAGGGCCATGCCTAAAGGTCCTTTGACAGTGGCTTTTTGACAGTGGCCCTTAGGTGTGCGGCCTGTGGCACATGCCTGCAGCTCCACCAAGCAGTAGGCCTCTTATCTCCTCCCACAGGGGAGGAGGAGCAGAGTGTCAGCTGGGGGCGGGGCCTCGGTCTAAGGCTGGGCACCTGGAACTCCCAGAGGAGGGGCAAGCCCATGAAATGGCTCCCAGCCCTTGCAGCGGCAAGCAGAGCAGGCAGACAGGCAGACAGCAGAGCAGTCGATGGTCCACTTACATGTGTATCTACCATTGATATGAATTCCTTCACCATTTCCCAGCTCATCACTGAACCCACAGAATGATGTGTAATTCATCAGTTTCATACTTTTTATGTCAGGCAGCCTGACTGCTAGGCTTGAAAATAAGACATAACTGGCCAGAAAAACCTGCATGGTGTAGTGGCATGATGAACCACTACTGCAGTTCATGGGGTGTATGGCTTCGTGTGTGCCAATACACTGTCTGCATGTCAGGAAGGAAGATTTTATACCCCAGGTCCTACGTTGATAATATATTAATTGATATGGTTGACCCAAAGACAAGATCTTCCGGAGGGTGCACTACCTCAGATCTGCTGGCTGTTGCAAAATGGAAGTGCCATGGTGCCTCTAGTTTTAGGGAGGCAGACACTGCCAAAACTGATAAACTCTCCATGTTGTTTTGTTCAGTAACAATTTTCTTTTCATATCACCAGGGGGGATATAACCAAGCACCAACAGTAAAGGTCTCCACTTCTTGAACTAAAGGATTAACTGTGTTACCAGGTTGCAGCTGGAGAGTCTTTGGGTAAAAACAGACATGCAGTCGGTGGGATGGCTCCCCAGCTGGAAAATCACAGGTGACATGGCCCAGGCTGTGTCGGGACACCAGATAAATGTGCTTGCGGCTGAGGAGTCATTCTGCCTCCCGCACAACCCAGGAGCACAACAAATGTGTGGGTGGTCATCCCTGCCCGTGCCCTGCTTTCAGCCATGATGGCCAAGCATTGGCCCGCATGGCCGATCCTTAACCTGGGCTGTGACCTTGGCAATTTTCTGGAGGTCAAAGTCCGGACTAGCTGCTTACCTACCTGGACCAGAAGAGGACCAAGATCTGGTGGCACCACGACAGACATGCTGGTGGCTCTAGGACCACTGGCATGTCTGTTTTTACCCTTGTGGACCAGCCACTTGTAGTATATAGCAGCATATATTTAGTGCATTATACATAAGGATGATTACTGTGGCTGGAACTTGTACACAGCTGCTATATTGGCTTACAAAGCTTCTGTAAGCAGTTTCCTACCTAATACAATGAAGATCAGTATCACAGCACTTTATCCATTTTCAATGTAAAATAAAAATTACACAGTTATAGTCATTTAAGATAATAATTGCTGTTATTGACAATGTTTTAATATGATACAGAAGCGATCTGGCTCAAACTGCTTCTTCCACCTATTCTTGGAATATTAAGATCAGCAATGTATTAGTCATTGCTTAATTACCCTTAAGAAGCCTTATTAATATGCATATATGAAGATATATCTGGCTAGAATGCATTTTAATGAAGTTGCTGAAAGGCAATAAGCTGTAATTTCTAGAAGGGGGTTATGCCATGACTAAACTGTAGCAAAGTCACTGAAAGGACTCAGAAACAGTGTGCTGAGCAGAAGCATACGTTCAAATCTATTTAAATATTTTAATTACAATAACATTTAAAAATGTTTCGACATCCTGACTGCACAGTCAGAACATCAAATGATTCAGAACTATGCATTACAGTGAAAGTATTATTTAAAAATGCAATCTTCAACTTTATATGCCAATACTTGTGGCCTATAAAAGAATCAATTAAATAGGAACAAATGAAAGATAGATGCTTCAAGCTGTTGATAATGGGAACTTTATCGTTGACTTCTATCTTCTAGTGGAGAAGAGAATCAGACCCTAAACCCAATAGCAGGGAGATCCTGAGACTGCTGCATGTCCTGCTGAAGAAAGTGTAAATCCAAACGGACTGTGCTAGGGCACAGGCATGGTTGTCTCTTGCTGGCTGTCCTGCATATTTTCAGCGTACAGCTGGGGAAGTACACAGATTCTACCCACAGCTAAGGGGGCGTGCTTCTCGTAATGGGATGGGATGGGATGGGATGGGATGCAGTGTGGTGGTGGTGCTCTTGTCCCTGCATGTTGTTCCGGGGGCACTGACCACCATGTGATGGCTGCATTTGTTGCAGGTGTTCAGATGCAGGCTGGCCTCAGGCCTGTAGCGACCTCCTAGAGGTCGCGGTGCACCATGCACGGATGCGTCACCAAACCCTCTTACTGTGCTTGCTTGCATTGGTCCAGCCTCCAGCGTGACTCACACATGTTTGGGGAGGCGGTGGCCCACAACAGACAGGGGCATGGGGAGGCATGCTGACCTATGGTGCTTTGTGGGGGCCTTGTATGTGGGTTTTGGGAAACCGCACTGGCCTCAAGTATGCCTGGCTGCTTGTACGTATTCATTGGTTGCCCTGCCTGTTTGAGGGGACATGCTGTTCTGTTTTCTTTTGCCAATAAAACTCCCTTATTGGCGCTGTGTGGTTGTGCTCTGTTTGACTGCTGCTTTATGGACGTTGCATGGGACCAAGCCGAGGGCTTGTACGGCGCACAGTTCCATGCTGTGTCCAATCATAATGCCAGCTAGCCCTGCATCACCTTAGACATGGCAATGTTGTGCTGCTCTATGGGAGTGCATGTCACTGGTGCAGTTGTGCTGGATCCGGCGTAGGCACATCCATGAACCACCCGCCACCGTATATGGACAGCATCACCTCACCGCCATGGGCCAGTTATGGGCTTAGCTGCGCAGTGTGTGTTCCTGGCTGCCAGTGCAGCAACCCATCCGCGGCATGGTTCCCAGCACGTTCATACCGATGCTTGCATTGACCGACTTATGCCCATCTCTCTGGTGCATGTGTGCCCCCCCTCCCCGAGTGTGTGCCGGCACATCTCATTAGCGGGCTTGTGGTCAAGATGGATAAATAAACACCTATTACATTGTCTAATGGGGACCTACAGATATCTCAGAACCAGTTTGCTTATGACACTTGTTTTAAATAAATGTACTAAAAAAGATCAAGGACGGATGACTATTTTACTCTGTGACACTGAAGCGTCTTCAATGGATGTTTGAAACAATACAACACACCCTCACTTTAATGAAACTGGCAGCTCCCTCATTTCTCCTATGCACATCTTTTGTAGTTATGAATCTTTTGCTATACTGAACAAAAGGCTTGGTTCCATTATCACAAATCCATGGCTGCCTAGAGCTCTGCACATAATAATGCATACGACTACTAAGCAGAGCTTCACCGAGATAGCAGGGACAGAATCCAGATATATAGGCAAAGTTTGACTTTAATATGTGCAGATGCTGAAATGAGAACATTCTGCAAAGAGGCTAACAATGACTTGTTCAGTAATTTTTAGGGAGAGAGAGAGATAGAGAGATATTGCCATGTTGGTCCCAAATGTAAGAGATGGGGATGAAGTAGTTCAGATGATATCTTTTATTGGACCAACAAAAGTTGGTCATTCAAATATCATTTGAATTACTTCAGCTCCATTTCAGTAATTTACACAGCAGTTTTCAGATTCCTGTACCAGCACCAGAAGAGCTGGAATACTTCTCCATTCTGTATTTAGGTGTCGGACTTTGGCACCCTTATGCACATTTGTTCTGAGGGCAAACAAGGAGTATTATCAGAAGCGATGCCACCAGGCTTAGTCACACTTTACCACACTTAACCCCACCCTGGGGTCACAACCACCATCACTTCTGTTTGGCAACTGCCAGATGTTCACCACGCTTTGCCCTGAACCATGTAGCAGTTACCACTGGTTGTGATCTTGGAAAATCGCGGGGAACAGCCGGTGGTAAGCGCTACCACAGTTTGCAGCAAAGTATGGTAAGGCACACTGTCATGTCTGTTCTGTGTATCGGCCAAACCCCGGGTGGGGTGGCAGCTGTTACACCAGATTGGGTCTAAGCGTCACTTCTGAAAATAACCTAAGATGAGATGAGGGAAGGGGGATGCTTATGTTTTAGGATCAGAGGAAGGTTGGGGTATACATTTGAATGAATGAATGAACTCCCAACACTGGGGAAACTCTGCCCCTGTTCACATCCTAGACTGAGTGGGAAACAACATTTCTGTCTTGCAAAAGATTTTGCTCTAATGTGAGATAGAAGAAAAATTCAAACTTTCACTCAACGAAACCAAAGTTTTTCTTTCAGAAACGCACTGGACATACACAGTTAGCATGTTCTCTTTAGATGCACGTGTCTCAGAATTTTCTGTCATTTTCCATATATAGATTGGAAATTTCTGTTGAAATATTGTAAAAAAGATTAAAAATCAAAATGCCTCAGGGAAAAAAAGAATTAATTTCTAAGGGCATTTTCAGCAGGGCCGGCCCAAGGCATGTGCCACCAGTGACCAGGCACATGACCCCGCGGGGGGAGGGGCCCCGCATCACCACAAGCTAGAGACTGACAGACACCACCGGTTTTTGTTTTTTTCCCCACCGGGCGTCTCCGAGTCAGCCCTCATGGGGCTTGGGGGTGGGGTGGGGTGGTAAACTTCCTGGGAATCCCCGGCCAGTTATACGCTGCAGAGTTGAGCTGACACAGTCAAGTTGCAGGTAAGTAACCTGCCCCTCATCCCCTGAGCCCCCTCCCCCCAATTCTAGCGAGTGCCGGCCGGCCTTTGGGGCCCCGCAGCAAGGCTTGGCACATGGCCCCTGAAACCCTTGCGCCAGCCCTGATTTTCAGACAAAACACTCTCCACCCACTATACATGTTGCAGGGCTGCAGTGTTGCCCTATGGGTGCCCTGTAACATGTCCTAAGATTCAGTCTACCCCAGGAATAAGGTGTTGGAACTGGACCTGGGTTCAAACCCCATCTTAGGGTGTTTTTAGACAAGCTCCTTCTCACCCTTTGTGCATGTTGCAGTGCTGCATAGATGTTTTTAGAGAAGACACTCGCCACCCACTGTACATGTTACAGGGCACCCATAGGGCAACACTGCAGCCCTGCAACATGTATAAAGGGCGGGTGGTGAGTGGAGAGCATCTTGTCTGAAAATGCCCATGCATGATGCGTAGGTGATGGGTGGGGACGTGCTTGTCTAAAAACACCCTTAATCATGAAGTCATTTAGTGGCCTCAGTCAAGTCACTAGCTCCTGGCTTCAGTTTCCCATCTATAAAATGGGAATAATTATAATGCCCCACCTCACAGGGATGTTAGTGTAACCCATACTATTATGGCTTGGCTGGACAGCAAGATTTGAAGAATTATAATTATAAGCAAATTCTGTTGTTAATCAGTAGAGGGCAGTATTAGAGTAACCACCTCAATCCCCACCTCCCACTCCTGTATGGTTTGAGCATGCTCAAACCCAGCAATCTTGGCTGTTCTCAGCACATTCTCGAAGAATCCAGCACTGGGGCTGCAAGAGTGTGACTGTGGCAGAAGGGGTGGAAGAGGCCCTGGCCCAGGACTATTATTCATAAACCAGATTTGAATGTTTGCAGATTCGAGAAGAATCCAGTGTGGCTGTGGCAGGAGGAGTGGAAGAGGCCCTGGCCCAGGACTATTACTCACAAGCCACTTTGGACACGGCATAAGAAGCTGCATTAGGATCCTGCTGTTTCTATCAAGGACAAGTGAGACTTTATGAAGAACAGAGTCTTGCCATGTGTTGTTTCTTTCTCATAAATGCTGATGTGTGGTATTTTCTTATGTGCATTGACCTTTGTCTTCTTCAATGGTTTTGGAGAAAATAATGTATGTTCATTCAAATGATTTTTATTTTGTTATGTATACTAGTATTCACAATGTTTCCTGTTCTATGAAATAATAGTGTGTTTTGAGAGGATGAAAGAGTTTATGGTTTTATTTGTCCTGTAACTACTGTTGGAGGAAGCAATGCTGTCAGATTGAACCCACCTGCTATTCTTGAAATTAGATACATTCTCTGATTTAGAAGTATAGTAGGTTACATTAGGAGGGTGAATTAGGTAAGGATTTCAAAGCACTTTGAATGCTGGAAGCACTGTAGAAATAATACATTCATTCAAAAACTTGGTTTTTGACAGGGGGGAAAAGCCGGTATTGCTGATCAGGCATAAAAGATGGCACAGTGACACCTACCCATCAGGGACTGTCCATAAAGGTCATACAAGGGAGGAAAGAAGATAGCAAAGTTGTGACAATTTGTAACAAGGAGCAGCTGGTCGCAAGGTGACCTCACACTCATTTCTTGTGACTCCGTGGGCTTTCTCCATGACTGGGGTATGAAAGGGGTGCATGGGCCAGAAGGGAGTGTGCTTTTGTGGGACAAACTGCCCGTGCCTGGGGGGTGGAGAAGCGAGACATACTTTATGGAACTAGGTTTGCCGCCTACGGCAAATGTTTAAGGAACACTTGTGAAAAATACATGTTGCAGGGCGCTGCAACCTGTATTGCCCACAAGCGCTCTTTAAACATTTGCCATCGGGGCCAACCCTCTCATTGCCAGACTTGCTTCGATTAGGCTTCCCATCTCCAGCCAGCGTTTCGTGTTTGCTGAAGCCCCGCTGAGTTGCCAAACTGACCCCACCAGGAGTGGCCGCTGTTCTCCAGCGGTGGGGTGGGGTGTTACTCTGAGGTTGCCTCCACCCAAAGGGGCGGCTCACAGGCCGCAGCTGGCGGAGGTGGACGAGGAGACGCGCTGCGCGGGGACATGAGGGGGCGCGTGAGCTCGTCGCGGGGGGGGGAGGTGCGCGAACTCCGAAAGGGGCGGAGCCCCGGCTGATTGGTTCGAAGTTGCTTCCCTGACGCAGCAAAGCTTTTCAGTACGTGAGAGAGCGGGGGGTAGGGAGCGGGGGGTCGAAGGCTTTGGGGTGAGGCGGAAGCGGCGGATCCCGTCCCTGTCAGTCAGTTCCCACCGGCGCCGGGTTCTGGTCAGAGCGCTCGGCCTGGCTGGCACTGGCCGACGGTCTCCTGGAAGCCGGGAGAGGCATTTTGCCGCTCAGGCGGAGGAACCCCTTCCCCCTCGGGTCTGGGCCGGCCGGAGCCTTTGCCGCCGCTCTCTGGCGCCTCCTGCTGGGGTGCAGGCTCCGTGCGGCTTAACTCGGCCATGGGGTTGGGCGTAGGGTAAGGAGCTAGGGTTGCCCCCTCGGCTATAGGATACCGCCCCCTCGCAACAGGCCCTGCTTAATTCGAGACTGGCCCGCTTTGGGGGATGGAGCCTTTCAGGGGGTCACAGTCCTGTCTGGGGAGAGAGAGAAAAAGACGGGGGTTTAAGCCCCGGGTTCTCTTTCCTGCCTTCCTCTGAGAGGACAATGGGGAGAGGGTGGAATGCCAAGAATCTTAGTGGAATGAGAAGCAGGCAAACTAGGGTGGCCATCCCTCCCCTTTAAAAGAGGATGCGTCTGAAAAATACATGGTGCAGCGCTGCACTGGAACCAATGGAGCCCTGCAACATGTATTTTTCATAAGTGTCCTCTTTTAAAGGAGAAGGATGGCCACCCTAAGAGCTTCTGTCCTTTATACGCTGTTAATGTTGGGAAGTGCATGCAAGTAAGTGGGGGAGCTTAGTCACAGAAGGGGTGGGACATATTGGCTGAAGGGGTAGGGCTTGTCCCTCTTTGGCCATTCAGACTAGTGGGAGGTATGTTATAGCCACAGGACATATCGCTCTCTAATCCATAGGGACAATGCATGAGAAATATGGTCTGTCCACACAGCATATGGGCAGGTGGCAAGCTTAGGTGGAGAAGCTGCTGTCCTGACCTGAATCAGGATTGGTTACCTCTAAACAACCTCCAGCTAATACAACAAGGGAAAACAAGTGGCCACTGACGGCAAGACACACACACACACACAAAACAAAAAACAAGGCTGCTTATGGAAAAATGATAACAATTTACTATAACAAATCAATAAAATACAATTATAAATATAAAATAAACAAATGCAATCTCATATTAACCAAAGAAACCCTACGTGTTTGGGGCCCAAATGACCCTTCTTCAGGGGTATATACCGATCTGGAATAATAAAAAAAAAATACATGAGACGCAATACATCCATGTAAACACAGCAACAATGGGCAAATAAATGACAAAGATACCTAATTTGAATGGGAGAAAAATGAGAAAAGAAAAACCTCTTTGCTGGTGAAAAGCAGTGATCTCACTCTTAAAAGCACACTCACAAGAGTCCACCTTCACTGTCATACTTTTCTTCAGTAGTGCATTTTGTGAACTGGCACTATCCTCGTCCTAAAAAA
>QEPC01005485.1:16252-38460 GCA_003113815.1 Sphenodon punctatus
AGAATCTCACCAAGGCCTGGAGCGCAAAAACCCTGATGGGAGAGCATCCAGTTTCTAATCTCAGGAAAATCTGGGGAGTTCCTTTTGGAACCCCCAGAATTGCCCTCAAAAAATCATTTTGAATCATTTCCAGCTAGAAACTTAAACATTATTTTTAACAATTCTTCTGCTTCCCTTCTGGGTGTATTCAAATGGTTTCTTTGCTTGTTTTCACACGGACACAACTTACTTGATTTGGGCAGATGTTCATCACTTCCAAAGTGATGTCAGACATTTTCACAAAGATGCTTAGCTTGCTGGTCTAGATGTCTGTCTGTCTGTACCCCCTTTTGAAAAGGTTGGCTGTGCAGTATCATTTTGCATGTATTGCTAAGTAGCTTTCTAGAACTTCATAGCATCTGTCCCGTTTAATTTTGAATGCAAAGATATGTATGGTGACTCATACCTTTCCAAAACTCCAGTGAATTAGTGGTTTGACAGTTATATCAATTAGTCGTGATTCACTGATAAAAGCAGGAATGTGACTCATTTCTTTTATGTGCTTGTCCTTAAGGATCATATGGCAGCAACTCAAAGGTCTGTACTCAGAAGTATGCTACATGAGCTGAAAGCAAAACTATGAAAATGATACCGTGCCCCCCTGTGGTGGCACTTAATATCAGAAATCCTTATGGATTAATTCTTTCCATTCTTACCTTGTAGGAAAACATAATAAAATGTCTTGCACTTCTGTGTACCCACTAAAGTAAATTGAAGTGTTCACCTTTAACATCTTTGGCTGAAAATATTTATTATATATTTAAAATATTTACTATGTTTAAAAATATTTTCAAAACTATTTCAAAATCCAGATGTACTTTTTTCTTTGGATGCTGTAACTTGACTTTTATATAATACAGGAGTTAAATGAAAATAGCTTTCTTCCAAACACATAATTCATAAGTGACAGTTTAACCTTGTTATTTTACCATCACTGTTCTATGTGCTGGACAGTTAGTGAAAGAATTGTATACACTTTTTCTTAAAAACAAAGTATTCCATTAGGAAGCAAAAGTTGATTATCCTCAGTTTAAATTTTGTTTTTGAAATCAGGTATTCAGAATTGCTTGGAAAGGTCATTCGAGGAGGAGGAGAGAAAGCAATATTTCGTCACACCCAAAGGAATAAGAAGGTGCTTGTTCGGGAACGCCTGAAAATGCTTCTTGACGATGGTGAACCTTTTCTTGAGTTGTCCCCTTTTGCGGGCTTTGATTTGCCGTATGGTGATGTCCCTGCTGCAGGATGTATCACTGGTAAGAGGGTGTAACAGGCCATTGTGCTTTAAAATAAATTGTATATTATTTAGTATTATAATAAAGCCTTTTTGTTTAGCTGTGAATAAATCTAGGTATAATTCATGTAAACATAAACATACGTGTATCTGTTTCTGAGTGATTCCTTCCACAAAGATTAACATTGAGAGTTTTCAGACTTGGTGGTAGCACAGATTTCCACACTTTTCCAAGCGTGGAAATGCAGTCGCCAGATGTTGGCTCGGACTGGATCCCGGGTTTACACGGGCTGTGACAGCACTTAGCCTGGGCTGTTCCTCGGAACCATCTCCAAGGAACAGCCTGGGCTAAGCACTGCCATGACCCGTGCAACGGACGCCGGACTGGGGTAAAGCGGGCTGTCACGTTTGATGGCCTGCTTTCTCTTACCCTGGTCTGGGTCCAGGGCGCTTCTGGGCAGCCGTCCGTCAGGGACTGGGGCAGGCCACTCTGAGTGGTGTGGGGCCATGTGGATGCTTTATGCTGTCCAGTTACTAAACTGCCTGGGAGCTGGTGTGGTTCCTAGCATAAATGACCATAGAGTAAAAACAATCATGACTCTGGCTGGCATTGGATTGCTGTGGCCTGGAATTCGCCTGCATGTGTGGTACCACACCACCAGATGTTGGCCCGGGATGGTGTCTGGCCTGGGCTGCATCGTTGAGAAAAGGGCTGTTAACGTGGCTAGCATGTTTGTTCAGACCTGCTATCCCTGCCTTGGGCTGCCATGGCTGTCATGGTGGGGGGCGGGGAAGTGGGAGTGGAATGGGAACAGGGCTGACAGCCTGCTCATTTGTTGTGTTCCCCTGCTGTACCCGGGGTGGGTGGGACGGCTCTCCGGCTGCCCGTGTTGCAGGCATGTTTGTTTCATGCCACTCACCGATGCATGGAGTGTTGTCTGCAGTTTTCTGCCCGGGCTGGGGAGCCACCACAAATCCTGAATGTTTGTGTAGCAGCCTCCTGAGCCCATTTGCTGTAATATGTTCCCAGGATGTAGATTGAAATTTCCCTGAATTTAATTGCCTCGGTGGTTCAATTTAAGGTCACACTTAATCCTTTTCCTTGTATGAGTATCGTATGGTATTTATGGAGCTGATTCCTAACTGTAGGAACAAAATAAGTGAGCTGTTTTGCCAATAGGTATCGTATTCAGAATGCTTGGAGTAATAAACTACACTGGGGTGGGGAAAGTTCTCAATCTCAAGAGCCAAACACCAGGTTCTTCATATGACCAAGATCCACATTGTATACATCTGATATCTAACATGCACATGTTCCCCCACATGCATGCTCACAGTCTCCCTCTCCCTCACATACACACAGAGTCCCGCACAGAATCATTGTCTTTCTCTCACACACAGTTGTACACACAGAATCACTCTCTCGCTGCTGCCTGTTTCCTTCCTGCAGCCAGGCAGGGTTAGCACAGTGGGGTCAGCAAGAACCTCAGTTCAATGCTGGTGAGTTGTGTGCCGCTCCTAAGCTTCCATTTCCCTACCTCTGGCCTGTGCCTAGAGACCTCGCTGTTGGACACATGCATCTCTTTTTTGCTATTATGACATAAAAAAGGGTGTTAAACATGATGAAGATGTATAAATAAATGTTATTTTAACTGTATTTGATTTAAATTTGCCCAAGCACAGAGAGCCCACACAAGCCCTGTGACTTAGTTGTAAGTCCTCCTCCACTACAAATGTTGCATGGATGTCTATGCCTTTTTTTACACGGACAGCATGAATGGGGGGTGGGCATCCATCTGACCGCCAGTGGGGATGGGTGGGGGTGCATGCGTGCTCCTGCACTTCACCCATCTCCACCAATCCCCATACACAGAAGCATTGGGGAAAACAGAGGTGCCTCTGTGCATGGAGATGGGTGGGCATCCGTGTGACACCCGCTGCGGCCTCCACCTATCCCCCCTGCACCGCGGTATCTCCCGGGTCTGTGTAAAACGGGCCAAACTCTGCCCTCGTTCATTCCTGTGAAAGGCTGTTAGCTATTAATTTCACTTTTCAGAGTGCAGCCATGTTAAGGCTACAGAGAAGGCTGTTTCTCTTCTACAAGGTAACTTTAACTGACTCCATTGGCATTTGGTAAATGTTGCAGGTAACTCTTCTAGCATTTGACTTCACTTGTAGTCTGTGGCAGAGCTGCAAAATATTTTCAACTGGATTTTTTTCCCCGTGTTTAACGACTTTTTTCTAATACTGTCTGTGGGCTTTGTTACAGGAATTGGAAAAATATCTGGAGTCTGGTGTGTCCTTATGGCAAATGATGCAACAGTGAAAGGAGGGACAGTTTATCCTATTTCAGTGAAGAAACAGCTAAGAGCTCAAGAAATAGCAATTCAAAACCGCCTTTCATCTGTATATCTAGTTGACAGTGGGGGAGCGTTCCTACCACTGCAGGTAATATAGGAAAAGGTACATGGGTAAAAATAACCTCTTTTTCATCTGCGAGGAAATGACTCACTTCTATCTATTTTATGGACTTTTCACCAGTTGACTTTTATTTTTTGTCTCCTGTGAATATCAATGATAAATCCTGCATACTAGTAAAATACCTATTGCAGAAATATTCATATCATAAGTTATACTGTAACTGAACTTTGCCAACAAATCATTGAGTCCTGGAAATGTTTCTAACATGCAGGATAATAGAAATAGTTTTGGCTCAGCTTGCATCTAACTGAAACAAACATGATCAGAGGCTAGAAACTCAATGCTGTACATCAGGGAGGGTGAAATGCAGCCAGTGGCCTTTTGTTGTATGGCACACTTCCAGTTTGTGAGATCCAGTCTCTACCCTCAAGTACACTCCCTCAGCTCACTCCTTTGCTTGGCATGCATCTCAGCCTCTCGTCGGCTCTCATCTCTACTTTGTTCCCACAGACTGCTTCTTCGGTCTCTCGCCTCCATTCCCCCACCCTGCATTTGGCTCCTAAGTATTTACAAAATTCAAAATCAGCCCACAGAGGAAAAAAGATTTTCTGCCCCTCCAGTGCACTAAAGTAAACTGCTGATCCATCAAACACTGCTCATGTTCTAGTAGAGGTTATTATGGCCTCATAGACTTGGATTTTGTACTCTCAATTTGAAAAAGGTCTGAGATGACTAAATATTTTTTAATTTTGGTTCCTTAAAAATAAAACTGAAGCCCTGTATGTGCTTGGGTCAAAAGAGATAATAAATGCCTTCATTTTCACTGCATAAAGATGGATTGCAGAAAGAATGTGAGCACGCTTGGTACACTTAACTTGTATTGAAAAGTTATAAGTGCTTCCTCTCCACACTGGAAGGTGAAATGTACGTACAAGAACTGCTCCTCATCTAGTCACTCTTCCAGAAGAGCTCTGTTTGTCTAAAGCAGCATCATGAATTCTACCACTGAGAACAAATGATAAAACCACTTCAGAGAATTAGAGAACAAGAACTCTCCTGTTCCCTGTTTTTCAGTTTTGGCCCACGTATCTAATATGAATTGCTTCTGTGCTCTGGCTGACCTTGCAGCAGAATAGATTGCCCTTTCAGAGAACCAAGATATGTAATTTATCTCAGCTTTGTGCAGCACAAACAGTCACAGATATTTTTGTTGAATTGAGCTTTAGATGGGTATTAACTTACAATAGAGAAAAAAGTCAAACCTGAGAAACTATAAAGTGTTTTTCATAACGGTGTCCTACTAGGAACTGGGTATACTGTGCAGTGTGCTTTTTTATGATTTGGCAAAAGTAAAGATTGAGTGTTGTTTGGTTTTTGTATTTAAAGTAACAATGAAACTTTCTGGCTAAATGAATAACAACCTGCATTTTTCATATCCCTGCTTTGTCAGGCAGAGATGTTTCCTGACCAGTTCCATGGTGGCCGGGTGTTCTACAATGAGGCAATCATGTCTGCTATGAAAATACCTCAGGTACAATATTGTTTTATGAAAGAATAAGTACAGCATGTGGTTATATGTAAAGTATCTTATCTTTTTTAGTCATGGAGCTTCTTGAACGAACACTCAGGCTGTTTTTACGTGGTGCCGCTGAGTAGGGGGTGCGTGGGGGCGCCAGTGGGTGGGGGGTGCGTGCACATGGCCGCACATGCATCCCCACTCACCCCCCACTCATCCCCGTGCATGGAGCAACCTCAGTTTCCCCTGGTTGCTCTGTGTGTGGGGATGAGGGGGCGGTGGGGATGCGTGTGGCCGTGTGCATGGCCGCACATGCATCCCCGCTCACCCCCCACTCATCCCTGTGCATGGAGCAACCTCAGTTTCCCCCGGTTGCTCTGTGTGTGGGGATGAGCGGAGGGTGAGTGGGGATGCGTGTTAGATGGGAGTGTTCACGCATCCCCACTCACTGCACGTGTCCGTGCTCCGTCCTTCACATGGATTGCGCCCGCTCACGAACATGCAGATTTATGCATGTTCATGAGTGGGTGCGTCTTGTGTAAAAAAAGGTCTCTGATTTGCAAAATCGTTTACAGCTACCTCTGATCAATATAGGATCAGAGCAGAGCATCTCTTACTTTGCACCAGTCTAACAAATCAAGAAATCAACTTCTAAAGAACAGACCTGTTCTGTTTGATGCAGACATTAAGCATTCTGTCCAGCACATTCTTAAGACATGGGCCAGTGTAGACGCCTCCTTCTTTTTAATGTAAAGGAGCGAGATTGCTCTTGAGTGGTTCAGCTTCTTCCTGTCGGGTAGGTCTCAGAGTGGTGATGGGCGATTGCTCGTCTTCCTCTTGGGACCTTCCCTGTGGGGTCCTCCAGGATTTTATTCTGTCTTCCCTCTTGTTCATCGTGTATATGAGGCCACTGGGCAAGGTCATTAGGAGGTTTTGGGTAAAGTGTCATGAATATGCTGATAACACCCAGCTCTACCTCTCTTTTTCATTTGATCCAGGTCGTGCAGTCTCAGTGCTCACTCTATGCCTGGCTGCTGTCAGGAACTAGCTAAGGATGAGCCGATTGAAGCTGAATCCAGACAAGACGGAGGTGATGATGTTTGGCCAGCCTTGTGACCTGGAGGGGATCGGGACTCCTGTTATTGATGAAATCGAGCCCCCTCTGGTCAACCAGGTTCGCAGCCTTGAAGTGCTTCTGGACCCTTTGCTGCACCTTTTTTGTCAGGTTGCAGTGGTGGCCAGGAGCACTTTTCACCATCTCCATCTGTTGAGGCGGCTGTGACCTTTTCTTTCTGATATGGATTTGGCCATTGTCATCCATGCTTTCATCACCTCAAGACTAGATTATTGCAATGCGCTCTACGTGGGGCTGCCCTTGATGACACGTGGCACGTGCCAGCTTTTGGAGGCAGGGTGCTGGGAGCACATTTACTCCAGAAAAATGGTGCAAATAGACATAGAAAAATACACCGAAGATTAAACTTGGCACAGAAGTAGCTGTTAGTGTCATAAATCTATTTTCCAGGATTTGTATTGAAAAGTGGTGCTGTTTTGGAAAAATCCAAAAAGGTGGCCGATTCTCTGAAATATTGTATTCAAAAGTTGTATGGTCTTGAAAATTGTTAAAGGGGTTGGGTACACTAGTGGGAAGGTAAATAAAAAGATTGGTGTTCAGTCTTTTATGAAGAAATACCAAAATGGCGGACATTTAGTTAGTTAGTTTTATTGACTGCACTGGCTCTTGCCATGGCCCAGACAAACAACATACATAAAATAAATATACAAAAATGGTAATATTACACTATATATGTATAAATAGTATATTGTATATAATATTAAATCAACTAATTTCTCAGAACCTCACAAGGTTACATCATATGAACCTCGTGGACAAAATGGAAGCACAGAATTATGGACATCACGAAAAAATGCACTGTGGCTACTCATCCTTTTACCCCCAACTGCTGAAACTGAGTCTAAAGAAGAGCCTGAGTCGTAGAACGCTGCTTTGCTCTTCTGCGGGGGTTACCACGGCAAAGCTTGTCCCCTGAAATAAATCTAAACTCCCCCTTATACTTATAATCCCTGGGTACCCCATCCTCGCTCAGTTCACTTCAATGCTTTATTATGAGCCTCCTCATCTAGGACACAAATATGCCTCAGTTAGCGATAAGTACCTTATCCTAACCCAAACACCCCAATAGGGTATGATAAGAACTATCAAGTCCATCAATCCTAAATCAAAAGTCTTTTCTTAGAAACTAGCTGAATATAGGAAGCTATAGCCAATACTGCTTCCTTATGCGAGAGCCCCAAGAAGAAAACATAACAATTAATAGATTCGAAGATATGGCCACGGGGCAATAATGGAAATAGCCAAGTCAACCTAAGAGCCTCATAATACGGACATCTTGCTAACAGATGTTCAACGGTTTCTATTTCCATTTTATGGCATGAGCATAACCGCAGGTCCTGGGGGATACTCTTGAACCTCCCCTCCACTACTGCGGTCTTGCTCAACTGCCATCTTAGCAGGGTATAAGCTCTATGTAGCTTGGGGTTCACTAAAATATCTAAATAAGGCTCAAAAAGGAACCGGTCCTTAATTAGCCCAAAAAAGGGAGCCACCCTACATGCCCTTACCCGAGCTAGATCATCCTGAGACGCAATATCTTGAATTCTTATCAGGGTCTGCAATCTAATAGATGTTAACGCAACCCCACTAAAGTACTGGAAAGAAAACCCCATTCCTCTCAATAGCCTTTCTAGATAGAGTAGCCATGGGTATGCCCGCACTCCCTGATGACTAAGCTCTTTCAAGCAAAGGAGCGGGAACGACTCCTCTTGCTGAGCTAAGAGTCTTACCCAGTATCTCACGTAAGCCTTACTAACTAGGGATGCTATTGAGAACCTGGCCAATTCGGCCCTAAGTATAGCCCCTGGAACGCTCGCAGAAACTCCCAACATCCGTCTGAAAAACCAGTTCTGTACTCTTTCAAGGGGTGTCGTATCCACAAACGGGATAATATCCATCCCAAATGTCAGCATTGGCGGAATTTTCGCATCATAGACTTTCATAAAAGTCAAAACTTTCAGCCCACTAGAAAGATAAATATTGATTATTATAACGATTTCAGAACTTCAACATGCTGCCTTCAAATTTTTATTTGAAGATAGTTAACCTTTGTAATAAGATGATGCAAACAGTTTCCCATTACAATTCAATCAGATTTGCTAAAGTTTCAAAATGGCAGACGAAAATGAGCTTCTCCTAGGGTGTGCAGAACAGGAACTCATAGGGATGATCCCCGCCTATACCAGTAGGAGGCAGAAACTCAGGAATCCAACTGGTCATGTGCAGAGGGGGTCCATCCCTCTCATTTACCAGTTGGAATTCTGCCTCACTAGATGGGAGGTGAATCTGTGTGCTCTGCACACCTAGGCAGTTCTCCTTCATTTTGGGCACCTTTTTCCTTGCTCAGAAAGAACTTTTTCTTCTTAAATTTTACCTACAGCTCCTAGGCTCGCTCCCCCCCTGCCCCCAAAAAAACCTGAGTCAAAAGTCAGCTCTTCTCCTCCCAGACTATAGAACATCTGGGGGTCCTGATAGACACGGAATCGGACAGGATTTTTCTTCCCACCGAACGCCAATCCAAAATCAGGAACCTAATCTCCAAGATTCTATCTCTTCAGAGCATTCCACTTTACATGCTTGCCAGGCTACAGGGTTTCATGGTCTGTATGCAACACCTAGCATAGGCATGACTCCATCTCTGCCCATTACAGCAGGCACTGCTTCCTTGGCAATACCAAATAATGTAGAAGACCCAGGTAGCCCTCTCCCTAGACCCCAAAGTCAAGCAATCTTTCAAATGGTCAATGAACCCTCACAGGTTCGAATCTGCGGTCTCTCTTTCAGAACCCCTGACGCTGGTGATCACCACGAATGCCAGCCTCTATGGATGGGGAGCCCATATGAAAGATAAGTACTCTCAGGGCATCTGGTCAGCGAAAGAATAAGAGCACGGTATCATTAAAGGTTCCCAGTAGCGTGCCCTCGGTGGTCGTCTGATTGGAGACAGGCCAGATCCCTGGGAACAGTGAGCCCTGGAAACAGACCATTGGTCTGTGGCTTCGTATTAATCTTCTCCAAAATTCCGGCCCTGGCCTATTTTCTTTCCTGCAAGACAACCCGTTTGTTAGCACCTGAAGAGAGATAGTAATAGCTAAGATTCACTCCTTGGGTCTGTCAATCCCGGGATTGCTGTCAAAGGGTTTGGGAGCCGCTAAAACAGAGATATCTGTCAGACTAAATGATCTTAGCAGACAGGAGGATCTTGCCACTATTTCTTCTTGTGGGTCTCTGGCATACTACATTGACTTGACCCCCGGTATTGCTTTACCAGCCAACTACTTATCTATGTGCTCACATAGGAAAGTATATTTGTTAAATGTTAAATGTATTGCCCTCTCGGGTGTTGGAGGGGAGATATAGGGGGCTGCCATATCATCAGAGAATTTGCCCATTTGAAAACTTAGAGACGGAATCAGTTGGACACATTTTGTGTCACTGCCATTTCTATGATAAATTAAGGGCCAACTGGTTGGCTAAGATTCTGGATTGTCTTCCGGGCAGAACTAACCTGGAAATAGTGAAATATCTTTTGTTAGATAGAATGCCAGTAACAATAGAGGCTGTTATGTCATTTTTGCTTGCAGCCTTTCTGGTTAGAAGTTTCTTACTTTTAAATGTGACTAAACGACTGCTAAAAATCTCAGGTGACTGGTATTTCTTCTTTTATTATTCTCTTGTTTATATTATGTATTCCCTAATTGTATATGCTTGTTTTTGCCTTTGTTGGCAGTCTAAACTTCCTTTTTGCAATGGCTTCGGCTACACTAATAAATGAATGAATGAATGAATGAGCACAGTAGCAATTGGCTGGAGCGCAGGGCAATACACCTAGCCCTACGCCACTTTCCCCCTTTAATATCCAGGTCCCATGTACTTATTTACCTGGACAATTCCATGGCACTGGCATATGTGCGGAATCAAGGAGGCTCCAAGTCTCCAGCCCTCAGCAAGGAGGCCAGAGTCATGCTCCTGTGGGTGGAAAAAACCTTCTCTCATCTCAGCCTTTCACATCAAGGGAGTCAAGAACCAAACAGTGAACTGGCTCAGCCGCCAGGATCTCAATCGGGGGAATGGACCCTATCCCAAGAAGCCTTAGTGCTAATAGAGCAGAGATTTGGTGTTCTCAACCTAGATTTGTTCGCATCATCAGAGAACACCAAGTGCCAGGTTTTCTATTCAAGAACTTGACACCCACAGTCACCAGCACTGGATGCCCTACAACAATCTTGGCCCAGGGTCCTGAAGTATGCCTTCCCTCCATTTCCTCTGATAGGGAGAACACTCAGCAAGTTCAAGAAAGAAGAAGGGTCGATAATTCTGATAGCACCCTGTTGGCTCAGACGTCCCTGGTTTGCCGATGTGATAAATCTAGCAACCCAAGAACCGCTACACCTGCTTCCAAAGCTAGACCTGCTGTCGCAAGGCCCCCCTGCTATACAGGAACCTGGAATTCCTCAGACTGACGGCATGACACTTGAGTGTGCAGCATTGAGATCAACAAGCTGCTCTGATGACATCTTACAGACTCTAATGGCATCCGGACGACTCTTGACTAGGCGAATATACCAAGGCAGCTGGAGGATGTTTGCTGAATGGTGTTCTACCAGATAGATCTCTCCTCAAAACCCCAAGATAGCAAATATTTTGCTTTTCTTACAACATGGGTTAGAAAAAGGCTTCAGGGCTAGTACCTTAGTGAGGCAGGTAGCGGCCCTTAACAGCACTATCTCTGTCATTAGGCATGGCATGACTCACTCTTGTACTAGTCCAGTTTCTCTCCCACCCACTTCGGGATCTTGGGGCATAGTGCTCTGGGAAATCACTACGAGTTCCTGTTCTGCACACCCTAGGAGAAAGGGCAATTGCTTCACTTACTTGTGAATTGCCCTTCTGGTGGGGTGTGCAGAACAGGAACTCGGTCCTCCCTCTGGTTCTGTTCTGGATGGAGTGATATAGATATAGAAATATATCACCGACAGAAATAAGAAGAGAGTTTTTCTGTTTTATTATGTAATTTTAGTTGAGAAGTTATTGTTAAAGCTGTTGGACAACTGATAAATGGGAGGGATGGACCCCCTCTGCACATGACCAGTTGGATTCCTCAGATTCTGCCTCCTACTTGTTATAGGCGGGGACCATCTCTACGAGTTCCTGTTCTACACACCCCACCAGAAGGGCAATTCACAGGTAAGCGAACCAGTTGCCCTATTTACATAGTAATCCTGTGGAAACTACACAAATGACCCTTCAACATTTTGGTATAAATGTTGTGTAGCATTAGCAAGTTAAATTAATGGATTTCAGCTAACTGTGCAGTTTTGATTGGGCTTTGATAGGTGTCCTCTTCTGTGTATTTTTTAATGCCAAGTTACCCCATTTTTATGGAGTAGACTATATGTAATTTTCTAACCATATTTTTTTTCATTTGTTGCTTCCAGATGCTGACAAAATCGTGCATGTAAAATATGAATCTATTAATATCATCCACTATAAAGAAGCAAGGGACGAAGAGATGTAGCAAAGACCTTGATAAGGTGGAACATCAGCCAAGCAAAGGATTAATATGTATTGTATGCAGAAGTTCAGGCGATCTGGAAAGTGGTCGAAAATTAGGAGTAAAGGGAGCAGAATCAGTTGCATGCATCAGAAAACTAACTGCTTCTGAAGGTGATTTTGTACATTCAGAGGATTCAAGGGTAAAATCATCACTATTGTCTTTGTGGTTGCATGTTGCTTCTCTCTTGTTCAACGTTTCAGTGAGATGTCCCAATATTTGTCTGGCACAATGTGTATGTCTTTTACTTTGATGTTCTTGGCACAGAATAAGACAAATGTCTTAAAAAGCCCATCAGAGAAATCCTCATAATTTGACACATCTTTCTAAGAAAATGTTTGCTTTAGAGCCATTTCACCATCTATTACCACAAGATCGACTGCAAAGCCTATTTGCACCAGCTCCATGTCTTCAGTTACAGTAGACACAGTTGATAATGGAGGAAAAACTTCAGATGCTAGAGACATTTTTGGCTCGACTTCTGTTTCGGTGGCAATTTAATCACTCGATTGCAGCAAAATAGTTGATAAGACGGCCTTGGTTGTTTGGGCAACTGTACCAGTTAGCAGCTTCACCAAACTCCAAGGCTTCTCACTGAATGGAAAAGACATAATATGTGTTATGTCCATATTACTGCATTGAGCAAGGCATGTAGCATTAATGAAGTCATCAGCTAAACTGGCTTTCTGCTCTTTGAACGTCTCCACTTTTTTCTTTGAAACCATTGATGGGATGGTGCTTCTCTTCACTCTCTCGAACTTAATTTCAGCATCCTTTACACAAATTCTTTCTTCTATGCACACTTTTACCATGCACTTTCAAATGTGTCCTTTACAACTGAAAATGTCAAAGATGTTCTGCCAAACCTACAGAGTAACATTCGTGTGATAAAGTATGTAAGTGCAATGAAAGAATGGCAACAATTCAAGACCAGTTGTACCTTTCATTTCTGGTATGAGTTTATAGAAATGATTAGTCTCAGAATAGCCTTCTGTTACTCTTTTCGGATGAAGGATTGGCCATTGCTGATGGCAACATTATTAAAAATGGGTGCTTAGTTGGTGTTAAAGTTGTTCCTTGTTGTTGGAACAGTTTGTTTATAATGGTGTAATGTTAAGGTTATATTTACCAATAAAAGAAAACTTTTTTTAAAAAAATGGGTGCTTACATGGCAGCTTATGATAGGTACGTGTACACCCGTCAGCTCCTCCGTTTTTATGTGGAAATGGCTGCGTATATACTGAGGAGTACCCCCAGTTCTGCCAGTTTCTTGAAAATGGTGGATTTGCTGGATCTAAAACTGGCCTGGGAGGCACAGCAGTGCCAGTCGATCAACTTGGAGAGCAAACCATTAATCGGCAAGCTAAGGAAAGTGCAGGAATAAGGTCAGAGAGGAAAGAAGATGACCTTCAGCAGTGGGCTGCGGTTACTCCAATTATTGCCAAACTGTATGAATTTCGCTGTAGTAAGCAGACTAAGCCTCATCATACTCCATGTCTTGAAAGAATTAAGTTAGACAAAGTGAGAAGGTTGGAGGAAGAAACAGAGAAGTATGTTGACCCATTCTCTTACAGTGGAGATGAATTGATCAATATCTATGATGGAGACAAGATATAGAACCACATTGCTGTCCACATTTTGCGTGCTAAAGATATTGGTGACACCATAGTAAAAGTGTGCATAGAAGAAAAGAATTAGTGGAAAGGGATGCTGAAATTAGGTTCAAGGAGAGATTGAAAAGAAGCAACATCCCATCAATGGTTTCAAAGAAAAAAGTGGAGACGTTCAAGGAGCAGAAAGCCAGTTTAGCAGATGACTTCATTAATGCTACACACCTTGCTTAACGCAGTAATATAGACATGACTCATATTATGTCTTTTCCATTGGGTGAGAATCCTTGGAGTTTGGTGAAGCCGCTAACTGGTAAAGTTGCCCAAACAACCAAGGCCGTCTTATCAACTATTTTGCTGCAATCAAGTGATTAAATTGCCACTGAAACAAAAGTTGAGACAAAAATGTCTCCAGCATCTGAAGTTTTTCCTCCATTATCTACCACGTCTACTGTAACTGAAGACGTGGAGCTGGTGCAGATAGGCTTTGCAGTCGATATTGTGGTAATAGATGGTGGAATGGCTCTACAGCAAACATTTTCTTGGAAAGATGTGTCTAATTATGAGGATTTGTCTGATGGACTTTTTAAGACATTTGTCTTATTCTATGCCAAGAACGTCAAAGTAAAAGACGTACACATTGTGCCAGACAAATATTGGGACATCTCACTGAAATGTTGGACAAGAAAGAAGCGACATGCAACCAAAAAGAAGATAGTGATGATTTTACCCTTCATACAGCTGCTTTCTTGTAACATACTGAATGAAGAAAATCACCTTCAGAAGCAGTTAGTTTTCTGATGCGTGCAATTGATTCTGCTCCCTTTACTCCTAATTTTCGACCGCTTTCCAGATTGCCTGAACTTCTGCATATGATACATATTAATTCTTTGCTTGGCTGATCCAACTTATCAAGGTCTTCACCACATGTCTTCGTCCCTTCCTTCTTTACAGTGGATGATATTAATGGATTCATATTTTACATGCAGGATTTTGTCAGCATCTGGAAGCAGCAAAAGAAAAAAAAATATGATTGGAAAATTACATATAATCTATTCCATAAAAATGGGGTAACTTGGCATACAAAATGCACAGAAGAGGACACCTATCAAAACCCAATCAAAACTGCACAGTTAGCTGAAATCTATTAATTTAACTTTCTACACAACATTTATACCAAAATGTTGAAGGGTCACTTCATTTTTGTCCACCATTTTGAAACTTTAGCAAATCTGATTGGACTGTAATGGAAAACTGTTTGCATCATCTTATTACAAAGGCTTTTTATCTTCAAATAAAAATTGAAAAGCAGCATGTTGAAGTTCTGAAATTGTTATAATAATCAACATTTCTGTCTGCCATTTCAGTATTTCCTCATAAAAGACTGAACTAATCAACACCAATCTTTTTATTTACCTTCCCACTAGTGTACCCAAACCTTTTAACAATTTTCAAGACCATACTACTTTTGTGAACTTTTGAATACAATATTTCAGAGAATCGGCCACCTTTTTGGACGCTATTTTGGATTTTTCCAAAACAGCACCACTTTTCAATACGAATCTTTGAAAATAGATTTATGATACTAACAGCTACCTCTGTGCCAAGTTTAATCTTCGGTGTATTTTTCTATGTCGATTTGCACCATTTTCCTGGAGTAATTACACCGGTGCTCCGGACAGAGCCTACGCTACACCACCTGTCCTTCTGTGTCCCATTGCAGCCCCTGCGATCGGCCGGGAGTGCCTCCCTCTGGGTACCGTCTGTTAGTCTTGTTCATACAACAAGGATAGCAGGAAGGCATTCTTGGTTGCTGCCCCGCTGCTTTGGAACTCCCTCCCCATGGAGGTTTATTTCAACCTAGGCCTGGGCATCTTCCAGAGGTGGTATAAGACCTTTCTGTTTGAAAAGGCATTTGGCAGGCAAGGATTGGATTGGTTTAGGGGTTGGGCTATCGGGGGTTAGGTTTGGGGAAATGGTGTGATGGTATTGGGGGTGGTGGTTCTGGAAGGGTTGGGTGGGATTTTAGGTGTTTTTTTTAATTGAGTTGAATATTTTTACAACTTGTGGGCTGCCCTGAGCCTCCAGGAAAGGGTGGCAGATAAATTTAAATAAATAAACTCTAAAATCTTCTAATCTTTAAACTTTGGTAGCATCCTTTTCTTAGATCTTGTTATTAATATGAGAATACTTTTGTGTTACCTGGTCAAGTAATAGGAGACATAATGCTCATTTTTGTGGATACCGTGTTGATGTCGGCCATCTGTAGTAAGATGGCTCTTACTACAGAAATCAAAGTTGTCTCAGTGTTTGTATTTTTGTTTTTTGTGTGACGTGATATGTGTTCTAGGTGGCAGTGGTGTGCGGTTCTAGTACAGCAGGGGGTGCTTATGTTCCTACTATGGCAGAGGAAACTGTGATTGTAGATAAAATTGGTACAATGTTCCTTGCTGGACCTCCTTTGGTAAAAGCTGCCACTGGAGAAGATATCTCACCTGAAGAACTTGGAGGAGCCAAGCTGCACTCTATGTATGTACAGTATTAAAAATGGACTCGGTATGTTCTCTGTTTTGTTACTTGTAGTGAAGTATCATTCAGTCCTAACTTTAATGCATTTAAAGATATTTTTGATATTTGCAGTGATGTATGGTACTAAAGATATGAAAAGTGTCTTAGAAGCCCACTGGAATATATGTGAATACCTTTTTAAAAAAAATAATTAAAAATTGTTGTTTGCTATTTGATTATATATTGGCATGTCAGCTGGAATGTCCACTCCAAACTTATTGGTCTGAATTCTGTGATAAGCCAAAAGTTAATCTGAAGGGCATATAGCTCTATGATTTCCTGATAAACGAGATTGTATTGCATGTGAAAGGGGCAGGCAAAGTTCCCAACTCCAAGAACCATGTACCAAAATCCTCATACAGGCAAGAGTCACAAAACACACGTGTGGCTTTTTGAAGCATCTCTCAGGCGGACCCTCTCCTGCTTAACAATTGGCTGACAGAGATGGTGCACTGTGGTCCTGGCTGTTGAGATTCTGAGGATCAGCTGCAGTTCAACTGCTGAGACTTGGGTGTAATGAACTAAGACACAGGACCAATACGTTTTTTTTTATTTTTTGTATATATAATTGTAAAACTTGTCTATCACCCAGGATCAGTGGCTGTGTTGACCATTTTGCACCATCTGAAAAAGAAGCCTATGAATGTGTTAGAAATATTATTTCAACACTAAATTATGAAATTCCATCAGAGGAGACTCTGGAGTGTGACAGTCCTCTGTACAGTGCTGATGAGCTCTTGGGGCTTGCACCACAAGAGTATGGCTACACTCTACCTATCAAACTGGTAAGGAAGGAAGACATCTGATACAGTGGTTCATTTTTAGGTGGTTATTTAATCCAGAATGCACAAGTTAGAACCTGCTATCCCCTCGTGTGCCCATGTCCATATCCGCTTTCATGGTGGGTCTAATTTGCACCCTTACTGATTGTCTTAGTTGATAGATCAAGGACTGAGTGACCAAGCACTAAGCTCCCTTTCTCTGGCAATCTCCAGAGTGATGTTGAGGCATGTGAGCAGTGTTGGGAAGCATGCACAGTTGCTGCTTATGCCCTACCTGTGTTTTATAGATGTCCAAAGGAGTTCTATCCTCAGGCATCTTCACTTGGCTTATTTTGCCAGCAGCATATTGCCGTAGCTCATGGGCCTTATATTATTAAAGCTTTTTTAGACTTTGAAATGTTTCTTATAATGTACCTAGAAATTATGGTTAGTGTCAGGTAGCAGGTTCGACTAGATGGTACGTTTAGAGGATGCAGCCACACGAGCAGCGGGGGCCCCATTCCCGTGCAGCCCTGTGGCAGGCAATTGCTACTGTGGCAGGGAAGCTGAGAGGACCGGCCCTTGTTGGAGCTACTGCCATGGCCGGGGGCTGGAGGCTTCAGCTCCTGCTGTGCTGCAGGATTGGGGTACGGCTGCTCTGCGACTCGTCCTCCGAATTTTTCCAGGGACACACCGCGGGAGCAGCCAGCTGCTTGCCCCGGGGGTGGGGAGGACATCTGGCGGGCCCTGGGCACACAAGCCACTGCATCGCATGATTTATTTGCCAAGGGGGAGGGGTAAGGCTACCCAAGGCATAGTAGCCTCCCCAGCCTGTCTCGTGTGGTTGTACCCAGCGTTGCTCATGCATACAAACCAAGTCGGTTGCATACTTGAATCCCCCTTACTTCCTTGTGTAAATGTGCACACAAATAACTTTCTCTAAATTTCAGGGACCCTTTTAGAGGCCAAATTTGACATTTCACCCCTGAGCAATGTAACTAGTATCCAGTTTTCTCATTATCACTGCATATTTCTATTTAATAGATTTAGGGCATTTTCAGACAAGACACTCTCCACTCACTCCCCACCTACCTCTCTCACCCACTCTACAGGTTGCAGGACTGCAGTGTTGCCCTATGGGTGCCCTGTAACATGTATAATGGGTGGGAGGTGGGTGGGGAGTGTCTTGTCTGAAAACACCATTACCAAAATGTACCATCTAGTTTAACCTGCTGCCTTACACTAGCCCTAATTTCCAGTTGAAGAACAGAGTTTTAAGAGAGCCATCCAATCTTGATTTAAACTTCTATTGAAAAGGAGTTGTTTTTAAAAATATATTTTACCTTTTGTAGATTTTGAGCCGTTTGATAGATGGAAGCGGATTCCAGGAATTTAAAGCTAATTATGGGACAACGTTAATAACAGGATTTGCCTGTATAGAAGGGTAAGGTTGCAAAATATAATATTAAATCATCTCTTTTGTACCACTATTAGGCTTTGTTGCATATTTGTTAAAATGCTTAAACTAGGTGTTTAGCCTAGTCAAGAGATTGGCAATAAGATACCTCTTTACTTTGTGAATTGAGATTTGACACAAGTTGACCATGACTAGAAACCATTGCAAGTTGATGACTGTTTGTGGCCTACATAAAATCTGTTTCTCCCTCTGTCTCCGGCTAATCCTCTGCATGGGTAGCTTTGTGGATGGCCGCCGGGAGGCAGAAGAAGAAAACGCTTTTCCAATGCACATGCATGTAGAACTAGCCCCGACTCTCCTCAGTCCGTCTTCTGCCTTCGGGCCGTCGGGTTCGTAGTTTTCTTCTTCCCCGGACCTAAAGAAAGAGAAGAGTTTTAAGAGCTCGCAAAGAGAAGCAGCAAGCGGGCGGGACTACAAACGGCAGCGAAACCTCCGAAGCATCTTGGGTGGCCGCAACAAAGCCCAGCCAGTTCCCTCGCAAAGTGCCTGGGAACGGGGGAGCAGGAGACAGCGCGGAACATCTCTTCCCCAAAGCTGACAAGACAAGAACGCCGACAAGACTCCCCCCGCCGGGAAAACAGCACCGCCCAGCGGGAGCCAATTCCAGCCGCAGCGCGTCCCCCTTGCAGCAGCAGGAAGCCGCGCGGGCAGAGATGGAGGGGACACAACCGAGCAGAGTGCAACAGGCGGCTACAGATCAGGAGAGCAGGCAAGTAGATATGCCCTTCCTGGTTGCAACAATGGGAAAGATCCTGGAGTCACTTGATAGACTGTGAGACTTGCAGGATAAAGGGAGCCACAAAAGTCCCTCCCCCACTCTGAAGGTGCCCAGAGGAAGCGCAGGAAAAGCCCCTCACTCGGTGAGAACCAAAAGCAAAAGAACAAGGTCCCCACAGGGGGGTGCCATGGCAAGGCTAATAGAATCCCCTCACTCCTCTGAGGAGAGTGCCTCAGAGGCCCTGCCCAGAAAGCGCAGAGGACGATCACACACAGGGATAGCCTCAGGCTCGGATTAGGAGTCGGGGTAGGAGTGGTGTGAGGAGGAGGGTACAAGTTTCCAGGATCCCTTACCAGACCCTAGGGAAAGGGATAGACAGTTCCCTTTTGCCTACAGGGATGAGTTCCTAGAATAGGTGGCTAAGACCCTCCAGTTAAAAGAAAAGCAGGTAGAGGAGGACTCCTCTGATTCCCAGGAGGAAGAGGAGAGGGAATACATTCCATCCCTCCATGAGAAAGAGTCAGGGCTACCCTTGGATAAGGTTTTTGAAAAGCTGGTCCTAGCGGAATGGAAACAGCCTGACAAGGCCTATAGAACGAACAGGACACAGGCCTCCTTGTACTCCTTGTCGAGAAAGAAGGAACCAATGTTTAAAAATCCGAAGGTAGACGCTGCAGCAGTATCTCTGGCCAGGCAAACCGTCTTCCCCACAGAGGGGGACTGTTATCCCAAAGACCCCACAGATAGGGTGATTGACGCAGTCCTTCGCAGGGGATTGGATTTCTCAGCCTCCTCGCTTAAGGTTAACATAATATCCTCGTATGTAGCACGGGCCCTACTATCTTGGATGCAGGAGGCTCAGGACCCAGAAATCTCAGAGCAGAGGGCACAGATCATCTCATCCCGCATTACGCTAGCAACAGCCTTTTTGGCGGATTCCACTATGGATGCCATGGGCTGGTCAGCACGAGCACCAGCGAGCTCAGTCTCGGCAAGAAGGAGACTCTGGCTCAGGTCCTGGCAGGGGGACGTCACTACCAAAAACCTATTAGTATCAGCCCCCTATAAAGGGCTGAAGCTGTTTGGCTTATGTCTGGATAAAGTGTTAGTGGATGCTAACGACAAAGACAAACATAAGACCCTACAACAAGTAGGAACAAAGAAGAGATTTTTTCGGGGCTCCACATACAAACCCAGGGGGGGAATACAGAGCTTTTAGGAGATTTCAGGGGAAACCCAGAGAGGCAGCAGGGAATTTCTCCTTTCGCAATAGAGGCAACAGACACGCTCCCAGATTTGACAAACAGCAGCCAAGGGGCGCTGCCCCAACCCAACACAAACAAGACACGTGACTATCTGGAGATACCGGAGGTAGGGGGCAGGCTGCAACTCTTCTCAGATCTCTGGGAGGGGTTAGTCTCAGACACATGGGTGTTGGGGTGCGTGGCCCAGGGATATCACATAGAGCTAGCGTCTTATCCCAAACAAAGATTCCTTGCCTCCCCCTTGTCAGGAAACCCCGAAAAACACGGGGCTATGATGAAAGAGATTCAAAGACTCTTACACATCAGAGCCATAGAGCCAGTACCACCAGAACAAGTAGGTCAGGGGCTATATTCAGTTCTATTCTTGGTCCCCAAAAAAGGGGGAACTTGGAGAGCAGTGTTAGATCTAAAGCTCTTAAACAAATCAGTGAGGGCACAAAAATTCAAAATGGAAATGGTTTCGTCCATCTGTCAGCCTGAGGGAAGGGGACTGGATGGCCTCCCTCGACCTCAGGGAGGCGTACCTTCATGTCCCAATCTGGAAAACACACAGGAAGTGGCTCCGTTTTTGTTATCAACGGGCACACTACCAGTTCAGGGCACTTCCGTTCGGCCTATCATCGGCACCGAGAACCTTTACCAAGATCCTGGTTCTACTGGTAGCAAATCTCAGGGAGGAGGGGATACACTTGTACCCCTACCTGGACGATCTATGGAGCCCATTCTCCCAGGGGATCCTCCTGGCCGTCCAGTCTGGACAGTAGGGTAGATCCCGCCGGGAGCCAGTAGGAGGCAGACATCCAACTTTGAGGAGCCTAGTAGTAGGGATCTACCCTCAGCTCCCCAGTTGTTTGTCTGCCTTGGTGCAGTAAGGAGTGCAGGCAAGTGCGCTGGAAGACAGCGCAAGGTTTTCTTCATTCCTGGATGAGCAGGATCAGGCCCGGTGCCAGGGGGAGAGAAATTCTCTGCCCTGTTCACCTGCCCTATCTAGGGTACAGGGCCTGGAGCTGGTGATCCCCTCCCTCCCCATCGGAGCGGGGATTCCAGAGATCTTGGGCGCAGCAGTTGCCCCCTTCGGGACCTGTCTGCAGCCTTGCAGCCCCCCGTTCTTCCCTGCCTCTCTAGCCAGGGGGTCGGGGGGGGGATTCAGAAACGGCGTGGGGTGCTGCCTTGCCGGAGCGGCTGGAGCGTGGCGGCTTCCCCCTTCAGGACCGTTCACCCCTCCCCCCGCATTGCTGCCTCGCCGTCAGGGGAGCCGGCTTTCAGGAGAGGCTCCGAGGCCAGCGCCTGGCTAGTGGGGAGTTGTTCTCCCGGTCCCTGGCGGACGCGCCGGTGAGGGTTCCTTCCTGGCCCCAGGGCCTTGCTTGTAGGGAGTTGATTCTCCCGTTCCCCAGCAGGCGCGCCGGTGAGGGCTCCTTCCTGGCCCCAGGGGGCAGGCGCGCCGGTGAGGGCTCCTTCCCTTTGCCTGGGGCTGATTTCCGGCGGGGGAGGAAGAGCGCGTTTTCGCGCGCTTTTCGCCAGAGTCAGACCCGGGCATTTCGGAGAAAATGACCAGGGTGCTGTCCACGCGGATCCAGCTGGCTTACTCGTTCATGGCAGATGCTTCCACTGACATGCTTCGCTGGGCTGCTAAGGCGGCTGCCTCCAACGTAGCGGCCAGACGTCGCTTGTGACTAAGGTCATGGAGAGGGGACAACACCGCAAAAAACGCTTTGGTAGGAGGCCCGTTCCAGGGGCAGAAGCTTTTCGGCGTATGCCTCGATAAAGTTCTAACCGACGCGGCTGACAAGACAAAGAAACACACCTTACAAAGCGTGGGGGTCCCCAAACGGAATTTTCGTTCCAACAATGCTGGCCAATCAGGCAACTCCAGACGACCCTTTTTTCCTCAGAGAGGAAATCAGCAACGCCTC
>QEPC01005485.1:39511-51124 GCA_003113815.1 Sphenodon punctatus
GCACGTCAGCACTGGCAGTACAGGGCGCTTCCTTTCAGCCTAGCAACCTCGCAGAGGACCTTCACAAAGGTCCTGGTCACCCTGGTGGCGTTTCTGAGGATGGAGGGAATAAAGATCCATCCCTATTTGGACGACATCTTGGTCAGATCATCATCATACACTCAGGCTCTCAGGGACATCCACCGGGTCATAGAGTGTCTGCAAGACCATGGGTTCGTCATAAATCGCAAGAAGAGTCATCTTCTTCCCTCACAGACCCTGGAGCACCTAGGCGTTGTCCTAGACACCAAGCAGTGCAGGCTTTTCCTATCCGAACAACGCCGTCTGAAGATGCTGAATCTCATCCAGCAGATAGCGGGAAAGCCCAGGTCCAGGCTAAAAACACTAGCAGGTTTGTTAGGCACAATGACCTCCTGCCTAGGGATAGTTCAATGGGCGAGACTTCACTCCAGACCCCTTCAAAGGTTCCTTCGTCCGTGGCAGGACTCCTTGACTCAGGGGCGGAACCCGTCAATCCAGGTTACGCCAGTCCTAAAGAAGTCCCTGGCTTAGTGGATTCACCAGGACAGATTCGCACCAGGGATGCCCCTTTCCAATCCGGAGAGAATAACTCTGACCACAGAAGCAAGTCTAAGAGGTTGGGCCACACACACGCAGGGCCACTAGACTCAGGGCAGGTGGCAGCCGTGGGAGAAGACTCACCATATCAACTGGTTGGAGTTGAGGGTGATTTACCTGGCTCTGAGACAGTTGGCTCCATTCCTGAAGGGGAAGGATGTTTTAGTCTATACCGACAACACGGTAGCGAAGGCCTATATAATCACCAGGGGGGCTTGAGGTCCGAGTCCCTCCACCAGTTGGCCACCATTCTCAAGAGAGCAACCTGAGGTCGATCAGGGCGCTTCACATCAGAGGGGTCTCCAACACTCAGGCCGACTGGCTCAGCCGGGTTCAGTTGGACCAGGCAGAATGGTCTCTACACCACGCGACGTTCCAGGCCATCACAAAACGGTTTGGGTTTCCGTCCATAGACCTGTTTGCGTCCTTGGAGAACGCAAAGACGGAGAGATTCATTTCTCGTCACCTGGACAGCAGAGCAATAGGCTTCGATGCGCTAAATTGCCCCTGGCCGCAGGAGCTCCTGTTTGCGTTTCCTCCTGTACCACTCATTCAGAGGACAATCTTGAAGATCAGGAAAGAATGGGCGAGAGTGATTTTAGTAGCTCCATATTGGCCCAGGAGACCATGGTTCGCAGATCTTCAAGAGCTCAGCCAAGAGCCTCCATTCAGGCTTCCACCGAGGCCGGACCTGCTGTCCCAGGGGCCGATCATGCACGACAACCCAGGAACCTTCAGGTTGACAGCCTGGAACTTGAAAGGAGGGCCTTGAGGAATCTAGGATACTCTTCAAAGGTTTTGGACACCTTATTGCAGTCCAGGAAGCCAGCCACGAGGCGAATCTACCAGAGCACTTGGGCGACCTTTGTGAAATGGTGCGAGACCAGGTCTCAAGACCCGGAGAGAGCCTCCATCAGCTTAGTCCTAGAGTTCTTACAGGGGGGTCTGGATAGGGGCCTAAAGCCTAGTACCCTACAGAGGCAGTTAGCTGCCATTAATAGCATGCTAGCCACCGTTAGAGGTCGAAGAATATCAGGACATCCCCATGTGAGGCATTTCCTGAGGGCTGCTAGGCTCATTTCTCCTCCGGTGATTCACAGGTTCCCTTCCTGGAACCTGAACCTTGTTCTGAGGGCTCTTACTAAAATTCCTTTCGAGCCTCTCAGGGAGATTTCCTTGTACTTCCTTTCCCTCAAGGTTGCCTTTTTAGTGGGTATAACCTCGGCTAGGAGAGTGTCAGAGCTAGGAGCCCTGTCCATTGAGCCCGCCTTCTGCTCCTTCTTTGGTGACTCTTAGATTGGATCCGGCCTTCAGCCCTAAGGTGGATTCCAAATTCCATAGGGAACAAGAGATTTATTTGCCCTCTTTTTGCCCGAACCCAGTTCATCCTCTAGAGCGTCAGTGGCACGCTCTGGATGTGAGAAGGGTTCTCAAGGTTTATTTAGATAGAACTAGACCCTTTAGACGCTCTTCAGCTTTGTTCATATCTTATAACTCCCAGAGAAAGGGATTAAAGGCTTCCAAATCCTTGATAGCGAAATGGATGACCCTGTGCATTTCCGAGGCCTACAAGGCTGAGGGAAAGCTTCCCCCTTTGGGTCTCTTTGCCCATTCTCTGAGGGGCACTGCCACTTCTCAAGCATTTAGAAACGCAGCCTCTTATGCGGCAATTTGTAGAGCAGCGACGTGGTCATCTATTCACTCATTTACCTCTCATTATAAGATTCCCTTGCAGGACTCTGCAGATGCAGCTTTTGGGAGGCAGGTACTGCAGGCGGTCCTCTAAGGTGTACTCTCGTTCGCCTAGGGTCCTCAGTCACCTATCTTGACCTCCCTTCAGTAAGTTAGTCTTTCCCTCCCTTGTGTGGGGCTACTGTACTGCTTTGGTACGTCCCTACTGTCCAGACTGGACGGCCAGGAGGATCCCCCGGAAGAAAGGAAAATTGGGTACTTACCGCTGAATTTTCCTTCTGCGGGGGATCCTCCTGGCCGGCCAGTCCCCACCCGGCGTGAGGTCAACTCTGTGGTGGTCTAAGGTGGGGTGCCTCTTGTTCCCAGCCGTAAGAGGATTCTTTACGGCTTTACTCAGGCTCAGTTAAGTTTTGGGAGTAGAGTTAGTTCTCCTGGTTAGTCAGGTTCATTCTGATTAGTTAATAAATTGTTTAATAGAGGATATTGGGAGTTTAATTCTCAAGTTCAGCTTTTTCAGACTGGGGAGCTGAGGGTAGATCCCTACTACTAGGCTCCTCAAAGTTGGATGTCTGCCTCCTACTGGCTCCCTGCGGGATCTACCCTACTGTCCAGACTGGCCGGCCAGGAGGATCCCCCGCAGAAGGAAAATTCAGCGGTAAGTACCCAATTTTCCTATCCTACCACAAGAGCCTAGCAGACTTGAACAGGACTATACTCTACTTGAGCTCACACAGGTTTCTAGTCAACAGGGAGAAAAGCCATCTCATCCCCACACGCAGACTAGGACACCTGGGCGTAATCATCGATACCAACTTAGGAGTCGCCTTCATAACACCGTCCAGACAAAACAAGATACTCACATTGATATGCCTTCTGCAACATCAGAGGACAATGAGACTCAAAACCCTGGCCCAGCTCCTAGGTCTCCTGATATCATGCACCAGACAAGTGCAATGGGGCAGGTTCCATCTCAGGCCCTTACAGCAGCTGCTGCGTCCTATGCAGACAGAGCTCACGTTAGGACTCAACCCATGAGTAACCATCCCCCGAGGGTTCGCACACTCAAATGTCCTGGTGGTTAAGGGCAGAAACGTTTGCCACAGGAACGCCATTAGCGGAGCCAAGTCGAGAGGTGGTCACAACGGATGCCAGCCTATCAGGATGGGGAGCACACTCAGGGTCCAGGTCAGTCCAGGGCCTCTGGAGCGAGAGGGATCAAGTTCACAGCATAAATTTCCTGGAACTAAAAGCTATCAAACTGTCACTACAACAACTCTCACAAAATTTCACCAAACGTCACATCCTAATTTATACAGACAACATGACAACCAAAGCGTATGTAAACCACCAGGGTGGCTCCAGAGCACCTGCCCTGCACAGGGAGGCGGTGAGACTGTTCTCCTGGGCTCAGGAGAACCTACAATCCCTGAAGACCCTACACATCAAAGGGATGGACAACAAACAAGCAGACTGGCTCAGTCGCAAAACGATAGACCCACACGAATGGGTCCTACACAAAGAGGTCTTCATGGATCTGGTGACGAGATTTGGTCTTCCGGTGATGGACCTATTTGCCAACCAGGAAAGCACGCAGCTACAAAGCTTCATGTCAAAAGGTCCATGCAGGGCAGCAGTCGCAGTGGATGCTCTGAACCAACCATGGCCAAGAGATCTACTCTACGCATTCCCACCCATTCCTCTGATAGCAAGAATCAAAGAACAAGCCCAGATGATTCTGATAACCCCATGGTGACCCAGGAGACCATGGTTTTCGGACTTGATAGAGCTCAGCCAAGCGCCACCCAAAATACTCCCATTGAGACCGGACCTACTCAGTCAGGGTCCTCTACTCTGCGAGAACCTACACATCCTAAGACTGACAGCATGGCTCTTGAGCACTCGGCCTTAAAGAAAAAGGGCTACTCAGAAGCAGTCCTTTCAATCCTACAGCAATCCAGATGCCCAGCCACCAGAAGGTCATACGGAGCGACATGGAAAATTTTCGCTCTATGGGCAACACAGAGGGGATATGATCCCTGTAGGGCAGAGATTGCAATCATTCTTCAGTTCTTGCACGAGGGTTTGGACAAGGGCTTAAATCCTAACACCTTGGCGAGACAAGCAGCAGCGATTGATTCAGTGCTGAGGGCGGTAGCAAATAAACAGGTCTCATCTCATAGACATGTGAAGCAATTTTTGAGGGCAGCTAGATCCATCTCCCCTCCAGTAGTACATAGATGCCCCTCATGGAGCTTGAGTCTCATCTTAGATGCTCTAACCAGACCTCCTTTTGAACTGTTAAGGCACGTTTCGCTATATATGTTATCTCTTAAAGTAGTTTTTCTTGTGGCAGTTACATCAGCCAGAAGGGTGTCAGAGATAGGGGCTTTATCTATGGAGGAGAATTTTTGTACCTTCCAGGAGCAATCAGTAACACTCAGGGTGGACCAGGCTTTTATTCCTAAGGTAAATTCAGTTTTCCACAGGGGCCAGGAAATTGTATTACCTTCCTTTTGCCCTAAGCCATCTCACCCAAAGGAGAAGATCTGGCACACGTTAGATGTCTGAAGGGCATAAAAAATTTACCTGGCTAGAACACAGGGTTCTAGATCCACTACGGCCCTGTTTATTAATATCAGACTGGGTCATGGAGGCTCAAAAGCCTAAAAAACCCTCTTATCTAAGTGGGTAAAGCAATATATCGTAGAGGCGTATAAAGCAAAAAATAGGGTACCACCCATTCAGATATGGGCACACTCGGTAAGAAGTGCAGCTACTTCTTACGCCTTTAAAACAAGGGCTTCTTATGAGGCTACATGGTCGTTCCTGCATACCTTTGTCAAGCATTACAAACTGAATGTGTTCAGGTCCGTAGAAGCGGCGTTTGGCAGAAGGGTGTTGCAGGCAGTGCTGGATTCACCAAGCGCTGTTTGTTCCCACCCTTAGAGACTGTTATGGCTCGGGTATATCCCATACGGAGGATTAGCCGGAGACAGAGGGAGAAAGGAGAATTGGTCACCTACCTCGGTGAATTCCTTTCTCCTCTGTCTACGGATAATCCTCCAACCCTCCCTGTCAAACAGCGCCAGATGTCAGGGCAGGTCAGCCAAAGTATTAGAACACATACAGGGTTCAAGGAGAATTCTATAGTACTAGAGTTGGACTTCAATCGCGGGAATAGTGAATGGGAAAAAAAATTCTTGTTTTTTTAGAGATAGCACGTTCAGGTGGCGTGTATCAGTTAAACTGTTAACAAGTTTAAAAGTTTTTTAGAGAATATTAAGGCCAGCCCTCGGCTTGGATATGGACTGAGGAGAGTTGGGGCTAGCTCTACACGCATGCGCATTGGAAAAGCGTTTTCTTCTTCTGCCTCCTGGCGGCCATCCGCAGAGCTACCCGTGCAGAAGATTATCCGTAGACAGAGGAGAAAGGAATTCATCGAGGTAGGTGACCAATTCTCCTTTCTGCTGGTATATATCCACTTGGTTCTCCTATAGTCTTGGGCCCCAGTCTAAGCTCTGTGTGTGCACACTGGCCATGAACGTATTGGTTGCACACAACATGAGCACATGGAATGTTTAATGTGTATGGCACACACCTGTTGCGTACTGTGTGCACACAACCTTGGATCGGGGCCTTAGTAAATTCCTTAAGCAAAGTGTAGAGTCTGGGAAATGTTGGGGATGCAGCATGAGAGAGCTTGCTTTGTCACTTCCTCTTCTACCAGTTGAATGGAAACTACTACTACTACTTATCAATTCTATAGTGCTACCAGTCATACGCAGCGGTGTACAGATACACATAACGTCAAGGACATTCCCTACTCCAAGGAGCTTACAATCTAGGGGGTTTTCAGACAAGCGCCTCCCCACCCAGTACCCACTGGTTACCCACGGCAACCAGTGAGTAATGGGTGGGTAATGCGCTTGTCTGAAAACACCCACAGACAGTTAAAAACAATGGCATTATATGAATCGTGGACTACAGGATGCAGTTTATTCAGTAATTAATTTATTACCAACTAAGGAGCTTTATTCTTCTAGGCGCTCAATATGGCAATTTTCACCAGCATTAGAATCACTCAGAATCTTAAAAACCTAAAAATAAATATTTAGAAGTCCATTTTGTAAGTGAAAGAGGAACACTTAGTGTATGAACTTTTCCCTAATAAAATGTTGGGTTTCGTCCCAAAATATTGTGCCAACAAAGAAGAAAAAAAAAAAAGAGCCATTTTGCTAGGATTAATAAGGCATACTACTGTACTTAAGAGTCAGGTTCATTTATTTACTCTGGGAGAAGATGATTATTTGATACCAGAGGCATGCTTTCCATTATAATGAAAAGTGCCCTGTTTTTAAGCGTGTCACATTTGCTGCTGTAATAGTTTGGGTGTTTGGGGCTGAAATTGTAAGAAGCTGTCTTTGTAGTGACTGAGAGTATTCAGCCATCTGTGGCTTGTTGAATTCTTTATTCAGATTCCATTGTCTTAAGTGAATTTTTATTGTATAGGCAATTTTAATCTTCCTAGTAAACTTGGGACATTTAGGCAGAGATTAAGGCCTTTTTTTTACACGAGACGGGCACACTCATGCCCACGCAAATTTGCTGCATGAGCATGAGTGGGTGCTGCCCGTGTAAATCCCTTTGCGAGTGGGTGTGCGTTGTGTGCGCTCCCACAAAACAAACATGCACACCCACCTCCACCCATCACCCACTCACGGAGCAATTGGCTGAAACGGCGATTGCTACGTGAGTGGGTGATGGAGGGGGGGGATCAGCGTGTGCCCATGTATGCTGGCCCCCCTGTACCACCCATGTTGCCGCCCATATCCATGGCTCATATAAAAACGGCCTAAAAGTGTAGCCTTGATTGACAGCATAGATTAGATTGGCAATTGCCACTGTAGAAGATATTAACACTCATAATTCTTCAAATTGCAAATTCAAATTGCATAGCTTGTTCTTTAGAATCTCAGTAGTATTCATGAACTGTATTTTGACAGAGGGTTATGAAAACAAACACACAAAAATGGCCCATGGCCTTCTATGCCCTCTCATCTGGTAATTCGGACATAGGGAGCAATCTCCTGGACGACCACTAGGAGGCAGCACGACTTTTGCTGGGAGCACATAGGGAGGAAGCTCCCCCGTCATCCCAGTTCGAAGTCTGCCTCAGACCAGATAGGAGGTGCAGCCTGGTGCTCCACACCCACACCCTGAAAAATTGTGATCTTTGGAGGTGCAGCCGCACCCTAAACCAGGCGCAACCTCCCCTAGCTTCAGGAGGAGGTTTTTTCTATCTGAGCCGGCCCTCGGGTTCAGGCCAGAGCAAGTCGGAGTGGGGACTCCACGGAGATACCCCCCCAAACACCTCAGCGCTGCCGCAATGGCTGAAACCGCCAAGACCCGCTGCGCGGCCGCCGGACGGGCTCCTCAACCGCGGGCCGAAACCGCCTCAGCGGCAGCCACACAGCGCAGGGCCCCAAAATGCAGGCCAGAGAACGTTGACGAGGCGGCTCCAGCTGCTAGCGGCGGAAATGGCGGCGGAGGCGAGGGAAACTGAAAGTGAGACCTCCTTCCCCCCGCGGCAGCCTCAAGACGCCCGCAGCCCTCAGAATTCCCTCGTGGAAAACAACGATGAGGAGGTGGCATCGGCTGCCTCCTCCCAAGTAAGAGGGGACCTAGGTTTGAACGAGCCCAACACCTTCCAGCTGGAAGCTCTCAAGGCTATGATAGGGGCTCTCTCACGAATAGAGAGCAATCAGAGGTCTCACAGGAAGAGGCCTGCCCCCCATAGACAGCCCCCTAAGGGCACCTTTAAAGGAACCTCCCACTCGGCGGGAAAAGGGAAAAGCAAGCGCCCCGCTCCTCGGGCATCACTGTCAGATCTGCTGGGCTCCTCCTCGGCTGAGGAGGAGGATCACGGCTCACCCCCCGAGGAAGGGGAGTTTTCAGGGGACTCTTCAGAAGCAGAATCCCCTCCCCCTGCCAAGCGGCCACGGGCTCCCCGCAAGAGGCCTACCTGCCATCCCTTACCCTCCTCAGAGGAGGAGTCCGAGGCAGGCTCTTCCAACCCTTCCCAATTCATGCAAGAGGACAAATCTCAGGATTGGGAAAAGATCCTTTCTAAGGGGCATAAAGATCTGGGCAGGGAGCTTCCCCATGACCAAGGCCCTAAGCTGATAAAAAGAGCAGAGAGGGTCTTAAGGGTCACCCCCAGAGCCCTTAAAAAGGGGGAATCAGACTCCTCCTCAGACAGTGAGGATGGATCAGACAGGGACTATATCCCCAGATTGGATCAAGACACCACAGGGGCCTCCTTAGACAAGGCCTTCGAAAAAATTATCAGGGCACAGTGGAAGCACCCCACGAAGTCCTTTAAATTAACAAGGCCTCAGCGGACCCTGTACGCCTTTGCAAAACGGAGCAAGCCCATCTTTGCCCTGCCCCAGGTTGATGCCGCAGCAGCAGCCCTTGCCCGACAGTCTGTCTTCCCCGCAGAGGGCGACTTCCTACCTAAGGACCCGACAGACAAAGGCCTTGAGATTGGCCTTAAAAAGAGCTACGAAGCCATGGCCAGCGTACTGCGCATGGCCATCACCTCGTCCTACGTTTCAAGGGCGGTGATGAAATGGTTCAAAATGGGGAAGGACCCCAACCTTTCTAAGGCGCAATCCAGAAAGCTGGCTACTAACGTTACTCTAGCCCAGGCTTTCCTTATGGATTCATCTATGGACATGCTAACATGGGTGGCTAAGGGGATGGCAGCCAATGTTGCTGCCAGGCGTAGGCTATGGCTTCGATCATGGCGAGCTGACGCCCACGCTAAGAACTTGTTGGTGAACAGCACCTTCAAAGGTGGCAAACTGTTCGGCATGGCACTAGACAAGGCGCTAAAGGATGCTTCTAACAAGGATAAGAAGCACACACTAAACCAGGTCCAATCCACCAGGAATCCTTTTCGCCCCTTTTTTCGTTTCCAACAGGGCCAGAAGCGCTACCAATATTCCACGCAACCCTCCTGGAACGTTGCCAACCACAATCGATACCAGAGGGGCAGAGGAGCCAAATTCAATAGACCATTGGCCCAGCACCAACAGAGCCGCCGCTCAGGATCACCGCCACGAAGGCAAGAATCCTGACTATTCCACCTTTTCTTGCCTCGACTCTCAAAAGATTGGCGCTCGTCTACGGGAGTTCGCACCAAGATGGACCCAAGCCACGACAGACGCATGGGTCATTCAGACAGTCTCGAGAGGATACTCAATCGAGACCAGATACTACCCTCGGGATGTCTTCAGAATGTCTCCTCGCTCCCACAATCCTATCAAACACAAAAATATGCTAGCAGAGATCACCAGGCTCCAGCAACTGGGGGCAATAGAGTACCGTGGCACGAACACGGACAAGGGGTTTATTCCATTTTCTTCCTCGTTCAAAAGAAATCCGGTTCTTGGAGGGGGGTGCTCGATCTCAAGCGTCTCAACAGAGCACTACGCAGGCAACATTTCCGGATGGAAACCCTCCATTCCATATCCTTGGCTCTTTCCAAGGACGACTGGATGGCATCTTTAGATCTGCAAGACGCATACCTCCATGTACCCATCCTTCCTGCACACAAGAGATGGCTCAGATTTTGCTACGAAGGACAGCATTGGCAATACCGGGCCCTCCCCTTCGGTCTGGGATCAGCGCCTCGTACCTTCACGAAGGTCCTCGTCCCTCTCATAGCCAAGCTCAGACTAGAGGGTATAGCAGTATACCCGTACTTAGACGATCTACTAGTCAAAACTCCATCTCTTCAGCTGGCCCAGACACACCTCACTCAAACCAGAAAATTCCTCGAAGACCACGGATTTATCATCAGTACTCTCAAAAGCCACCTTTCTCCAGCTCAACGCATCGAGCACCTGGGAGTGGTGTTCGACAACTGCCTAAACAGAGTGTTCATCCCATCCCAACGACAAACCAAACTACTAACTCTCATCTCAACAATTCGAGACCGCCCACAGGTGCCACTTCTCTCTCTAGCATCCCTCCTGGGACTGATGATATCGCTCATACACCATCTTCAGTGGGCTCGTTTCCACTCTCGCCCGCTCCAGACCCTTCTAAGACCCTGGAAAACAGCAATCATCCACAACAGACCGGTGTCCATACCTCTCAGCTGCACAGCCCGCCAGTCTCTAACGTGGTGGGAACAGACCCACAGGTTTGCCTACGGAGTACCTCTCTCGGAACCAGAACGACTAATTCTAACCACGGACGCCAGCCTATTTGGATGGGGAGCCCACCTCGACTCCCACACGGCTCAGGAATCGTGGTCAAACCACGAACTAGAGCACAGTATAAATTGGCTGGAGGTCATGGCTATTCGTCTAGCTCTACTTCACTTCTCCACACAGCTGTGGAATCAACATGTGCTTGTCTTCACAGACAATACTACCGCTCAGGCCTACGTGAACAATCAAGGAGGATCCAGATCCTCGTCCCTACACAAGGAAAGGAAGCCTCCCTTCTCATCAGTTGGGCGGAGGACAAACTACTCTCCCTGACAGCCAGACACATCAAGGGCCAGGAGAATGTACAAGCGGACTGGCTCAGCAGACAAAAATTAGACCCAGGGGAATGGACTCTCTCTCCACAAGCTTTCAATCTCGTGGTAACCACCTTCAGAGCCCCAATATTGGATCTCTTTGCATCTGCCACCAACCACAAGACGCAGAGATTCTTCACCAGGAGTCCGCACCCGGAGGTGGAGGCCCACAATGCACTCAGTCATCCTTGGCCCCAGGGCCTGCTGTACGCCTTTCCCCCCTTTCCACTCCTAGGGAGAACAATCGGCAGAGCCAAGAAACGACAGGCCACAGTCATCGTGATAGCCCCATTCTGGCCCCGCAGACCGTGGTTCCCAGACCTCCTCAGCTTATCCAGAGGAAACTATCTTCCCCTACCAGTGACACCAGACCTTCTCACCCAGGGGCCTCTTCAGTACAAACAGCCAGAATTCCTGAGGCTGACAGCCTGGCTATTGAGACCGCCGCTCTCCGATCCCAGGGGTACTCCGCTCCGGTAATCCAGACTCTCCTGGCTTCTCAACGCCAGTCAACTAGAAGGATTTACCAATCTACATGGGCTATCTTTGTTCGCTGGTGCCAGTCACATCAAATTTCACCTCGTCAGCCTTCCATTCCGCAAGTCCTCCAATTCCTTCAGGAAGGGCTTGATAAGGGGCTCCGCCCTAGCACGCTGGCTAGACAGCTATCGGCTATTGACAGCACCATAGCATCCTCTTCTGGCCAT
>QEPC01005485.1:54392-66880 GCA_003113815.1 Sphenodon punctatus
TCCGCAGAGGCCGCTTTTGGGAGGCGGGTGCTTCAGGGGGGTCTAGATCCTCAATAAGCGCCCAGTCCCTCCCATCTTTTTCTCCATACTGCTTTGGTACCTCCCTATGTCCGAATTACCGGACAAGAGGGCATAGAAAGAGGAATTGGGTTCCTTACCTTGGGAATTCCTTTTCTGTGTCCCTCGAGGGAGGTCATTCGGCCCACCCAGGTTTACCTGGGCGCTGAGATAAGTTCACTGTTTGTTTTCAAGTTTAATGTTGCCCCTCCGGGGGTCCGTTTTTTCTAATATCTGTTAAGTTTTTTCAGCTGAGCAGTTGGTCCTCGGCTTGTCACCACTGGGATGGCGGGGGAGCTTCCTCCCTACGTGCTCCCAGCAAAAGTCGTGCTGCCTCCTAGTGGTCGTCCAGGAGATCGCTCCTTATGTCCGAATTACCTCCCTCGAGGGACATAGAAAAGGAATTTCCAAGGTAAGGAACCCAATTCCTCTTTCTCTTACATTTGGCAACAGTGGTTGAAATGTTGCTATTTAAACTTTTCCATCCCTGCCTTTCTTGGGCTGTAGACCCCAAATCCCTGATCCCATTCAGCACCATTTTTGGATAGGCATTTAGGACACTTAATGAAACAAGGTGGTGGTAACAAAATCATATCCGCTGGATGCAGGAAAAGAGAAGGTGGTACCAAACAAATTTTTAATCTATTTTCAAAAGTTTTGAAAGTGACCACCTTGGCATGAAAACAAAGCTTTCAATTACAGCAGAAACAGAAGCCGCTTTTTCATATTGCCTTTCTTCAATCTGCTCTTAAAATGTCCAGCACAGTACTTAATGAAGATGGTCACAATGTTACATAGCAGCCTCTGTAATTGGAACTATTTGTCGTGTGGTGATCTTGTGTTTTCCAATTTTTTTTGAAAGTACAAACATATATAACCTTGCAGTGAAGTTTAGACGTAGAGATGTTTGAAGTCTTGATAGTAATTCAAGACTTCTGAATTAGGGTTGCCACCTTCAGTTGTTTTTTACCTGACACTTCTATTTTGGTTAATGGGAGTGTCACGTAAAAAACCACTACAGCTGACAACCCAATTCTGAATTGATTCAAGGCTTTCTAACAGTGAGAGCTGGTCGGCAATTGAACAGGTTGCTGTGGGGAGGTTGCAGGCTCTCTGTGGCTGGAGGTTTTCAAACAGAGTCTGGAGAGCCATCTGACAGAGATATTGTAGCTGTAGTCACGTTGCATCTAAGCAAAAGATTTCACTAGATGACCCTTCAAGTCACTTCCAGCTCTATGATTTCAAGTCATGTTTCTGGCTTTGAATGACATTTTATATATGAGGAATATTTGATAAGACTAGTTACCTCTGGCCAAAGATTTGGTTGGCTATTCTTAAGCAGTATGTGTTCTATCTTCTGCATTAGTTCCTTGGATAGGGGACTAATTTGGGCCAAATTGGTGGCCTTAGGCATTGATCCGCTGCTGCTCAAACTATTAATGGCCTACCATAGGAACAACTGGGCCCAAGTTCGATATGGGAGGCAGGGAGAATTTACATCCAGATTTCCAGTGTGTAAGGGTGTGAGACAGGGATGTGTTCTAGCCCCCTCACTTTATAATCTCTATGTCAGCGACATGATCCTCAAGATGGTTAATCCTGATTTCCATCCACCCAAAGTGTTAGATACACCTATATCAATCAATAGTTTATTAAAAGCGTAGCCGTAGGCCATTGCTTGACAAACAAACATACACAAACAAATACATACATAATCCATTCCCTAAAAACTGTTCATGGATAACCCTGCTTCTGAGCTCCTGATATAAACAGGTATTCTCCAGGAGATCAAACTAGAAAGCCTACAATAAATCAGGGCTTCCCTTTTAATGCTTAGATCCAGAAAACTTTTAGCACAATGGATAACCCTGGATCTAGAAGGGAATAAGGACCACATCCTTTACCACCTACAAATTGGTGGTATTTAAGGAGAAGAAAACATTCCATATACATAAAGGTAAAAACAGGCCCTGGAAGGCCAAATATGTGACCACAAAAGAGCAATTGCATAAAGGACATAGAAGCATAAAGGAGCCTTAGAATACCTACAAACCACAATTCTATATGCTGATTCTACAAAGCTATCAGCCTATGGAGTAAGCAAGAATCTTAAAATTTAAATAAACAAACCTATAACAGAAGGAAAGTCCTTAACAATGCCCAATAAATAGGAAGTACACATGTTCATAAAGCAATTGGCTGATTGGCAAAATAATACATAAATAAGCCCATTATCTCTAGTATAAAATTACAAAAGGGGAACAGGGCAATAATACTTCTAAATACATTCATTAATCAGCCCCCCCCCAAAGAATATCCCTGCAAGGATAAGCTATCTGGCAGGTCTACTTACAACAACCCTGCACGTGGGATCTGCTGCCCTAAGTTCCTCCAATAGCGAAGCTCCACGAGGAGGGAAACCCGGTTGCAAAATGGGCAACTGCTTCGCCAAATGTGGGCTCAGTACTATAGGGCAGCGCAGGGGCTGTTGATGGCTAATAGACTCACTATATCCCCTATCAGAAGAAGTATGGGCAGAAAGTTTCAACCCCACACACTGTAACCCCTTATTTTGATCAATAAGCTGAAACCCCAAGGAGCGTTGGAAGTCCCTCGCAGGGGAGCACAGAGGCTCCAGCTGCATAGCCATCAAAGGACCTTCCCCACAAGAAGTAACTGGCTGTGTGGAAGGGAAATGGCTAGAGCTTTCCTTGGAAATTACCGTAGGTTCTAAATGAGAATTGAGGGAATCTGGCTGTGCCAGATCCCTAATCCTATCCTTAATAGATTCAATAGGGGAGGGAGAAAATGCCTGCTCCACTGCCTGGGTACAATTGGGATTCTTTAATGTATCATGGGTACCCGGACTATTGGGCCCTGAGACAGCCTGGTAAAGCCCAGGCCGAGAGTGGACAAGTGCACAGATACCAGGTTTCAGAAAGACCCTAGATGTAATAATCCCCCATGAGGCCAAAAGAGAGGATTGGAAACATAAACTATCAGCAATAGACTGAGTGCGAAAGTAAAGAACAACTTTCTGTTCCCAACCCAGAAAAGGTAGGTATACAAACCGTACCACATGATGGGCTGGGACCATATACCCCAAAATGGCACTCAGATGACGAAGTATCCTAAACTTAGTGTCCCAAGGGGGTGCATAACCATTAGGTAATGGCAAAATCCTAAGTGCCAGGGCTTCATGAATTAACTGTAGCTTAGGGCGAATGGCCAGAGAGGGAGCCTTTCTATCCCTACATCCCAGTAGAGGGGGCAAAGCGGAAAAAGGTTCTAGGGGATCTAAAGTTTGCGTGGAGGCAACTAACCTCTGGGTAGAGTGCCTGCCTACCATCTCACCCAGAGTGGCCTCCAATGTCTTATAAAGTTTTGACATCTGCAGCTGGGCTTGAAGTACTAGAAGCTGTGATTCCAGACCCTTCACCCAAACTGCAAGCGATGACATTGAACCCTTCAAACTCAGAGGTACTTCATCCAAGGTACAATACATACATTTCCCCCTCTCATAACCCAACGGTAAAGTATTTGCCTCCTGGTCCCCACATAAAGGTGCCAAATGAACAGAGGAAACTATTGGGAGAGCCGGTGGCACAGGGTGGGGAGGAGAAGCAGGCTGCTGGGGAGTAGTGAAATTGGCATCCGTTATAGCTGACTCATCTGGTGTCACAATCCAAAGGGGTCTGTAGGGGTCCATTCCCTACATCGGAGTCGATGGTCTGACCATTTGCAACTAGATCAGTAAGTTTTAGTTGTCTTCCACGAGCCCTTGTAATGATTGTTTGCTTCCCCTTCTTGGTCATTTTGACTAGAATGTAAGGCTTACCAGCCAAGAGCAAACAGCTTACCCAGCGGTACTGCTCCACAAGTTCCCCAGGACAACAATAAAAGGCTGGTCAGAGGAAGGACTGCAAAAATTCACCACCGAAGGGCCTGAGTAATCGAGGCAAAACTGGCGCCCTAACACCTGGCGCTCACCTAAGGCCGCGTGCACAAGGGCGTGCCCTTGCGCGCGCAGCCCTTAGGCGTGCTGCCCTGCCGTGCACCTCCGCCGCCGCACACGGTGGCAGCTTATGAAGTCTATTGGGGATATAATCCCACCCCTCACACACCTGAACTGCCCCTCAACCAATCAGGCAGGAAAATCCACAAATCCCTCCGGTGCAAGGTACTGCTGGGGCTCCCAGTGAGCGTGCTCCCTCAGGGGGTCTTCATGGGTCTGCTGGCAACAAGGAGGGGGGGAGAACAGGCCAGGCTTGCCTTTTTCAGACGCGGCGGCAGCTTATGAAGTCTATTGGAGATATAACCTCACCCCTCACACACCTGAACTGCCCCTCAACCAATCAGGCAGGAAAATCCACAAATCCCTCTAGTGCAAGGTACTGCTGGGGCTCCCAGTGAGTGTGCTCCCTTGGGGGGTCTTCATGTGTCCACTGGCAACAAGGGGTGGGGGGGGAGAAACAGGCCAGGCTCCGATACACCTATAGTAGTTTTGATGTTCGCAGAAGACACAGTTGTCCAAGGATCTCAGCAATTCTCACTCTTGGGATCTCTTCCTGCTTCCCAAGAGTGAGAATACGCGGAGCTGTCTTGAAGAACAGAGTTACTGGTAAGTAACCTACATTTATCCTCTTTAGGTCCCCAGTTGGGTTACAAAGAGTCCTAAATTATTTTTCAATTCTTTGCAAGTCAAATGGGTTAATAATTAATCGAACAAAGGCCAAGGTAGCTAGATGGGGTAGAAGTAGGAGGCACAAACAAATCCCTTCTTGGTCTTTGGATAATGCACCTTTGGAGGTGGTGAAGGACTTTAGGTACCTCGGTATTGTTTTTTCTTCCACATTGTCATGGTCTAGCTATATAGCATTTGTTAAAGAAAAAGCCAAGTCCTCTGCTTATGCCATTAGACGGTTCCACAATTCCATAGCAGGGAGATCACCCATCGCTGCTTATAAGGCCTTCCGTGCAAAAACTATTGCCAGATAGTTTATGAGGCAGAAATTTGGAGCTATAGTGCAACGGAAGACATCAATATTCCCCAGAATAAATTCCTACGAGCTATTCTGGGACTGCTCCCCTCATTCCCAGCCACCTTTGCCAGATTAGAAACTGGGGCAGAATCTATTCTAACATCTATTGCAATTCGAGTGTTGTCTTATTGGATCAAAATTATTTCATTATCTCCTTTAAGATTGCCCAAAATGTGCTATCTAGAAGAATCTGAAAAGGCTGGTCCTGGGCACTCACCCTGGCTGAGATTTGTCATTCTGCAGCTCCACCATTTGGGATTTAGCGATCTCTATGAGAAGACTATAGTTTCGTGAACAGCTGAACAGGCCCAGATAGGACAGAGGCTTAAAGATCAAGCCACCCAGAAGGATTTTGCTACTGTGTGTTATGCTAGGGTTACGCCACATTTTATATTGTGGAAAACTATGGGGGGCCCCAGTCAGTTTTTGCTCAGCAGTTTAAGACCACATTTGAGAATAGCAAAGGTGAGATTACGTACCGAGCAAATGCCGCCAGCAATGGTCCTGGGTAGAAGGATGGGGTGGGAGGAAAGTCGGAGGATATGCCCATGTGGTGTGGGGTCTATTGAGGATATATTTCATTATCTAATGGAGTGCCCTTTTTATTCGGCAATAAGAGAGAACCTGAATCCGTCTTTAATCAAGATGAGCTGGCTAACAGCAAAGGAGAAGGCTATCTGGCTACTCCAGCAGGAAGATTGTACCCTGATCCACAAAATTGCGGTTTTTGCGTTCAAATCTGAGCACATTCGCGCCAAATATTTCGATCCAGCACTCACGCAGACGTGTGGTTCGGATTCTTTATCTGCCCCAGAGCATGGGCCCTAGGTGATTGTCACTTTACCAGCAGCCCTTCTGACAGCTCTGGGTCAGGGCTAATTCCCTAGTTTGTTTCTCCCTTTGCAGAGGCTTCCTGGGTCCCAGGGCTGGGCGCTTGGTGGAGGGTGGGACCAGATCCCACCCGTTCCACCCTTTCTCTTTTTGACTTTCCGATTAAATTTAGATTGGATTATTGGACTTTGTGATATCGTGCTATTCTGTTTTATATTATACTTACGTTTTTAGTATCCCTCTCATTGTAGGATTTCATGTCATGTTTTTGTATTCTTAAAAGAGTGCAAAGGCTCGGTGCCACGCACTTATTAATAGATTTGATTTGATTTGATAAGCAGTATGTGGAATTTGAAAAACGTATGGTAGGTGGTAGGAAAACAGTAAAAGACAAAGGCCGCTGTCTGCAAACCACATTCTCTGGAGCAGTACGTGGGGCTTACTTACGGCTTCAGTGGGAATTCACTCTGGAGTAAGTGGTTTGTGGATCATGGCCCAAATCTACAGTCACAGGCCTACATGATAAATCTTGTGACCTTTCCCTCCTCTCTCACCTGTTGGAATGAATATGAACACAAATATTATCACAGCAGTCGATGCAGTGAGCCCTCTGGCAGATATTTAGCTTAATCTGTGTATCTAAGATAGTGTTACAGATATTCATTTGACATATTTTTGTTTAATTCTGTACAGAAATTACAAAAGAATATTTTAAAATGTAAATATTGAGCAGGGTATGTTAGTTGGGGATATATTGTAGGTCATTAAAGCGCTGAGAAGAGGGAGTCAGGTGGATGGTTCCATTCCAAGCTCTGCCACTGACTTGTTCTGCAGCCGTAGGCATTATATCCCTGTGCTTCCCTCATTGTGTTTTCTGTCTAATACTTTCCTATGGGATAGTATGAGGGTTAGCGTGATATGTGTAAAGTAGAATGGATGCTTCTGCGTGAGTGCAAAGTACTATTTTTAGATCCTGAGTGTTTCTGTAGAACTGGTGTTAAGGGAGAGATTTGCATTTTTTCTCTTCATTTCATTGAGCAATGCTTTTGCCACTCTTGAGCTACAGAAATGAATGTCCCTTTGTGTTTTGCTAGGCATCTAGTTGGGATAGTGGCTAACAATGGTGAGCTGATGCATGATGCTTCTCTAAAGGGCAGCCACTTTGTGCAGCTGTGCAGTCAGCGAAATATTCCCATCCTATTTCTTCAGAACACTGCTCCTCATGCAATGGAACCAGCAAATCTCTTACAGGTGGGTAACTTAATATGGACACAAGAAAGCAGTACTTGGATACATTTGTCTTGTTTCCTGTGTCCCTTTAGTGACATTCACGCTTCATTTTTAAGCAGAATAATTTTTATTTGAAACTTTCATCTTCACTTCAGCTGTACATTTTGCTTACTCTTACCCCTTTTGCATTTCTGATTCCGTAGTAGCGCAGTATTGCGCCCGGGTGTGATAGCCTGAAGTACTGGTAGTGATACCTAGCTCTCATAATGCATTGTATCTTCAGAGTGTGTGTTTGTAGCACCGTTTTCAAATAGGTAACTAGTTAAGGACTATCTCTAGTCTGTACACAAGCTAACAAAGGACATCAGAACAGGGTTAATACTAGGGTACTGTCACCAGAAAAGTCCTCTGTCCACTAATACTCCCACTCCTCCTGCTGCTGTCATTGCTTTTCTTTGCACGAGTCACTGCCCTAGTCTGAATGACTGTAAGCAAAACCTGCTGAAGTGGATCTGAACTTCACTCGGCTAGACAGCGCCAAAGACATTCATGAACCCAGGAACTTGTTTGGCAGAGGAGTCACTTGATACTGACACTGTCTAGGATTATCTCACTGATTTATGTTATAAACTAACTTCTCAGTAAGTGCTGTGTACTTCCTGTTCAGAAGAAAATTAGTTCTTAGCTCCTTTCTGAGTTTATCAGGTAAGAGAGGAATAAAAGGAGTCGGGAGGGGGGGTGAAGGTTGGAGAAGATAACTATTAGAACTTAATCTTTCTGTTTGAATTTTAGGCCGAGGACCATGCGAATAGACTAAAGGCCCAGGCCTCTATGATGGTTGCTGTTGCTTGTGCTGCTGTCCCCAAGATAACACTTGTTATTGGTGGCTGTTATGGGAATGAAAGCTATGCCATGGTATGGTTTGCTAATATGTTAGATAATATTTGATTTATCTTGGGTCGCCTGGATTTTTATGATATATGCTCGAGCACAATCCAGCAACTGGCACAGATTATTTTTTTTTCCATTCGTTGTTTTAATGAATGCTCAGTTAACACTGGATGATGTGGAACCATATGTTCTTTATTGTGTTGCTCTTTTGGATTTGCTGTTTTCAGTGTTATGGAAAGCACGTGTACCATTTGCAGTGTGTGCATGCAACCTGCATATGCTCCTTTTATGAGGAATACAACGTGCGTTGTCAATGCAGCTATTTGCATGCTTAAAGTTAAGCTATGCAGCCCAGATGAGATGGTGGGGGTGGGAGTACAACTGTACCAGGGCCCCAGCTTCTATGGGTGGCCCCTGAAAACTACAATAATTTTCTTAATATTCATTAAAATAATTGCAAGTAATGTGTAAATAAAAGTACCAGTATGATTTTCAGAAATTGATTTCAAAACGTATGAAGAGGGGAGGGGAGAGGTGGGAAGGAACCCCCACCTAAGAGCTAATAGGTTAAAGGCCCCAAACATTTTTTCAACAGGCCCAAGTTGATGCCATGCAGTCATTTCAGCAAGACTTCACAAACTGAGTTCTAACATTTGCTGTTAGGCATTTAGTCAGGAAATTATACATATGTTTTTAAAAGTATCTTTACATTAATAATTCATTCAGTTTTATGTGTAGATATAAATATACAGAAATATTCTCATATCATGCTTATAAATCTTTATTGTGCAGAACGTGAGTCTTATGCCAGGTTAATATGTTGAAGTGTATTACATGATCCCCTAAAACTGCTTAAATAAATGTGTTCAAGTCAGGGACACATATGGAGGGCGTACTTAAAGTACTATTTGCATTTTTAATGTTGAAGGAGTTGGCTTTGTCAGTGTGTACAAAGACAGGTTTTAATTTCTAAGCTCCTATGTGTCTGCACATGTTTTTTCTAGTGTGGGAGATCATTTGATCCAAATTTCCTGTTCCTATGGCCTAATGCAAGAGTTTGCTTCATGGATTCAAGATCTTTCTCAACATACTCACAAGAAAATGACTGTAGAGCAGGTGAATCAGAGTTGAATCATCTAAGGGAAAAGTAAGTACATTAAACCAAACCCCCAGAGTTTGGTTACGATTGAATTAATTTTTGTATTTGTGTTAGATTCCAAACCAGTGCCTCTAAATATCTCAAATGAAAACAAACCTGAATCTGTCAAAATATTCCTGTGCATTGTTCACTGGAGATAATCTAATTTTCATTCACTAAAATATATTTTGTTTTTTACTACTACTATTACTACAACTAATTCCTATAGTGCTACTGGGTATACCGTAGTGCTTTACAGTCCCATATTTTTTGGAGACAGGTCCCTGCCCAGTGGGCTTACAATCTAAGATTGACATGGGGGAGGTGAACACAGGGAGAGACAGATACATATGCACATTCCTATTTTACAGATGGGGAACTGAGGCTGAGTGGTTGTGATGTGAGTTCATGCCTAGGGCAGGATTCAAACCCTGGCTTAGTTCCCACAGGACCAAGTCCAGCACCTTATCCATTACATGACACTGACTCTCTAGGCTGAGGTTGTGACTTGCTCAAGGCCACCCAGTGAGTTCATGTCTAGGGTGGGATTTGAACCCTGGCTACCCAGGTCCAAGTCCAGCACTGTATCCATTACACCACACTGGCTCCTTGTGTTTTGGTAGGCAGACCTTACAGATTTCCTTTCTGCATGGAATTGCAGTCTCTTGCTGTAGCATGTATGAAACAGACAAACTCTGCCCTTGAGTATGTACTGGATACCCCTTTCCTCCAAGGGGAACTCCATATATGCATCCAAGGGTAGAATCTATTTATATTTATTTATATTTTTGTTGTGCTGGTCTGCATTTTCTGTTGTATATTATTCATGCAAAATATTTTCTTCTCCAGGCTTGAAGAAGAAAGCAGTGCATTTTATTCTTCTGCCAGGCTCTGGGATGATGGTGTCATATTGCCTCAAAGCTCTAGGAAGGTATGTGCCTCTCTTAGGCCGTTTTCACATGGAACACCCCTCCCCCCAAAGCATGTGCAAACGCTGCGGCGGGGGGGGGAGGGGGAATCGGTGGGTGCCTGTGGGAATGCCGTGGGTGGGAGTGGGTGCATGCTTCACCCACCACCCATGCACGGAGCAACGGGTGCCAATGCTCCATGTGTGGAGGTGCTCCATGTGTGTGTCTGTGGGAATGCTGCGGTGGGTGCAGGGGGTGGAAATCGGTGGGTGCCTGTGGGAATGCCGTGGGTGGGTGTGCGCGCTCCATCCACGACCCCTGCACGGAGCAATGGGTGCCAGTGCCCAACGCTCTGTGTGTGTAGGTGTGTGTGTGTCTGTGGGAATGCATGCCCATGCACCACGTGCCCATTCCCCCCACGCACCTGCACCTGTTAGAAAAGGACTGTATTTTAAGTGCCTTACTTCAACATAATGCATTCAGGGTATTCTTCAATTTTTTCTTGCATACCTATCCATCCAAAATGCTCTTGTGCAGACATCTTCCAGGCTCATTGCTATGAACATATCACCCCTACGTTGCAATACCTACTTGGCAGCTTTTCTTAGTACTTCAGCCTCAAGTTCTTAAGCGGCTCAACATTTCCTTAAGACTCTGTTTTCTCTTACCCACACTTAAATCTTTGCTCTTGTTTTCTCTGTACTCCCCTCCTCAGTAAAAAGACCTCCCTTGAGTGCTTCTTTTTATTGCTGTTCATCTTTCTCCCAGTCCCACTGTCACGCTCTTATCTTGCCTGCTAGTCATAAAATAGATTTCCTGTTCTGCTATGTATACCAAGTCTCCCGGATCTCATCCCTAGGAGTCTTACTGCCTCCTTAATGCTCACCATCAACTTCTCTTTTGCTCCTTTGCTTGAATAAATGTTTGAATGTTTTGTTTATGACTGACTCCCTTAAAGCATGTTCTCACAAGCAAGGGAGTTACTCTGGAATAATCATTTCACTCCGCCTCTAAACCCAAAAAAAAAATAAAAAAGGGAAAAAACAGCTCTTCCCTTCCTCTGATATATGTTTGGGAGCTTGCAGGGAGCTGCCAACAGAGGGAGCGGGAATAACAAGCAGTCCTGCGGCAGAGATGTTGGCTTTCTTTCATGGGGGAAGGGTTTAGCAAATTGGAGAGTTCCCTTGCTCCAGTCCAGATAAGCATTTGCCATAGAGTAAGAGCCTCTCTCTCCACTATCCCACTTGTTTGGGGTCGTAAGTACCTCCTCTTTATCCTTACTTTAATACTCCCTTTCTGGAAACATAGGTGAGGTTAAAGTGAATTAGGAGGGGACTTACCTTCCAAGAGAGAACAAACCCTTAAAAAGATGGGTAGAAATAAACATTAATCTGAATAAGGAATAAGAAAAAACTGTACTGAAGCTTCTTTTCTAATGCCCTCACTATAGTTGAATCTATAGCAAATGTTCTGAGCAGCCAATATCCTCATTAATCAAGAATAATTACTTAGCCTGTTTTCGTGTTTGACCAGGTGATTTCACAGTGTTTAAGAATTATGAAACAGCAGAAGTACCAGATCATGTCCCTGCAAAAAAAACCCATCATCAGAATGTAATAAGAAAATCATGATGCAAATTATTGGATGTTGAAGAATACCAATACACAGTGATTTGTTCAACTGTAAATGATTAAATTTTTGATACTGTTTTACTTGAATTATATGATCTCAATTAATAAAATACAGCTTTAACTGCAGGCCATTTGTATCTCAATCCTGGATCATGCACATTGTTGGCATGTTCTGACATGCCCAGGCATGTCCAGGGCAGTCTGCAACTCCATGTATGGATAAATCTGCAAAGGCCTTGTAAGGACAAACAGACAATGTCCTTGCATGAGCCTGAAATGGTGCTTCCCTAATAAAATCTTGTGGCCATGGACTCCTCCCTGGTTTGAGCGGCCTTTGTTTGCTGATCTGTCCTAGGCGGTGTTTCGAACCATCTTGGCTAGCTAGAAGCCAGGGTTTGTCTTGCTGGTTCTCCTGGACAAGGACAGATTTGGATCCACTGTCCCTGTTAACAGTCCCTGAGCAATAAAAGCCAAGTGACCCGATCCTGAGAGTGTGCTGTCTACCTCATTTGTTGCGTCTGTTCTGCAGCAACCATTAAACCCCTCAATTCAGGAGACTGCATTTGTATTTCAAGTCATGTTGCATTGGCAGATTATTTAAACCATATGCTTTTTTGTACAGAAAGACAGTGTGTGGTATGTTGACTTGTGGGATTGTGACAATCAACTTGTGTCATAAGAAGAATAGACATGTGTGCTAGAAGCTTTCTGCTCTTGCTGCTTGTGAGAGACTGAACTTCTAACTTCCTTTTAACAATAG
>QEPC01005485.1:91637-123604 GCA_003113815.1 Sphenodon punctatus
TTTATATATATATATATATATAATAATGATATATATTTTGTGTATATATATTGTAAAACCGATCCAACAACAGTACTAAACACATCAGCCAATTCAAATCAATCCAAATTCAAATCGGCCAAGACAGATTATATTTTTCATCTAGGACAGAAGGGGGGAACCCTCAGCTGTTTTATATTTGGCCCCTTTCCAGTTCCTGGATCTGAATCCAGTCCCTACATTCAAGCACTGAACGAGTGAGCAGAGGAGCAGAGAGGAGGATGTGTACTCAAGGATAGGGGGATAGATCTATATAACAGAGATCCATGAACTGGATCCTTACCCCATCATTATTATTTATTTAGTGCCAGCAATGTACCTGGTGCTGTACAATCAGTCGTTGTAGACAGCTCCTTACCCCAGGGAGCTTACACTTGAAGAAGGACAAGGGAGGGGAGACAATGGAGAGGTGAACTTAGGGAGAGACAAGGATACATTCATGAAGTAGAGAAGTTGCAGGTGTATGTGCTTACCTTAGTTACAGTGAAGAGAAGGATTCTGACGGACGGAGGGAAGAGGAGGCAATTTCCTCCTCATGATGAACTAGGGAAAACCTGACGGAAGAGGTAGGTTTTCAGGAGGGATTTGAAGGTTGGGACAGAAGGAACAGAACAAATGTGTCCATGGAGGGAGTTCCAGGCATGGGAACCAGCAAGGAAGAAAGGGCAAATATGTTCTGAGCAGCAAGGGAGTTGCAAGCAGGTGAGGGTGGGGGCAGAGGAGGAATGAAGCTCCTGGGCAGGAATATGGCAGAAAACAAGTGCCAAGAGATAGGGGAGGTCAAAGCCATGAAGAGCCTTGAAGGTGAAGGCAAGGAGCTTGTGACAAATACGTTCAGGCAGAGGGCGCCAGTACAGGGCAGAGAGGAGGAGCTGAACATGGTCAAAGTGACAGCAAGGGGAATGGCTTTGGCAGCCGAGCGTTGAATGGAAATGAGGGGGGCGAAGTCAGAGCAGGGAAGGCCAGTAAGGAGGAAGTTGCAGTCGTCAAGGGGAGAGAGGTTTTGGCAGTGGAAGCAGTGAGGCAAGGCTGTATTTTTGCAATATTATGCAGAGCAAAGTGACAGAACTTGGCAACAGCCTGGATCTGAGGTGTAAAGGAGAGGGAGGAGTCGAAGATGAATCCCAGGCTATGCCCTTCAGGGACAGGCTGGATGGTGACACCCTCAATGGAAATTGAGATGGAAGAGGGAGGGGAATGTTTTGGGGAAAGGATGAGGAGTTCAGAGGCCATATTAAGCTTTAGTTGGCAATGAGACATCCAAGCAAAGATGTCAGAGAGACAATCGATGATATGAGACTGGATGAAGGGGGACAGCGCGGGGCGGAGAGTAAGAGCTGCGTGGCGTCAGCATACAGGGGATACCGAAAGTCATGTGAGTCAATGAGTTTGCCCAGAAAAAGAGTGTAAAGGGAGAAGAGAAGAGAGGCCCCGGATAGAGCCTTGGGGGACTCCCACACAGAGGGAGCAAGGGAGACACTGAAGGAGCGGTTCAGGATACGAAGAGAATCAGTCAAAAACTGAGTCCTGGAAACCAAGGGAGTGAAGCAAATCCAGGAGGAGGACATGGTCGACAGTGTCAATGGCGACAGAGAGATCAAGCAGGACAAGAATGGAAAGCTCTCGGGCAGGGACCGTGTCTATCTACCGTGTCATTGACATTAGTGATTCTAGCGAGGGCAGTCTCAGTTGAGTGTAGAGGGTATAAGCCTGATGGAAGGACTGAGCTCCTAAAGTTCCCCCACTCCAGCTTCTATCTGACCTGCAGAACTTGTACTCACTTTCAAAGTGCTCCACAGGAGGGAAAAGGTTCCTCATCCCTGATCTAGATGATGTTTCTGTCTTTGTAATTCTTTTCTTTTTCCATATGGAAAGGTACTAGACATTTGTAGAGAGCTGAGCACCGATTTGAATTGTTAATAACAAATATAATAAACTTATTCACTAATACACAGGACTGAAACCATTTAGCAAATCTAACCAAACGGATAGACTTTACAAAGAAATTATTTCACCCACCACTAAAATGCAGCCGCCCTTGAAATGAGGTGCAGCAGCTTGTTTAATAGGATGCATTGAACCAAATTGACAGTTCAAGACAAGAAATGAAGAGGAATGCTGTAGTCAGTTTAAGATGCAAGGGGAAGGCAGACTGTAACTCCTCAGACTGGAATTTGATATCTTGATCATTAACATCTCTATTCTTACAAAAACATCTGGGGTTTTCAATTATTATTAGTATTATTATAAGCATTTGTATAGCGCCAGCTGTGTACCTGGCGCTTTACAGAACAATAAGAATGATGCGGTCCCTGCCTACAGCTTACAATCTAAAAGACACGGAGGGGGGAGACAAGGAGAGGAGACATAGGGAGAGACAAGGGATAAATAACATTCAAGTGGATGTGAAGTCTCAGGTACACATGCTTGACTTGGTTGTGGTTAGGCTGGAGTCTGCGGGGAGGGCAGGCAGTAAAAATTGGGATAAAAGTTCTAACAGGCGTCAGGAAAGGCGGCGAGGAAGAGGTGGGTTTTGAGGAGGGATTTGAAGGTGCGGAGGGAGGGGGCAAGGCGGATGTGGGCAGGGAGGGAGTTCCAGGCATGGGGGGGACAGCAAGAGAGAAGGGGTGGAGGCGGTTAGAGGAGCAGGGGAGACGAGGGAGAGTGAGGGAGGGGACAGAGGAGGAGTGGAGAGTGTGTGCAGGAGTGCGTAGGGAGATTAGGGCTGAGAGGTAAGGGGGAGCCAGGTTGTGAAGGGATTTATAAGTGAATACCAGGAGTTTATGAAGGATGCGTTCGGGAAGGGGGAGTCAGTGAAGAGAGGAGAGGAGAGGCTGCACGTGGTCAAAGCAACAGGCCGAGCGGATGACCCTAGCAGCAGAGTTTTGGATGGAGATAAGGGAGGGACAGGTGAGAGCGGGGGAGGCCAGTAAGGAGGAGGTTGCAGTAGTCAAGGTGAGAGATGACCATGGCGTGAACAAGGGATTTGGCTGAGGAGACAGAGAGAAAGGGGCGAATCCGAGCAATGTTGTGGAGGGCAAAGTGACAGGACTTGGCAAGAGAGTCGATGTAAGGTTTAAAGGAAAGGTGAGTATCGAAGACGAAGCCCAAGCTACGGGCTTGGGGAACGGGGCGGATGGTGACCCCATCTATAAGGATGGACAGGGAAGAGGGAGAGGAAGGGTAGGGAGGAAAGATAAGGAACTCAGTCTTAGCCATGAGGCAGGGCTTTCGTTCTTACGTCTCTTCTGTTAGATATTAGTGCCAGCGGCCCATTACTACCTAATAATACTAAAGCCACAGCCCTGAAACCCCTTTACTCCAGAGTAGCATGTCAGTGGCATGTCAGTGGCAGTGCTCTGGATTAGGGGCTGTCAAGACTGCAGTCTAAGTTAGTACTGGCTCAGAGGAAAGGGGGTTACCTACTAAGGCTGCATTCACACAAGTTGCTTAGTACATGAAACACCCTTCTCCCTCTCCCCGCACTTGATTTATTAATGTGTGAAATGGCTAAGTTACAGGATACACTGTGCTTTACCTCCCCAAAAGCTAAGCTGGAGAACAAGGTTTAATCTAAATCCAACACAGACATTTCTTGTAATGTGTGAAGGGATTAATCTTTGTATCAGTCAGACATAATTGCTGCAGAAGGGGATAGAAGTGACATGGGGTTAAGAAAAGTTTGGGCCAGGAGCAGAACCCTGGTGTTGGGTTTGCCAGGGGCATGGACCCATTCAGAGAGCTTGCCCTATGAGGGAGCTCCGGAAGGAGGCTGTGAAGCCCACGGAACAGACACCAGGGAAGGTAGAAAGATAAAAAAGAGAATGAGGGACCATGACTAGTATCAAAGGGGAGATGATAGACAAGATGTTGTGGGGAAACCGGAAATTGAGAAACAAGAATGAGGCTCTCCAAAGGGAAGCTGAGAGACTGAGAGGGGCTCTCGTGGAGTCAGAAGATGGGGCTAGTAAGGATACAGAGGAGGAAAAGCAGAGGGTAGCACCGCTAGAGAAAAAAGGTGTACCCAAAGAGTGAAGGGGTTAAAGCTCTCCCTATCGAGAGCTTGCCTGGGGCAGAGGAGACCCACTAGGCTAGTAGACAGTAGTGTTGGATGGGATTTTGCCTGGGAACCTTGCTGCAGCCTGCTAGAGAGTTGATGGTATAAGACGGGTCTACTTGAGGAAGCCCAGTCTCCTCAGGGGGGAAGAGTGTAACAACCTCTTTGGGCCTTTGAAGGGAATAGCGCTAGCACAGGGGTGAAGGTGCTACCCGAGGCTCAGCCGTTACTGTAAGTGGAGGAGGGCACCTGATTTGGATGTGGCTTTGGGAGCCACACGCTATTAGAGCCTGAGGAAGGCTCAGTCAGGGGAGAGACCCTGAAGAGGCAGGAGCCTTGTGAGAGTGTTTCCGGGGGGGGGAGGGGGACAGGTGAACTGGGAGTCTATCAGAGCAAAAGGTAGGAGCGGTGGGAAGCTCTAGCTCTGAGGGGCTGAGCCAGCCCATAGTCATAGGGTTACCCTGTGTAGCAGAGGCACCGAGGCCAGAGGATGGTGCCTGACCAAGGGCCTATACCAAAAGAGAGAGGAGCCCAGCAATGAGAGGGGTTACAGAGAGATCTGGAGTGCTGCTACTTGGACTGGGCCAGGTCTGAGGGTGGTGCCTGGCCAAGGCTCTTGGAGGACCGGAAACAGTATATGGGGCTATACTAGAGTAACTATACTATCTGAACTATACTAGAGTAAAGGAGAGACAAACTGGAATTGAACCGTGGTAGTATGACTGCAGGAGGGCGCAGCTGAATTCAAAGGCTGGTGCTTAGCGCCAGCAGCATGAGGCAGGTGCTATTGGAGGCTCAGGCGCTCCCAAGAGTGGAGGAGCATACCTGATGCCTAGCACCTGGGCTGGCCATGACAGAGCCAGCCCAGAGTGAAAATCCTGAGCAGGCCTCAGTGCTAGGGAAGCTGCAGGAGCTGGGGAGAGCTCTGCCTCAGCCAGGAGCTGCTTGAGAGAGCACTACAAGGAAGGCCCAGAGGAGGCAGGAGCTACAATAGGCTCTGCCTCCAAAGCACACCCTGTGGGAAGGGCATGGCCCACACTAATGGGTTTGGCCGACTGCAGGAGGAATTCGTGCTTGGCATGCAGAGCCTAGGGAGAGGCTCCTTTCTTGAGAAGTGGACGGTGTGGCACGAAAGGAACTGGAGACTATTGAGAGAGGGGGGGGGGGGGGACTAGGAGGAGCTCATTGCTGGGCTGAGGAGGGACTGTGTCCAAGCAGCCGGGCTGGAAGTGGGAAGCCCTACCCCTCACAGCTTGTAATGCTGTGTAGTTGGTACGGACACTGTAAATAGAGACTATATGGCGATGGGACGCTAGTGTATTGAATAGACAGTTGGGGGATGTGGAGCCGATTCCCTAAAGAGAATTACTTCGTTGGGCCTAATCCTGCAAGGACTTGCCCTGGGTTAACCCTGTAACTGTGACTTCTTGAGGCTGCATCCTGCCAGCACTCACCCAGTTACCACTCCACTCTGTTACAATAACAGAATAGCTATTAGCAACCATGGCAGTACGCGGTAACTTTTGTTGAGTTCCAGGGGTAGCTTTCGAGGCAGGGGAGGGAACGTGGGAACAATTAAAATGTGAGAATGCAAACTCCCACAACAAAGAGTACGGGCAGGAGAAGAGTCTCACGTAAATGCAGCCTGAGTCCTCAGTACGACTTCCCTCAGAAGCTAGTTCTTTACAGCTCTCCTATCCTCGGAGGGCTTCACACCAAATAAAGTATCTGATGGACTCATGACAGAAAGTACTTTATAAAACAAAACTTGGACAAACTGTTCCCAGTCTAACTCTCTTGGGCTCCCCATTTACCTGTTTTTATTGTCTTAAGATGAGCAGGCCTATCTATGGCCATTTTTAAATGAAACACTCCCACGCATGGACATTGTGTCCACGTGAGGGAACGTCTTCTTTAAATGTGTGGGTGCTCCCGTGACCTACGCATCTCCATCCACCCCCCCATGCATGGAGCAACTGGTGAAAAGGCAGGTTGTTCCATCCGTGGAGATGGGTGTGTCCATGCCCTCCCCACATGCCCGACCCCTGCAGCGGTGCTCCACCAACAGCTCTCGGGACTGCCCTCCCCCAGCAGCCATGTGTTTAAAAATGGCCTATCCCATGGCCCAGCCCAGATCTTCTTGGGATCATGTGACCCGCAGGAAATGTTCAATGGGAGGAAACGGGAAAGGAAAGCAGCAGTGATGCACAAACCTGTGACATGAGCCGTTATAGGTGAGGACAATTCCTCCACGGTCTCAAAGAGCTTCTTGTATCCGCCAGCCGGGTGTTCAACTCTGAAAGATTTCAAGAGAGCCTTCGGTGAGCCTGGTGGTGTCAAAGTCACAGTCCTGTGTTCTCAGCTCATGACTTTAGGGAATTCCTACTAAAACTGCCTCATAGCTTGTGGGAGCAGCTGTAGTTCCCCCCCCCCCCAAAAGGACTGGAGGTTTGAACAGCACTGCAGAGCAGCCTAGAGAGCTGCATTAGCCAATGAAAAACCATGCGAGAAGCCTGGAAAGTGAGAGTATAGGCAAATGTGTGCACTGCACATGTCTGAGACCCTATGAAACCAGGACCTGAAGTACCTGCTGTGAATGTTTGTCCCCTAGTGACTGGGGGAAGTTAATGGAGATTCTCCATAGGCTTCATATTCCACTTCCTGGATCCCAGTAGGTGGACTGGGCTTAGAACTGGTGGAATGGAGAGCACACCTGGGGTGGGGTGGAGTAGGCAGTGGACACCTGCAGAAAATGCCTTCCCCGGGAGTTCCTGGGGAGCTACCGCTGCTCTGAAAGGCCCCAGGAGTGACAACACCATGGGACGTGGGTGCGGCAGCGGCCGTGGTTCCCTGGACAGTGGGGCCTCTAAACTAGGGTTTCCACCTGTGCAGATTTTTAAGGAACACTTATGAAAAATACATGTTGCAGGGAACACTCGTTCATAAGTGTTCCTTCAAAATGTGCATAGGTGGCAACCCTACTCTGAAAGTGCAGAGCCAAGGTCCCTGCTTGCCCCTGCATAAGGCTGGCCCTCCCAGTGGAGCAGTTTGCTGCCAATGGGGCCAAGGGCCTTAACCCACACTGAATATCCCTCCAGCCAAATGCAACCCAGGAACAGTGCACACTTCAGGCTGCCATATACGCAAATGTTTCCAGGACACTTCTGAGACATACATGTTGCAGGGCCTGCATTTGCACCTGAGGCAACATTTATCTCATAAGTGTCCTGGGAAAATGTGCATATATGGCAAGCCTATGCCTAAGACATACACATGCCCTCTACATGTGCAAGCAACCCTCCTCCATGAAGACTGCAATCCTGCCCCCCCCCAATACAGCCTACAGACCCTGCCCCCACTATACTCTTCGTCATCTACACAAAGGGCAGACTCTACTTCTTAACCCATCATCCATGGTGTCCTCCATACATACTGAACTCCCCCCCAGCACCGACTGCTTCCACTTGCACAGCCTGCAATTCTCTTCCCCTTCCGAGAGCATTGGCTCCCCGTGAGCTCAGCAGCTTGTCATCCTTTCTTAGCATCCCTCGCTGGAGCACCGAGCCTTGTACGATTTCCATGCACGGCACCCAGGCTCTGAGAAATTAACAAGCTGTGGTGAACCCAGTTGGGCCCAAAATGATCGGTCTCTTGCAGAGAAAAGCCTCCAAGGATACTCACTGGCTGGACATTTCCCTCCCTCTGATAAAGGCTTTGAGCTTTCTGGAGCCAATGGCAGAGTGCAGCAGCTAGAAAAATGTGCTGGGTATTTATACAAATGTTAAGTCTTACTGAATGGAGGAATGGCTTTAAGGAAACACACTGACCAATCAGCTTGGGACCAGGGAACAGAAGTTGCTTTCACCACTGAAATCCTCCTGACCCTTTATTAGATTTTTTCTTGCTGTTCTCACAACAAAGGCCTTTGAATGTTTTCCTGAGACCTAAATCCCCAAACAGAAGTGGATTACAAAGGAACAAGAAGGGAAAGAAGGCTTGCTACAGTCACACAGCCTGGAACGTGCTCCCTTTTGGCACGGAGAGACTCGGCCCCGGCACCCGCACCTCCTCTTCCAGTAGGACACAGCTGACTCTGGGAGCCAGGGCAACGTTTACAAGGCATCCCGCTGCAGACAAACCCAAGGACTCCTCGAATGGAGTCAGAGTGACTGGGGGCTCCTAGCTTTGCCACTGACCTTGGGCAAGCCGCAACACATGTCAATGTCTCAGCTTCTCCATCTATAAAAAAGAAAAGATGATACTTTTCTTTTTGAACCCATTAAATATCTACGGATCAAAACGGCAACAGAAGAGTTATGTCGAGTTCTTTCACCAGGGTGTTTTCAAGATGTTTGTCCCCTTGCCATGGATCATGTTGTGGTCTGGCCCTGCCCCCCTTCCCCCTCCTTTGTCACTGCTTGATGTGAAGCAGTGAATGTCCCATGTTTTTTTCTGAGCCTCTTTGAATGACAAGTTCCATAAACAACCATCTCCACCCCCCACCCCCTTCCACATGTTACTAAAACCTTTAGGAAAACAAAGTTGCAGAAGAGAGTTATTGCTGGGTTTTAGGAGATTAGAGAGATTACAGCTCTCCCTCTCTCTGCAAACCTAATTTAGCTTGAACTTTTATAATAACTCACAGACCGTTTTACAACAGGCACTGCCCCAAATACGAGTGGTGCGTGGAGCTGCCACAGTGGGGTTGGGGGGGATGGAAACAAGCCCTTGAGTCAGCTCCTTCTTTGTACTGCTCTTTCAGAGAGATCCGATGCCCTAGCCCAGCTGTGTCAGGACGCATGCATGCAGTGTGCTGGGGAGATGCTGAACCAAGGAGCAGCCAAGTCTGCATAGGGCGGCTGTCAGAAGCACAAAACCTCAGTCACACTGAGGCCAGCTCTGTAATCCATAACGTGACCTTACCCATGAGATGGTTTAAATTCATAAAGTGCCAAAATACTTAGTAACAATCATTTGCAGCAGTAATTAAACAACAAACGATAAGTGGGATAAAACAGGAGTGTTACGGGGCTTATAAAAATGAAGGCGACGGAGAGGGCAGGTGCCTCTGGCAAGGGAAGGGACCATGAGGGGATGGAATACGTTGGTGCAGCAGTCTGCTACCATCCGGAGTCCTGGGTTGCTTAAGCAAAACCTCTGTGGTGCATCCCTCTCCTCAAAGGTTCTCCTGAAGCTGGTACTTTCCCCACAGATCAACACAATTGTTCCTTTTGTGTCAAAGTCACGAGAGTTGCTTCTAACGCTTCGATTATACAGTCCCTCATAAGACAGTATTTGTTTCTGCCAACGCGATGCTGAAAACAATGATTGTGCGTCCGACCAGTAACGTCAGACGTCTCCGCAAACGGCTGCCTGGATTTTCAAAGCCAGTAAACCAGTGTAACTAACGTCTTGTAGGTGATGCTCTCGTACCTGTTCAAAGCTGCTTCTTACAAGGCAGGGTGTAGGGTTAGAAATGGCTTTAGAGCGAGGCCAGTGGGGCCATGGCACTGACTGGGCCCCGTGGTCTTTAGGCAGCTGCATAGCGAGGTTTAATAGGGCCATGGGGCAAGACAAATGACTGGGTCCCATACCAACTGGGGTGGGCAGTTATGCACAGGGGGCACTGGAGTAGGGGAGGCATCGGAGCAGACCAAGACTTGGGGGAAGCTATGGTAGGGAAGGCAGGGGGCAGAATGGCCAGGCGAGTGTGGGGAAAAGGGAAGGAGGAACAAGGCCCTCGAGGTCTGGGGCGTCGGGGCCCCCAGGAACACGCACGCCCACTCGCTCAAGCAACGGGTGTCAGCAAGGCTATGGGGGAAAAACAAGCCCTCAGGTTGGGATAGGGCTACCAGAATGGTGAGTCCCCAGCCTGTATCATCACAGGGCACGGAGGCAATCACAAGCCTTAATTGCTGACCCTGCTCGCAGCCACACGGGGGTCCAGGAGGGGGATGGAGGCGTGCAGCAGTTGAGGGGAGGGGAGTGTGGAGGACCCAAGGGGGGAAAAGGGGAAGGACAGGACTCTCACGCAGGGGAAGCCCCCAGGCACCCGTGCTCCCCTTGATACTCCTGGGCAACGCACTCACCTCTCTTATCCTGTGGTCACAATCAAGCACGCACACACCCTTCTTGCACTCCAATCAGTCACCCACACTACAATTGGCAGCTCCACTCTCCACGGCACACAACACAATAGGGGGCCAGTCTCACGGCACGTCAGGCACCGATCACCAGCACTGTGTCTGTGCTGGCAGCAGTCTTTTGTAGGTTCCCCCTAGGGCGTTGCTGGAGTCGCGCTGAGCGACGCACCGGGGGGGGCGTGGTCAGCTCTGGGCCGGCCTGCGTCTTGGCCCCGCCCCCTGGGAGATCAGCGTGATGCGGAAGTGGTTTGTCTTGCGGGGGCATGGCTGTCGGAGGTTCCTGTGGCGGCGGCGGCGGTTGCTTTGGGCCAAGGTCAGCAGCGGGGGCTGTTGGGGGTACAGGGAGCCTTTGCGCCGGGGTCTGTGCTGGCGGGGGGTGGCGGTTGCGGCCCCCTAGTCCCTGCCTCCTTACAGCACCCCCCCTCCAAGCCGGATGACCCAGCGTGGGACGAGGTTTTAACGGGTACCGCAAGTGAAACAAACGGGTCAAACGGGGGGCATGGACGTCGGTCGCCCGTTCCCAAGATCGTTCCGCCGGCCCGTAGCCTTTCCAATCTATTAGGTACCAGAGTCGCCCTTGGCGTCGACGGGCGTCAAGGATCTGGTGAACTTCGTATTCGTGGGTTACGGGTAGGGGGCCGACGTGTTTATTGGCGGGTTGTTGAGGGGGGTGTGCGGGTTTCAGTTGGGAGACATGGAACGTAGGGTGGATGTGATAGTGGGCTGGGAGTTTCACTCGATACGCCACATCATTAATTTGTCGTTCGATAGGGAATGGTCCGAAGTAGCGATCATCCAATTTAGCAGCGGGTCGTGTAGAGGGATAGTTGCGTCGGTCGACCCAGACCCAATCCCCAGGGGAGTATTGGGGCGAAGCTTGCCGGTGACGATCCGCATATTTCTTGTATTGTTGACGGGCCTGTTGCAAGGCCTCCTTAGCGAGGACTTGGGCCTGCCGAATTCGTTCCACCAGGGCTCCTGCTGCGGGGACGGAGCACGCGGTTAGCTTCGGGAGGCAGAGGGGAGGGTGGTACCCATACGAGACGTAGAAGGGGGAATTCCCCAGAGAAGCGTTAAGGGTATTATTATACGTAAATTCTGCGATGGGCAAAAGTTCGTACCAGTCGTCCTGGTGATATCCCGTGTAACAACGGAGATATTGCTCCACTGCTTGGTTCACTCGTTCCACCTGCCCATTGGCTTGGGGATGGTACCCGGAGGTCAAGCTGCGTTTGATTTGCAGGCTTTGCAACAAGTCTTTCCACAGTCGCGAAGTGAATTGGGCGCCTCGGTCCGAGACTATTTCGAGGGGCAACCCATGTAGCTTGATCACGTGGTGTAGGAGGAGGTGGGCGGTCTCGCTGGCCGTAGGCAGCCCGGTTGTGGCTACAAAGTGCCCTAATTTTGAAAAGTGATCCACGATCACAAGGATGGTGGTGTAGGTGGAGGAGGGAGGTAAATCGACAATGAAATCAACACCAATGCGCTGCCATGGTCCCTGTGGCAGGGGAGGCAATTGCAGCAGGCCCTGTGGTCGTTGGCGGGGTACCTTCGTGCGGGCACAGACACTACAGCGCTTGACGTATCGCGCCACATCTTGCTGCAGGGTTGGCCACCAGAAATGCCTCTGGAGGAGGGCCGTGGTTCGGCGGATCCCTGGGTGCCCTGCCAACGGGGCATCGTGGTGCCCCCACAACAGGGGTTTTTGGGCCTGGGGTGGGACCACCAGACATTGTCCGTAGTACAAACATCCATCCTGTCCTCGCTGTAGTTTACCGTTGAGGTCTGTCCGGAGCGGGCGGGGGCAGTTCTGAAATTGGGCGGCGGTGAGGACGTGGATTCCTACGGTCCCAGCCTTCAGGATGGTTTCTCCTCGGTGATCCGGGGGTTCCCCGACCTCGGTACATCGGGACAGAGCGTCGGCCACAATGTTCTGTGCGCCTGGACGGTACTGGATGTGGAACTGAAAGCGCGTGAAGAAAAGCGCCCAACGCCCGTGCCGGGCATTGGTGATCCGTGTAGTCTGGAGATAGGTGAGGTTGCGGTGATCCGTAACCACTGTCACAGGATATTTCGCTCCCTCGAGGTACTGTCGCCAGGCTTCAAAGGCTGCCTTGATGGCCAGCAGCTCCCGATCCAGCACGGTGTAATTTTTTTCGGCACTGGACAGTTGCCGAGAATAATAGGCGCAGGGTAGTAGTCGTTCTCCCCCCGCCTCTTGTTGCAACAATACTGCTCCAATGGCCACACTTGAGGCGTCCGTTTCGACGGTAAAGGGGTGTTCGAAGCGAGGGTGCTGTAAAATGGGTGCTTGAGTGAAGGTGGTCTTTAGGGCATCAAAGGCTCGTTGCTGTGCCGGCTCCCATGCATACTTTGCCCCCTTTCGTAATAAGGCCGTTAAGGGGGCAGTCAATTGGGCATAATTGACGATGTATTGCCGGTAGTAGTTCGCGGTCCCAAGGAACCGTTGGAGTGCTTTAACCGAGGGGGGTGGAGTCCATTGAAGGATTGCGGCGATTTTCCCAGGGTCCATCCGGATCCCTTGTGGGGAAACGATGAAGCCGAGGAAGTCGATGGTGGAGACGTGGAAAGCACACTTCTCATATTTACAAAATAACCGATTCTGTCGTAGACGCTGTAACACCTGCTGTACCTGGGGAACGTGTTCGGCAAGGGTCCGGGAGAAGATCAAAATGTCGTCAAGGTACGCCACGACGCAGGTATCCAACATGTCACGCAGTACATCGTTGATAAGGTGCTGAAAGGTAGCTGGCGCGTTTGCCAGCCCGAACGGCATGACCGTATATTCGAAGTGCCCGTACCGAGTGCGAAAGGCCGTCTTCCACTCATCCCCCGGGCGTATGCGCAAAAGATTGTATGCTCCCCGTAAGTCCAATTTGGTAAATACCTTAGCTCCGTGGAGCCGATTCAGAAGTTCTGGGATCAAGGGGAGGGGGTAACGGTTCTTTATAGTGATGGCGTTGAGTCCGCGATAGTCGATGCAGGGGCGTAACCCCCCATCTTTTTTGGAAACAAAAAATAATGGTGCCCCCGCTGGGGACGTGGAGTGGCGTATGAAGCCACGGCGCAAATTATCCTCTACGTATTCTTTTAATGTGACTAATTCGGGAGCGGACAGAGCATAGATCCGTCCATACGGGGGTTCCGTCCCTGGGAGGAGTTCAATGGGACAATCGTAAGTCCGGTGGGGCGGTAAGGTCTCCGCTTCCTGTTTACTAAACACCTCTCGGAGGTGACGGTAGGGGGCCGGCAGTCGGGAGAGACTGTCTTCCGTCTGGGTCCCCAGCAGGACGGCCCTGGGGGGGGTTACCATGCATGTGGCAGAGCAATAGTCCGTCCGGAATACCAGGGTCCCCTGTGCCCATTGGATTCCGGGGTCGTGGGTGCGAAGCCACGGGATTCCTAGTACCACTTCGAACATTGGGGAGGCCACGATATCGAAGCGCAGTCGTTCAACGTGGGCCCCGATAGCAACTTGAAGAGGTGTAGTTTGCCATATCAGGGGCCCGGAGCTAAGGGGGGAACCATCAATAGTGCGGACTTGCTCCGCCGTCGCCCGGGGGGTCTGGGAAATATCATGCTGTTGTATAAACCCTTGATCCATGAAGTTCCCCGAGGCCCCGGAGTCGATAAGGGCCCAGGTCACGATGCCCCGAGGGGTATCCCCTTGAAGGGTAACAGGGATTCTCAAATGTTGTCCTCCCCCCAAGCCGGTACCGCAGAAGCGGGGGGCCTGCGTTAGGGTGCATCGTTCGGCCGCCGGGGACCCCCCTATAGTTCCCGGGGCCGAGCTTTTCCCGCTTCCCTCCGAGCCGGGGGCAGGGCAGGGCATTCCCGGGCAAAGTGCGACGACTCACCACAATAGAAGCACAGCCGGGAGGTGCGTCGATGTTCACGTTCTGCGGCGGTCAGGGGGGCCCTTGAGGCCCCAATTTGCATGGGTTCCCCTTCGGTCTCTCGCACTCCCTCGCCCCGGGCCGGGGACGGGGGCGGTATCCGGGGCCCCACAGGCCGATAAGGTTCTTGTCGCCGTTCTCGCCGCCGTTCCCCCAAACGTTCATCGATTTGGACCGAGAGGGTGACTAGGGCCCCCCAGGTATCGGGTAAGGGGATGGTCGCAAGGTGGTCCTTGAGCTCCTCGCTCAGCCCCCGTCGATACATCACTCGGAGCACGTGATCCGGCCAGTTGAGGTCTACTGCCAACTGCTGAAAGCGGGTAACGTAATCCAGTAGCGGGCCTTTCCCCTGTTTGAGGTTCATAATGGTAGTCTCCGCGTCTTTTACTCTATGCGGGTAATCGAAAAGAAAAGTAAATTCTTGTATAAAGCGAGGGTAGTCTTGGAGCAGCGGACTCTTGCTGGTCAGCAAGGGGGTGGCCCAGGCCAACGCATGACCCTCCAGGAGACCAATGATGTAAGCTACCTTCCGCGCGTCGGTATTGTATGTTTGGGGCTGCATGGTAAATGCTAGTTCGCAGAGGGCCACGAATCCTCTAAACTGTCTGCGATCCCCCGTGTATTTGGCGATCTTGGGCCCCTTGGGTTCGCGGTGCAGGTGGACCCCGGGTTCCCCTGGGTCGACCGCTGCCGCCTGAGGCGGAGGTGGGGGCGCCCCTGCTCCCCCCCCGGGCTGTTGATCCTTTAAATCCCTTACCTCCATGGCCAGGGATTTAACGATACGTGAAAGCTCCTGGACCTCTGCAGCAAGCTGCTCCATTGCCTGCAGCTTTCCCTGGGACGGTGGCGTAGGGGGAAGTATTAAATGCTGGTGATTCTGTGGGGAAAAGGGGAGGAGGAACCAGGCCCTCGAGGTCTGGGGCGTCAGGGCCCCCAGGAACACGCACGCCCACTCGCTCGAGCTACGGGTATCAGCAAGGCTATGGGGGAAAAACAAGCCCTCAGGTTGGGATAGGGCTACCAGAATGGTGAGTCCCCAGCCTGTATCATCACAGGGCACGGAGGCAATCACAAGCCTTAATTGCTGACCCTGCTCGCAGCCACACGGGGGTCCAGGAGGGGGATGGAGGCGTGCAGCAGTTGAGGGGAGGGGAGTGTGGAGGACCCAAGGGGGGAAAAGGGGAAGGACAGGACTCTCACGCAGGGGAAGCCCCCAGGCACCCGTGCTCCCCTTGATACTCCTGGGCAACGCACTCACCTCTCTTATCCTGTGGTCACAATCAAGCACGCACACACCCTTCTTGCACTCCAATCAGTCACCCACACTACAATTGGCAGCTCCACTCTCCACGGCACACAACACAATAGGGGGCCAGTCTCACGGCACGTCAGGCACCGATCACCAGCACTGTGTCTGTGCTGGCAGCAGTCTTTTGTAGGTTCCCCCTAGGGCGTTGCTGGAGTCGCGCTGAGCGACGCACCGGGGGGGGCGTGGTCAGCTCTGGGCCGGCCTGCGTCTTGGCCCCGCCCCCTGGGAGATCAGCGTGATGCGGAAGTGGTTTGTCTTGCGGGGGCATGGCTGTCGGAGGTTCCTGTGGCGGCGGCGGCGGTTGCTTTGGGCCAAGGTCAGCAGCGGGGGCTGTTGGGGGTACAGGGAGCCTTTGCGCCGGGGTCTGTGCTGGCGGGGGGTGGCGGTTGCGGCCCCCTAGTCCCTGCCTCCTTACAGCGAGGAGACACTTGGTTGCTGGCAGACCTAATACTAGCTCCTGGCTCACTGGGGAAGGCACAAGCAGCTCTGGTGGAGAGAAAGCAGGACGTTTTGATGTCCTGATGTGGCTAGCACTACTGGCCTCCCTAAAAGCTTTGGCCCTGGGACAGTGGCCTCACTTACCCCATTTGTAGCTCTGCTCCTTTCTTTTGGATCTCACAGTCAGTGCCTGGGAGGTAGTCCTGAAACCGTAGAGCAGCAGGGGTGCCTGGTTGCACTGCTGCGGCCCCTTTAGAGTGGTGGCAGGCCTGTGGGGCTCTACCCCCTCTGGTGACCACCTCCACCCCCCTGGCCTCCGCTTCCCTGCTCCCTCAACAAAGGCCCATCCCTTGACCTCACAAATTCTAGGGCTGGCCCTGAGGATCAAGAATTTCTTCACTTCTGTTTGATATTCGGGGGTAGGGGGGACGGGACATCTTGTTAAACAATTCAGAAGTAGATTAAGAATACCACAGCTCTTTAACCGTAGGCCTATAAACGGAGAACACAGTTACGTTATTGTTCCAGGCTGGGAGCTGGGCCTTTAACAATCGTATTTCAAGCACATGGTCCTTTGGCTGCCTGCACTCGTGGTTTTTTTTTTTTTTTGGTTAAGATGGTTTACAATCTGGCCAACTCCTGCCACACAGCAACACTGCAAATGGCATCTTTTCCTCCAGACAGTCCTCTTTTGTGACAGCTTATTACACCAGTGCCAGATGCATTTGTATACAGGACTCAACCTAATATCCTTGCCACAAAGGATTATGGGCTAGATAGTGGAATGAAGTGACCCATGTATACTGTGTTTCCCGCCGTTGGCAGCCGTTGGGATAACACAGTGAACAGGTACCCCTGCTCATGACTGGAGGCATCACAGTCTGGCCCTGAGGGAAAGTGACCTTAAGTTCACTTATAGATACTTTTGGCTTCCAAGAAGATGGCTTATCTCTACTAAAGAGTGCTTGGGAAATCCACTAAGAGCACAGCAAGCACAGAAGAGAAAATAGATCATCTGGGGGGGGAGGGGGAGAGCTTTTACATTCCAGATGGAATTTGCGGAGTCAGAGAGACAATAAGGCGGTGACCCCCCAAATGAGTCCAGATTTAGAACACCACAGCAGGGAATAGAGAAATCTTGCATTGTGCAAAATTCTAGGACTGTGATCTACAAACCACTTACTCTGGAGTAGTTCCGCCGAAGCCCTGTGGGATTTAGGCCGCTTGTACATGAGATGGGAAGAAAGTGATCGTGCCAGGGGGGGAATCCTGTGAAACTCCGCTCGTGTGAGTGATTTCACTCAGTCCGTGAGTGAAATCGGGGGAGGAATTGCCAAATAATGTTTTAAACCCCGCACACAGGAGCAGAGTTTCATGTGAACCTCCTCCCATCTTGTGTACAAGCGCCCCATCTCTCATAGGGTAAGTGGTTTGTGGGCAGCCGCTGTAATGTATATTTCAATGTTTTGAGAAAGGAAATGGACTCTCAGCTGACTGACGAGACTAACTGATCTGCCAAGATATCTATTGCAGCATAGAACTGAAAATTAATGCTGCCCATACTGAAGCAGACTTTTAGAAATCAGAAACAAAACTGACAGCTCAGTAAGGGTTTAAACTTTACATAAAAAGGACGTTTGGGGATTTATATAATGCTTCCCTCATTTTGAGCGACACTAAGCAAACACTAGTGTTAACTAGGATATACCAGTCATATTTGTAATTGAGTCACGTTATTTAAGGTCAAAACCTTTTGATTACAAATTGAATAACATGGATCAGGGGAACTGGGAATAATTAGGGTAGGCTTTGGAGAGCTAAATCCTAAGCAATGTGAGCATCTCTCAGAGTAAGTTGCTTATCTGGAACAAACCGTATAAGTAACTGAAGTAATAATTAGTGAGACTTGTTAGGCAAGTAATGGGGTTTGCAAACTTTAGTTAACATGAATTTACTCCAGATTGTATTCTCTTATATCTTATATGCGATAATGGGTGTAAACAGAATTTCATCAGATAGAAGGGAGACAGGGTGAAAACAGACATAACATTTTAACACCGCTTTAACATTCCTTATGTATGGGTGAAAACAGACATGACGCTAACCACCCTTTAACCACCCTTGGTGGTCATTTATGCATGTTTCAGGGCTGCATAGGGCACCAATACAGCCCTGCAACATGCATAAATAACCACCAAGAGTGGTTAAAGGGTGGTTAGCGTCATGCCTGTTTTCACCCAATGTTGCAGGGCTGCATAGGGCATCCCTGCAAGAAATGTATACAGCCCTGCAAGAAATGCATATACATAAGAATGCATTTCTTATTTAAATAAGAAATGTTAAAGTTGAGTTATGTGTTATGTCTGCTTTCACCCAGGGACTTGGCTATCAATATCAGCCAGTTCATTCTGCAAATGAATTTACTTAGGTCAAATTAGTCACAATTTCAAGGTGCTTGAAAACAAATTTTTAATCCCCCCCCCCCATGTTCTCCATTCCCCACCCCCAATATTGTATTTTTGAAAATGTATTTATTTATTTTTGGCCTAATATTGTAGATTTCCTGGGGTTTAGAATACACAGGATTGATATTTGATATATTTTGGTTGTCCAAAACTGAGAGATGAAGGTTATGGGCAGGAAGGAATTAATGTGGGTGGAGAACGGAAGAGGCTCCTTGTTTTGATAAAGTGATCTACTTTGAAAAGGAAACAGGCACAGCTGCTTTGCGCCAATAACAAGTTGGGGTACAAGAACACACTCAGTGAGACTAGGAAGCGGCTCTAAGCCCATCTGCATGCAAACAGCGTTGGCAGAGCAAAGAATGCTTGTCCTAGAATGAGTATTCTGCTACAGAAGGATTGAACATTCTCCATGAGGTGTGGAACGAGAAAGCCCCCCAAATAGAGAACACCCAGCTCACTATTACGGAACTCCATTCCAGGATTTCCGCCAGCACCTGAGTCTATTCTGGAGGCAGTCTAAAACTTTTTGTTTTTGTCAAAGCATTTGGCAGGCAGGGAGAGGGGTTGGGGTGGGTGGGTTTCTGGAGTGAGGGTGGGGATTTCGTAAGGGATTTTATTTATTTTTTATTGCATTTTGTGTGCTTTTATTATTGTAAACTGCCCTGAGTCATCAGAGAAGGGCAGGATATAAATTTCAACAAATAAATAAATAAATAAATAAAATAAAATAAAGGACTGTGCTTGCTTGGCAGGCAATGACAACTTGCTTTCATTTCAAACACTTTGTTGCTTTTGTGGCAATTGAAATGTGTCACCATAGGCTTTTTGAATCCACATCAAATCCAAGTTTCCCATCCCCACTTCAAGACAGCAGTCACCTTGACCCCACCTCTCTCTCTGATTTCATTTTCTCTTTCTTTTGTTAAGTCCATCTTTCTGTCAGTCACACGGTCTCTGCTCCTGTTTGTCTGTTTGGCATAATCTTGGCTTTGCAGAATTCAAAGCCACTTAAAATGCTCAGCCAAAGTCCCACTGAAGCACTCAGCCTTATGCCTAAATGCTTTGCTGAATTAGATTCATAATGTAAACTCTCACTTTGCTTTGCCAAGATTCCTCTCCTCCTCCTCTGAACTCACTTCTTCCTGGAATCCACCCTGCTTTCTAGCATAACCGTATCACTTAGCTTTCCTGAGCTAGAAGTGTTGTTATTATTTACATAGCGCAGCAGTGTACCTGGCGCTGTGCAATCAAGAGTTACGTTACATATCACCTTGCTTAGCTTGCCTCTCAGGCGGTAAACTCTGATAGGGGGTTAGCAAACAAGATGTTGCCTCACATTTGCCTCCATTAACCTGCTCATGTATCACGTGGCCACCAAATATTCACCCCGGGGCTACTCCACATGGCGTCAAGCAATGAAATGTGGAATCTCAGCAAAAGCAGGGCAACATGCTGCCCCGTGGCCACCTCCTGTGTGTTGGGGGGCGGACCATGGGGTTGGGGGGTACAGTTCCAGTGTATGCATGCATTCAGCACCGTGGAGTCACGGGTGCCAGCCTAGAGCCCTGAGTAAGAGACCAGTGTGGGATGGGGGGAGGGAGACCTCCTGCCTGTTGGTTTGGTTCCTGGGTGGAGATGAGCCCTGCTGGGGCACTCCGCTCCAGTGTGTGTCTGCAGTATGTGCGGGGGGGGGGGGGGGGGGGGGGGGGAGCGCGTCGTTGTACTGAGTGATCACGGCGTCTGCAGAACCTCCCCTCTTGTGTATTAAACACCCATAGTGCGGAAGAATCTTAATTCTACCAATTTCACATTTATTTATTTATTTAAAATTTATATCCTGCCCCTCCTGCCCTCAGGGCAGCGAACAACATGCAATAAAAATATTTTAAAAATTAAAAAAAATTAAAATTACAATATGTGAGGAAAAACCCCACCCCCTCGCCCCCTCGCCAAAAGCCTGACGGAACAGCCAGGTCTTACATACACGCCGAAACAGCAGGAGAGTGGGATTGCTTCCTGTAGCCTAGTTCCTAGAGATGAAAAGTTTTTTAAACAGTACCTGCTACAACCATCTGCTCTTTTTATTACCCATTGCAATCCCTTGTCAAAATGTTGAGACCAGATTAATGTAAAAGGCAAACAAGGCCATTTTTCTACGTATAGTGGCCTGGATAATAGAGAATTCCATTGAATTAAGGGGGGAAATGGCAGTTTTCTAAAGCAAGGAAGGATGCTATAAAGACACCCCAGCAGTAATAGAAGAAACAACAAGAAAAGCAGATTGGAAATTTAAGAATTGATCACTTGCAGTACGTTCACTACTGTTTCTTAAAAAGTAAACCCCAAAGAGCCTTTCTACTTGCCTTTAAGTGAATTACTTATTTTGTCATTGATTCTAGTCACTATTTCATATTGAAGTTGTGTGATTTAGTGAGTTCATGACATAGGATTTAATGAAGCCTTGAACCAGGCATGCAGAAATGTGACAGAGTGAGAAAAGAATTCTGCAGTGGAGAGTACATCTGAATACCAATTGAGGGTTCTTCATTTTTGGACTGTGAGCTTGAATATCAGCTATTCTGACAAGTCCGATAACCACAAGCACTGCTCTATGCAAACAGCCAAAATTCCAAATAGATTTTCAATTGTTTAGCTGAAGAGAAATTAATAGATTTTTCAGGATAAAAATATCAAGGTTTACAGAAATACTTTCACTTGATTAGCCACATTTCCTCCAAGGATTTGCAAGGCAGTACAGTATAAATGAACTAACCTAAATGCAATTAGTCACTTTTTACTAGAAGAAAAATTATTAACATCTCCTAAAGCTTCATTGCTTGGAGTAACACCAGTGTATACAAACCACCAATGTTTTTGATTCTGTCTCACTGCATCCTGCTTTGAACAGGTGCAGATGACACTGGTGAAGGTAACTGAAGATGTCATGTCTTCCTTTATTAGCTCAGCTTTCATTTTCTTGCCTCTTAACGCTGTCAATTTGACTAGTATTCTAGATGACCTTAAAAACATCCAGGGCAAATAGCACCTGAATGTCCAACGTATGAAAACAAGGCTGGATTGATGGAGGTACACAGGAACTTCACAAACTACAGCTTAAAGAAATAAAAACCCAGCCACCCTCACGCAAACCACTTTTGGTAGTAGTCACCTTTTCAATTATTCTTACCCAACAGGAGCGGATCCAGAAGTGATGTGAATGAGGGGGCTGAAGTCCAAAGTTAGTATAGCTCCGCCCGTGTGAGCAGGCCCCACCTCCTACCAAGTGAGCAACAGTGTTAGGCCAGTGGGGGGGAGGGGCGGGGCTGAGGTGGGCATAAAGGACATAACTGGGACTTTGGGGATAGCATCCCAGCAATCAAGGGACATAGTTTACACATCCAGGCTGGTCAATTATCATCACAATCACATCCTGCTGCACTGTGACAGAGGACATAAGAGAATCACTATTGACTCTTTCCTAAACAGATGCTTCTGACTTTCCAGTAATAAGTGGGGGGAAGAGATGTTGGGATGGTCACAGCACACAATGAGGCTATTTGGTTGACCTTTCTGCTGGCCGATTGGCATCACCAACCGATCTTATACCACAGTGACGTAAGAGAATCCCTGGCATAGGCTCCTTCTCTGCATAAGTTGTGCAGGCATATAAAATTGGGACCCTTTATCACAGCTTTCTGATATGTGGCAGAGATTATAATGAAATAATAATGAAAGTGTTATATGCAGCCCTGCCAAATTTCATGTACACTGGTTGGACTACAAAGATGTTAGTCAGATATACATTATGTTAATTGCTTATGCCACCAGGACCCTTTATCCAATACTTCTGAAAGTTGGCAAAGATAGTAAATATGGGAAGGGGTGTAAACCTGCCAAGTATCATCTACATTAAATATGAGGCAAAGAAGTTACAGCTAAGAATGTATATGAAAGTTTTTGCACAATAAAATAATTCAATAGCTTCTAAAATAGGATTCCTTTACTCAATCCTTGTGAAATGTGGTACACCTAATGATTTCCATTGGAGGTATATGCAGCCCAAGTTTCAGCTGCATACAGTGAAAAACAACGATGTTACAGTCAAAAATGTGTTTTCCAGTGAAACCAATGAAAATGAAAGCCAAAACAAAATGGCGGGGCTGAAGCCTCCTGAGCCCCCCCTGTGAATCCGCCCATGCCTAACTAGTTGATTTTTTAAATTCCTGTACAATTCTGCACTTACAAATAGTCCCTTTGTATAATCATGGAGGTAAAGCTTGCAGGATTTAGGTATTTTACCTAAAATTCAGGGTGTTAAGAGTGGCTTGCTTAGGCCTGTGGGCCACCGTCATGTTTGTTGGGGACAATTCAGATGTTTGCCCCAAGTTTTGCCAGGCGTGTTGGCAGCTAGCCCGCCAACACACCCAGGAAACAGCCTGCCCAACTGGGCTGAAGCGAGGTATCACATGTGGTAGCCTACTATTCCCAGGCCAGAGTGGCCTCCATGGCTGCCTGTCATGGAGGCAGGCTGGGCTGCTGGGTGCAGTGCGGGCCAGCTGGCTGCACGTTTGTGTGGCTCCCCTCCCACCTGCCCCTTCTGGCCACATGAAGGTTTGTTCCATGGCCAGACCTGATTCTGCCCGGATTGCAAGCAGCTTCCCGATTCGGAGTAGCTTATGATGGCAGCGATCTGTGGTTTCGTGTACTAAGGGCAGCTGGGGCAGGTTTTCAAAAGGCAAAAATCATACCACAGGTGCAATTTTGACTTTGTAGGGGGGAGAAGTTGTTTGTGGTTGGGTTTAACAGTATGGTAAGCCTGAATTAGAGAGGCTGGCAATGAAATCTAGTTAATAATGGTTTATTAGCAACAGTCATTTGCATCCATCTTACAGCTTACAAAAATGCAAATACATACTGACAGCTGATAAATCAAAAGCCTGAATGGATAACAACAGAAAAGAACAAAATCTGAAAACTTTTTCCACTGCAAGTACACGTTGTCCTGAATTTAAATAACAAGGCAGTACTGGAACAAGGCTTCGAACAGTACATGGAAAAGGCTAAAACATTAACTATCTGCAATACATCTGAAACAATCAGAAGCCTGCTGAAGATAAAATATTTAGTTCACATTACTCCTTTCCCATTTTCAACATCTTATAAGAACCAACATGTCAATGAAACAGGAAAGCATAAGGCTCAATAGCTAGATTCTGACCTAGCTCGGTGTATATAGTATAAACACTGTCCTCCACCCCGGCGGTTCTGTTTAAACAATGTATGTGAAATCAACTTTCCATCACAAATTAGAAAAATACATAAAAATAACAGCTTTATAAAATATATAAAAATGTAAGAAACGATTTACAGAGGAGTGCAAAATGCAAAATTGGTGGATTTGGATAAGACTATGCTAGAAGGGCTGCAAATCATCAGCACGTAATGCCCAAATAGAGCATTCATACAGTATGTATAGAAAATTACAACTTGAGATATCCAAAAATGGATAGTTGGCAAAAGTTCACAGAAAAGTTATAGCAACATTTCCATTTCTCCCAGCCTTCAGTAATAGTAGATACTTCATTTTCTTTCTAAAGTCTCAACACAAAGTTCAATTATTTGCAAATGTTGAGTAATATGTAAACATTTGATTTTTTTCTATACTTCAGTGAAAAACAGTCTTCTGAACAAGGCTACTTTGGCAAGATTTGTGCCTGTCAGATATCCACAGAAGTAGTCCTTCTAGACATATCATAAAGCAGGTTGCAGAGATATAGTTAATGTCTTAGAGTACGGAATTTTGGCTTTTGCAGGCTAAGCATTGGTTGCTTAATGGTGGGTTTGTCTTCAAATAGTATTGCTTCACTTTCTGTGGTGGGAAATCTATTTTGGTAGATTAGCGGATATTGCTTCTGAAACTGAAAAATGAAAGTAATTATAGTGTAACACACACACACACACACACACACAGAAAAGCAAGGCTAGGAAATATGACTCAGAAAAGATTAGACACCTTCTCTCAGGAATTAATCCTACCCACCTAGGTAGGTTTCTGCTGCAACACCCTACCAAAGCCATGTCCCTTGGACCACTTTTATGCTGCATTCGATACAGTATGGTAATTTATTTTAGTAAACATGTTTCCCATTTCTTTGGAGACTTTATGGCTTCATACTGCCTTTTCCTTCTGCTATCTTCAGTGCTATTGGGTGAAAACAGATGTGATGGCGGCAAAGCGTCTCACTGGGTAACGTTGGGGCGAACCACTGCCGCCACTCCTCAGTTGTCAGGGACGACTGTCCACACGTGCAGCCCTCGTCCCCATAACCCTGGCATGGGGGCTGCTAACCCTCCCCACCCCCAAATCTCTGGATGTGCCTTAGCCTAGGCTGTGTTTCTGACCTCCACTGCCTGACGCATCCTGTAGCAGCTGGTAGCCTGCCCCGGAGCATGTGCAGGCAAACATCTGGTGGTGATGGAACACAAATGCAGGCGACTCCCAGGCTAACGTGGGTTAGTGTCTGCTCTCACCCATTGTCTCCTTCTCTTCTGCCTGACAATGCAAAAGCCAACCTCCCCTCCTCACCAAAAAACGTGTGGAGACTGGAAGAAAATACTCTCGCAGGAAATGCTCCAAATTGGTGAGTGTAGAAACACTCCTCATTAGGGGGTAGCAAAGGAAGGTGCTAGAACTTCTACTTGAGCATTTTGCTGGACCACCCAAGGGGTTCTGACTTTTGTACTGGAATGAGAATTTAGCAAGTACGTGTGTAATAACGTTGAAGTCAAATGCTTCTTCCCCTCCACTGCTTAAAGGAGTAGCATTTTCGCTCTTGGTTCCTCACTTCCACTCCACTGATGCCCACTTATTGCAATTGGGAGCACTGTATGCACATGCACCTTACTCTTAAGCCAGTGTCATTTATCCTTCCCCTGCTACCATGCTGGACACTGTTCCTACCCAGCCAAAAATGAAAGCGAGGAGGCACTGGCGTAAGTCTGATACAAGTCAATATTTGTAAGTTTCCAAGTGGCAGCACTGGAAGCCTACAAGATCAATGAGTTTTCACTGCGTCAGTTGGCAAAATTATGGACAGTCTATCTTTAGGCTAGGAAAGACAAGCTAGCATTGGTGTGCACTCTCTTCACACTGGGAAGGTTATCTTTTACTATCTTAAGGGGAAGAAACTCATATTCAAACTAAAGTTTAGGTCCTGCAGATGTTGATGACAGTCTCCCAAGAAAACTTTCTGTTCCTGTATATTTTGTAAACCCTAAGTATATGGGATGTCAAGTAAAAAGCCAATTCCAAAACCATACAGATTACTATTTCTTCTTGTGCAGCGATTTGGGAGCTAGGAGTTAAGCTGCTTTTTCTCAGGCAGTATATCTAACTCTGCTGGGAGAAGCTTCGATTGTCCAAGTGTGACACTGATGCAAGTCCCATTCGCTTCAATGAGACTGAAAAGGATGGCAGTTTACACAACGTCTTTAGAAGCGGAGAGGAACTGGGTTGATTCCAGAGGGAAAGAACAATGGACAGCAAACACAGAGGCATGACGAAAATAATCTAACAGCCTTGGCAGATCAGTTGCACTCTGAGAAATCTTGTAAAGTCCTTCTTGATAATGAGACTATCTGCAGGGTTTAGACAGTTATTCACTCAAAGATTGCATATACATTTGAGTGTAAGAAGTGCTGTCAGAAGCTTTTCTTTTAAAACAGTGTGATGTAAATGTCAGCTGTTCTCTGCTTCTCAGCATCAAGCTACACAAGAGATTTAGTCTACAGATGTTGCAAGTCTTACAGCCAGTCAGTTTCAGTTACTAAAAAAAAAAAAAAAAAAAAAAGGTAGGGGTTGCAATCCTAGTCTCTGATAAAACAGACTTTAAACCAACAAAGATCGGAAGAGCAAACGACTGAACTCTCGAGACGCCAATATCAGCAAGACTCCATTAAAAAAAAAAAAAAAAAAAAAAAAAGTGTGTCCGCGCGTGGGGGAGGGAAATCAACCTTTGGGGGGTGTAAATGTTTCTTATAGTTTAACGACAAAGCTTCAGAAAAATCAGTCTTGTGAAGAGAACGAAGAATCTGCTTTTTGGAGTCAGACTTGAGTCATAAGACTTGCTTAGTAAATTCTGGAACAAGTACAATTCTACTCAGTGGTCAGCTGTACCTGCCAAAGTTTCAACAAAAGAAAAGAATTCCTCCCATGTTAAGTTGTTGCACTTTTAGTTTTAATATTAGGAAGCAGATTAGTAGAAAAGAGTTTCAGATGACCACAAACAACACAGAAATTGTTCCCAGTTTCATCAATGCTAGAAAAACAGCAGCGACTTCTACACTAAGAAATGTTTCCAAATAAGAAGTTATGGCTTAAAATACTTAGCCAAAGATACTTACATTTCTATCTGGGAACCATTTATTTAACCATTTAGACTGCCAGCCATACGACTGAAAAGTCTAACAGAAAAATAGTTGATGCATCTGTGTCAGTGGGAGGAACCCTAGTCCCTGCTACAGATTTATTTTTGATACAGAGAACAGTTCAAGAAGGTCTTTATTTTAAGTAGTTAATTTGAAGAATATTGTTGCTAGTCAGCATGGAGTCTCCTCGTAGACACTCAAATGCTTTCAACACAGAATCACTCTGGGTCTTAGGGCATTTTCAGACAATACACTCTCCACCCATTACCCACCCACCTACTATACGCATTGCAGGGCTGCAGTGTTGCCCTATAACATGAAGAGTGTCTTGTCTGAAAACGACCTTAGTTTTCCTATGAGATATTTCAGTGTCTAGTAAGTTACTCAAATTCTTACTCATTCTCTCCCCTCTAAGAATTTTAGAAATCATCTCACTCAGTTGTGCTCAAAAGACGAGAATGGACAGGCAGTTTCCTTTCTTACCTGTTTCAGTTTCTTCTTTTTGTCTTTAAAAGATAAGCTTTTGTCCCTGATAATATTTTCCAGGAGTTCTGCAACTGCAGCCTGAGAGGTAGAAATTTTTTGTTCATCAAATTCCTGAGCAGTTATCCGTTTACAGTATGAATAAGTTGGTAATATGGCGCTCAGTTCTTCCCCCGGATGCTTGAACTGAAACAAACAAGGCAGATAAGGTTTACATGTGCTTGAAATATAAAACTCCAATGAGAAATGTGGCATGCGATCATACTAATTTGCAGTGTAACAAGCTTAGTACTTAGTTTTTTAGAAAACAAAACACACCTCCATATGACTGGCAAACTACTTGCATTACCTACTTTCTCTGCACAAACTTACCTGAGCAGTTTTTAGAGACTCTATGTGGTCTTGCACTGCAACCTGTAAATAAGTTGGGACTTGAAGAATTTCTTGATGATGATCCATTAGAAAGGAAACTAATCTTGTGGCTAGTAGCTCATCAAGGTCCACTTCTTCTGCACAGCACAACACACATCGAGAAAAAGTCTGTATCATCTGGAAGTATTTAAATAGGTTGTTAGGACAAATTACAGAAGTTGCTTGTGAATAAGGGGCTAGCAACAAGTCTGACATTTCTGTACTGCATCTGCTGCTACTAAATTCCACTGCTTTCCTCCAGTATTAACAGAGCAAGAGGAAATTTGTCATTCTCCCCATTAAACAATAAAGTGTTTGTTTTTATGCAGCCTAGTTTAATAGTAAATAATAATAATAATAATAAAATGGGATTTTGCAACACAAGGACATAGGGTGAAGCCATGCGAGCCTGGCCGGGACTGATCCCTGTGTGGGCAACTGTAACCGCCACACTTTGGGGCTGGCAAGGAGGGCAAATGGTCTGCCTCCCGTGAGGAAAACAGGCAGGTGGGCTGCTGCTGGCTGTCCTGCCATGCCCCAGAGCGGGCCGAGGCGCTGGCCACACGCATGGGCGCCCAGCCCTGCCCCACCAACCATTCCCTGGCCTGCCCACCATCCTGCCCCTGATGTGGAGGCATGGGAATGGCTACTCTGGCTGCTGCTCACTGGTGCTGGCAGGTCTCATCGCAGGGCAGCATGGGAACTGGGCCCATGAGCGGTGCTGCTGTAACCCAGTTTGGGCAGCCTTACTTCGCTTTAGGTAAGGTTAATACGTGCTGAGTCCCTGGCCTTTTTTGGAAGACGCAGCACGTAGCAATCTGTTGGGCACCCTGCTGTGAATATCTGTTGGCCACTAGACATACAAGCCACTGCATCATGTAGCAACAGTGCCCCAATCGGGGTAAGGCTGCCCAAATCAGGTTACCGTATTGTGTGGCTGTACCCATAGAATTTGTAAAAAGTAACCTGTATGAAGTCTACAAAAGAGGTGTCTTACCAAAGATCTGGTGCCCATTGCGTCATGAAGTCGTGGCATATCGACATTTTGGCTCATTTGAGAAATCATACGCATTAAAAGTTGAAGTTTTCTACGATTTGGTGGGGGAAGCAACAAACAGCATATCTGGAGTGCTTCAATAGCAATCCTTTCTAAATGAGGCTGCAGCAGACCTAGGAGTGAATAGTAGTTAAGACTGTAGTCAGTCATTAAGTTCTGTAACAATATAAAAGGCAGCTGTACTCCAGTATAAGCTATTATTTTCTTTCTTGATTCAAACAGAAATTTTATAGCATTACCTGCTCTATCAGATCAATCCAGAGAGGATTCAAATTATTGCTCTAGTAATAGTTATGCAAGGCATGGTCATTCCCAACTCACCTCGTTTTGCTCTGATACGTGGTTATTGGGGTAGGACAAGAGAAACTCAGGAATATGACTAAAGTTCTTCCTGCATGTAAGTTTGGAATATTTTCTAAAATTATTATTTAGCTGATCTCACAAGCTTCTAAAGACTTCTACAATTTTCCAGTCAAGCTCCAAATGTCAAGAGTGTGAAAAGACATCACCTAGCAGTATGGAAACCTATGCCGTTTCCTTCCTTTCTCTCAGGGAGTTGTTTAGACCATGAAGAATATTACTTACCTGAACAATAACAAGTATGGTGGATTACTGAGACATCATATTTTGGAGAAGAGAAGAAATACTTTCCATTAGCATGCGATACAAGAAGACAGAAAAGTTTGCATTGAGGAACATTAGTTAAAATTACTTAATTTCACAGCCAGTAGGATGCTCTTGACAAACCATGAAGTACAGATTTTGCCATTTAAAAACCCAATCAGGGACACAAGAAAGCAGGAAAGCAGACTAGTTAGTCAACACAGTAAGCCACATGCTTTGAAAAGCAATCTTACTTTGTGTGCCAGTCAACATAAAAGAGGCCGGGGTGAAAGAGTTTTCAGAAAGTTCTACTGTACTTTTGCCGAGTCTTTTATTGCCCGTGATCTCAGAGTCCCCGGGCTCACTTTCCGTTATAATTACTACATTTGTAGTACTTAGTTTCCTTTGTCCAAGGTGGACGATGGAACATGGTTTCACTGCGATTTAAGCAACTGGTGTATTGATGCCACAGCAGTTAGAATGATCATTTGCAACAAAACTCCAAGACCTGCAAAGTTGCTTTGATTTGTGATCCCAATTATATATTTCCTGGTCTTGAATGGCTGATGCAGACACCCTCTTTAAGCCACTTGCTGGTTTTTGATCAACACCATCCAAACAAAGATCCAACATGGATTCTACTTTATGCTCTGAATGCAGTGCGTGGTTTTCATTATTTTTGCATAATACAGTGTTAATGTCAGATTGAGAGAGGATACTCAATCCATTTTTATTACAAAAACTTGAAGTGTCTGCAATTTTCCCCAAAGAATAGCATCTTGTTTTAAATTTGAGAGGCAGTGCTTGTTCATTCTTTAATCCTGAGAGATTTTGAAAACTTCCTCCGATTAGGCCATCAGCATTGGCTTGTTTATATGCCAAGTTATATTGTTGCAATTTCTTATTACATCTTTTGTGAACAGCATGTTCATTTAAGGGGATATTTCCAGAAATCCCAGATGCTGCTTCTTTTTTGTCAGTCTCTTTGCGAAGTAAGCTTAGTAGAAGGCATTCAGTCGACTTGAAAGAGTTTAAGTGCAGAGTTTTTGAAGGCTGAGGGTCACATACCTTGTCCTGGATAGTGTGTTTTCCACTGGGTCTATTTGGAATTGTGATGTAGCCACACACAACTATCAGAAAACGAAATACAAATTAAGTTGCAAGTGGTGTGAAAGAGGACCAGAAAGAAGCAAAGCAGCTAAATAAATAGAGAAGTTAACACGTGAGACATTACTGTCGTTCGCATTGTTAGTGATATCCAAAAAGCATTAGTGCAGTCAGAGGCTATATAAAAACAAACAATAAACATGCAACGAACATGTGCCACACACTAAAACCAATCACTTCACATTTAGCAGTTCAAACCAAGACCAGAATAAGATTACAGGGTTGTTGTTTTTTGGGGGTTTTTTTAAGTGAGCTTATTACGGATGAAACCAACAAGCCATCAGGATTTACAGTAACTACATTATTTTAGTAATGTACGTGTACTTCAAACTCAACAGTAAAACACCTGCAGAGTCAGTCAGATTCTTAGGCCCTTTTCAAATGGACGCCCCCTGCTCACACACCTGTGGGTGGCATCTGTGGGAATGCCGCAACCGGTGGGTGGGAGTGTGTGATCCCTCTACCTATGCACGGAGCAAAGGACGCCAATGCCGGATGTTCCGTGCGTGGAGATGGGCGGAGGTCCATGGGAATGCACCCTCACCCATTAGAAAAGGGCCTTACTGCCATCAGATTACAGGTTGTAGTCTGATATGCAGATGAGGGATTAAAGGCCCTTTTCAAATGGACCGTGGAGGTGCCACGGTCCGTGGGGGATGGGCTGAGGTGGCGGTGGGTATATGGCGCCTGCGCGGGCTGACACACAGACGTACACCTGTCTCCACTCATGGAAAATCTGTTTTCCCCAATAACTCCGTGCATGGGGAGGATCGGTGGAGAGTGCACGCACCCCTACCCATCCGCACTGGCGGTCACATGTGCACGGGGGGTGGGGGTGGGGTGGGGTAAATCTGGGTAAAAAGGGCCAAAGTCTGCTCCCAATTGCACATATGCAACCTTTTAGTCCCAACGACAAACACTTTATAAATTATCCAGCTTAAAAAAGTCACACATACCTAAAATGTTCACAAAGAGTTCATAATATTCAAAAGTAAGCAACGGTTCAGGGAGATGGAGAAAGTAATCAGCAACTGTTCTGAATACGTCCCGTTCAAAACCCACATATGTTGGCTGGTTCATATCATTACTTTTAGGCCCTAAATGGATATAAAGAAAGAGAAGGCTCATACCGATATTAGTCTCATAATGATACTTGGTGATGGTCAGGAGACTGCAGCTGGTGCAGAATTTTAAAATTTAATTAATTAATTTATTTCAAATTTATATCCCGCCCTTCCTGCACACAGGGCAGCGAACACCACTCAATAAATTTTTTTAAAGACAATTTAACAATTTAAAACACAATACAATGTGGGGAAACTTGCCCACCCCAACCCCTCGCCAAAAGCCTGATGGAACAGCCAGGTCTTACATACACGCTGAAACAGCAGGAGAGGGGGAGCCAGCCGAGCCTCCTCCGGGAGCAAATTCCACAGCACAGGGGTGGCCAC
>QEPC01005485.1:124801-145453 GCA_003113815.1 Sphenodon punctatus
CACTTTATCCCCCTGCCTTCCACTCCAAAGAGATCAGGACCATTCTTGCTGCACGTACCCATTTCTTGGCTGTGTCCTCCGCACCATTTCTTTGGAGAGTCAAAAGTCCTTTTTTGCTCTCAGTTTGCCAAAGAGCCATCAACAACACTAAGGGTATGGGACATCTTTCCATAATCTTTTGCTTAGATAGATAGATAGATAGATAGATAGATAGATAGATAGATAGATAGATAGATAGATAGATATTTTAATCGTAACTTGGCAGATATTAGTCCTTAGCCTGCCACGAAGTTTTACATTTTGCTGCTGCACGCATAATTTTAACCGTTCAATTCTACTGGGCATTTGGGAAGTGGGGCAGCTAAATCCAGTCTATCACATGGAACATTTGTCACTAAGTACTGTATGCAATTCCCTTTGCCATTTAGGCTTACACGTTTTTGAGTATTTACAACCATACCATTATACCGGAATTCCCATTTCAAAAGCCCTCATGAATAAACTGCTTGACTGCTGCCAAAATGCTATATCTGGTACATTCAGCAGAATCTCCCTCCTGTGCTGCTGAATGTACCAGAAGTAGGTCCTGCAGAGCCTTCTGATTCAGGGGTTTTGGAAACTTAAATGAATAATTCACTGCTGAGGAGGAAGCTAAGGAGAACCAATGTAGAAGTTAACCACAGTCCCATTGCCTCCCCATCCCAGTCCCATGTTTAATATGTATATGGAACTATGGCAAAGTTTAGTAAAAGAGGCTTGGCCAGACGTGGATGACTCTTAGGTCACAATCTTTACATTTTTATCTGACATGACATGGGTGAGCCTTGGCTGTGTTTTCAGGTGCATGCTAGATCTGGGGTTTCTAGGGCTTAAATAAAGATGCAGTTTTGTATTTGTGAAGATAATGGGTAAATTTATCTTGCTGTCACAGAAAAATGTGTTTCTTTGTTATTTCTGTATTTCATTACTTTGTTATTCAATTGACTTGAGTTCCTTTGGTTACTTTGTTCCTAATTGTTCATTACTTTTGTGGCTGTCTGCTGCGTTATGCCACAGGGACAGACCAATAACTAGGGATGGGCGAACGCGGTTCGGAAGCTTGGAGTTTGGCCCGAACCCGGCCTGTTTGGATGACCGAACCAAATTTCTGAATTGAACGTTCGAACTTCGGAACAGTTTGGAAAAGTTTGGATGAGTTCAGGGGCGGGAAAAATGTGACTTTGGGGGGGAAAAATGTGACTGGAAGGGGGAGGCATCTGGGAAGAAGACTTCCTGACACCAGGGGTGGGCACCAGGGGTGGTTTCAGGGCCAAAAATACCGATACCAAAAAAAATTCGGTTTCAGTTTTGGTACCGATGGCACTTTTTTGAATGTTCGGCTGACTTGGCAGAACTGAACTCTGCCAAACCGAACAGCTGAACCTGAAATTGGGTTTTGAACCGAACGACCGAACGTCCAAACATCCGAATGACGTTCTGTTCGCCCATCCCTACTAATAACATTAATAACCCCCTGCCAAATAGTTTCACTGGAAACACAAAGCACAAAGGGTGTTTTTAGACACGAGCCTCCCCACCTATTACCCATCACTCACCCACCCATTATGCATGTTGCAGGGATGCATAGGGTGTCAATGTGGCCCTGCAACATGCATGATGAGTGGGTGAGTGGTGGGTAATAGGTGGGGAGGTGTTTGTCTAAAAATACTCCAAATAATGAAATGCTGAAGCACTGGGTATTTTCAGCAAACACCTCCCCACACATTTCCCATGCATTGCCCGCTGGTTACCTATGTCTGAAAACATCCACTGAAATACCAACATGTACAGAATACTGAAGAAATTAAATGACAAATTAATTGGTAATTAAGTGACCATAGACCCTTTTCACACACTCTAACACTGATAGAATGGGTGTTACATTTTATTATACATGTTGCAGGGCTGCAGGTGTGCTCTATGGGTGGCCTGCAACATGTATAATAAAATGTAACACTCATTTTATCAGTGTTAGAGTGTCTGTGTGAAAAGGACCAGCGTGTGCAGCACAGTGGGTGGAGATGGGTGTGGGTTCATTCCCACAGTGGCACATCCATCTCCACCCATTTCCACAAATTGAGCAACCGTCATTGTTGCTGGTTTCTCTGTGGCCCTTTTTACACAGGCAGAGGTGGGTGGGGGGATGAGTGTGCTGCCGTGGTGGGTGGAGGTGGGTGTGCAATGCACACCCACCTCCACCCATGGATCGTCCTCGAGTTTGCCGGATGGCTCCATGGGTGGGTGAGGGGTGGAGGTGGGTGCTGCGCGGGAGCGTGCATGCACTACCACCCATGCGGTTTGTATGGACGGACACTCAGCGGGTGTCTGACCACCCTAAATTTGAATCCTTGATTATCGACCTACAGAATGCATTTGTGCATTTGACTTTATCATTAAGTCACCTCGGCTCTACTCATAGAGGGGAATGATGAGATGAAGGAAAACAAGCAAATGACAATTACTCACAATCGGTTATTGACTTACTGTATCAGAATGATGTTTTTCCAGATTTCTTCCATATCCTCTTGGCTTATTTTCCTACTGTATATGGCCTTTTCTTTATCCTCTTCCATCATGTCAGTCTTGAGGTTTTCTATATTTTCCTATCAAAGAGCAATTGTACATCTTACATTTTGCTGACTCTGAAGCAGCTTTAGAGACAAACTCAAATAAAATTTGCTCAGAAAGGTGTTGTTCTTCTATCTTGCTCTGTATTGCACCCTATCAATCAATCAATAGAAGATCCGTAGCTGTATTCTAACTAAAAGAAGTTACTAAACTCATTATTCTGGTGGGCAAAGGCATAACTAGGTTGGAATGGGTGCTGATGCAGGATGTCTCCCTCCTTCCTGGAGCCCCTTCCCTTTTTATCCTTGCCAGCACAGTCCCATTCCTTCCTGCTCTCAAAGTTGACCCTATACATGCTGTTGACCCCTTCACTCTCTTCCACTGAACGTAGCTGAAGGACCCTCTGTGGAAAATATCAACACTATTCTGGACTACTACTTCTGCCAGGATGACTAGCATCCTCAGAAGAACACATCTTAGACAGATATGCCCCAAGGGCATTCCCCACTCCCTCTTTCAAGTTCTTGAGAGAGTCCCTGCAAATTAGGGTGAAAGTGACTACATTTTATTAGCACATTAAATGTACTGTTTGCTCAAATTGCAGCCCAAGTCTTTATTGGGTGCTAATCACCCATTTGCCTATGCACACATTCCACATGGGACCCCAAGGTTCATGGGCTCTAGTGCAGCCATACCACCTTATTTACTACAGCTACACCCTTGTTGGTGGGCAAGAGGAAGGCTTTAATACATAGCTTACAGTCATTACTATAGATTAACCTATCACACGCACAATTCAAATGCAAATATACTATTGTCACAACAGATTTTTTAAAAACATGCTATGAAATGATTAGGTTATATTTTAAGCTCTGCTTCTACATACAATAAGATAAGCAGCTACAGAGAGGGTAAAACCAAAGATGATGTGGGCACAGTGGTGGCCCAACCTGGGAAGCCATGACAGACATGGTCTGGGCTGGGCCACTGAACAAACGTGTGCCCAGTCAGGCTGCCGTCCTGCATGACCTGGGGAGTTAGCAGAAGAAAACTGTGCAGCTGGCTGGCCCCAGCCCCATGATGTGCCCAGCCATGACAGGCAGCCATTGTGGCCATCAATGGCCAGCCATGATGGGCCTGACCGAGGCCGGTAAGAGGACACAATAGTCCGCTGTGACCTGACTGGGTGGGAGTTAGCCTGGGCTGTGACCTTGGAGATTTTCCCAGGTCACAGCCTGGGCTAGCCTCTGACATGGCCCAGGGCAATCCTGGGCCAACGTTTGGCGGCACCTGCACAAATGTGCAGGTGAGGTCTGGAACAAAGCATGACATAGTGGCTCACTGTCATGTCTGTTTTTACCCAGAGACTAAAGGCTATTTGTTAATTAAGAAATCATCTCTTGATGTTGACTTCCCTACCAGCTATTGCCCTTTTTAGGGAAAGTTACTGAATGGGTGGTCGCCTTGCGGCTCTGGGCACATCTCAATACTATCGGTTTCATGGACCCATCACTCAGGTTTTCATCCTGGGTACGGCACTGAGACTGCACTTGAGGACTTGGTTGAGTATCTCCGCTTGGAAATTGTCAGGGGAAATTGTACCCTGCTGATTTTGTTAGATCTTATGGCAGCCTTTGATACCATGGGGTGTTGACACGGCTGCGGGACATGGCTGGAGATGCATGGGATCGTTCTTGAGCGGTTCCACTCATTCCTGGCTGGGAGAACCCAGAGGGTGGTGATGGGCAGTGGCTCGTCATCCCCTTGGGAAGTCCCTTGTGGTGTCCTGCAAGGTTCCATCTTGTCCCCACTCCTGTTTTAATGTGTATCTGAGGCCTCTGGGCGAGATTGTTTGGAGATGTGGAGTGAGGTGCCATCAATATGTGGATGACACCCAGCTCTCTCTCCTTTTCATCTGACCCAGGTCCTGCAGTCTTGGTGCTGGTGCCTGGCTGCTGTTGGGGACAGGACGCGGGCGAGTCAACTGAAGCTGAATCCAGAGAAAACCAAAGTGATCATGGTTGGCCGATCTTGTGACCTGGGGGATGTAGGAACCCCTGTCACTGACGGGATCTGGCCTCCCTTGGTCACTCAGGTTCAAAGCCTTGAGGGTGCTCTTGGATCCTCTGCTGCGCCTGGATTGTCAGGTTGCGGTGGTGACCGGGAGTGCTGTTTACCAACTTCATCTGGTGAGAAGGCTGCGACCATTATCATCAGATTCAGATCTGGTCACTGTCATCCACTGTAACCTTGAGGCTAGACTACTGTAATGCGCTCTACACGGAGCTGCCCTTGAAGACTGTTCAGAAGCTGTAGTTGGTGCAGAACAAAGCAACCTGCCTTCTGTCAGATCGCCAGCAGCACATTACACAGGGGCTTTGGAGTCTGTACTGGCTGCCAATAGCGTTCTGGGCACAATTCAAGGTGCTGCTTTTAACCTATAAAGCTCTAAATGGCCTGGGCCCCAGGTATCTGAAAGACCGCCTCTTCCCCTATCATGGTCTCCGAGATTGGCCAAGGGTGCCCTCCTGCGAGCGCCCTCTGTCCGTGAAGTTGCTACATTGAGGGCATGCAGGGAGGCATTCTTGGTTGCTGCCCCACAATTATGGAAATCCCTCCTCTTGGAGATCCACCTAAGCTCGGGCCTGGTTATCTTCTGGAGGAGATGTAAGACCTTTTTGTTTGGCCAGGCATTTCACAGAAAAGAATAGGGTTCGGTGGGATTGGGTTGAGGAGGAGGATTGGTGGGTGGTAGGTGGGGGTAAAGGGTGGGGTGGGTGGGATGATGGGGTTTTAAGGGATTTGAATGCATTATTTCATATATTTAAGAAAATAATAATTCAATGTTGTGAGCCACCCTGAGTCTTCAGGAGAAAGGCAGAGTAAAAATGTAAAAATAAAATAAATGACATTTTCAAAAAAACCCAAAACATAACAGTTTAAAAAACAGTGAAAGGCAGAACCATTTCCAAAACAAAAAACTTTCCTTTTCAAAAATATTTCACAAAATAGATTTTACCCTAACTCCAAAAAACATGAAAACTACAATTCCAATTCAAAAAGCATTTAACAACATACATTGCAAAAAAAAATAATCCAAAAAAACATGGAAATGATTTACACTTTTTAATCTATATTGCATAATATACTGTTGACATTAATAGAACATATGTACTTAATTTATTACCATACATACTTACTCTTATTACTATTTACCACTAACTAAACTATCACATTATTTCTTTACAGGTCATTTATTTATCATCATGTCACCTATCAACATTTTTTCAAACTACCTTAACTCCGTCCTTTTGCGCAGAATTGCATTGTATTCAACCAATTTAATAAAGTTGTCTACACTGATAATGTCAACAGTTCATTGTATAGAATGTATACACTTTCATATGTAAAGGACAGAGTTAAGGCAGTTTGAAAAAATGTTTGTAGGTGACTTATGGTAATAAATAAATGGTATGTCTTTAACGTGACTCTAAGGGAACAGCTGTCTCCAAAGTAAGATCTTACAAACATTGACTCAAGTTGGGAAAGCAGGAATGTATTGGGCCCTCAAGCTCTGCTCCCGGAAAAGTTTAAAGAATTGGTTTCTTAATATACATTAAAATACCATAAGTAATAATTACAATTAACAGGTGTAAAGTCCTAATATGATCTCCATACATTTATATCAAAACATATGAGGGGGTAGCAAATGGGAAGTAGGGATTCCCAGCTACCAGGATGTACTGGGTCCCCACATTTCTCTTAAGGGGCCTGGGGGCTTTGAATCAGAACCAGATCTGTAAACAGAGAGTGGTTGTGAGTTGTATGAAGTAATGAGACTGAGTCTGCAAGCAAGTCATACCTCCCAATGCCTGAGGAAGGACTCTGTGCAGCTGAAGAGATGGCATCTGCTCACCCACAGGAGTGAGTCCAGTACAACAGGTTAACTGAACTCCTTTGCCTCCCAGAGTATCACTTTAGGCCAGGTGGGCAGGACAAGGGTAACAAGGCACAAGGATCTGTATATAGAGGAAGCAGATAGATTTCTTCCCCAGATCGATAATCTCAGGGCAGCCTCCCTCTCCAGCCAGGAGGAGAAAACAAGGCCTTTGGCGAGGTTCGGGCAGCTCCCCCCAGCCTCTCCAAGCAGCCCTCTTGGGTACTTGCTGTTCCAGTAAGCAAACCAGGGGAGCAAGCCCCCCGGCTGCTCCAGACTGGTTGAGGCAGGGGAGGGAGTCTGGGAGGAGCTGGGCAGGGGTGGGGCTGGAGGACAAGTGGGCATTAGGCCCACTCCCGATTTTGCCCACGCCCCGTTTGCTGCACAGGAGGCAGGGTTCTGACTTGGAGGTGGAACATGTGGTGGCAGCAGGGCAGCCTGGTGGCCACCCCAACAACCCTATGAAAGTTTCCAGAAGCCACGGGACTATAATTAAGCAAAGCCACAAAAGCATGGGGCTCAGGCAGCAGTGAGCAGTAGCAGCAGAGCGAGTGGGAGGGAGGTGGCAGCGAGTCCCCCCGCCCCTTCTCCTCATTCACGCCGCTGAAGCTCGGGGTTTGCTGCTGGGTTTGTCCCTCTGCTGGTAGAAGCATGGGCAGTCAACTGCTGATTTTTTTAATCTTTAAAAACTTGGTTTTGGCTGCACCAAATACTCTGACTCCAGAAGCATTTGTTATAGATCTTAGACTACAAGAACGTGAAGTCTCAGGGCTCAACACATCCAGGGGGAGGAGTTATGCATGGTTCAAAATAGTCAGGACGCTGTGCATTTTGACCACAACCAATTAACTTTTAAACAGTCATAACGTTTTATTTTCTGGCTGATCTTCTTCAAACTTTGCACATATGATAGTTCTCACAAATATAAGCCATGGATAAACTTTCAGAACTGTAGCTGAAGCTGTTTCCTCAATATCAGGGCTTCAGCAGTCCCGTTTAATAATGGAGAGGGCTTCTGCCTTTAACTTCGGGCATTGGATCTTTCGGTCATATCCTGAGCTCAACAATGAAATACTTACTACAGAGGTGACCATGCTACAAAAACATACGTTTTTTTTTTTATAAGGCTGGAAAAGATTAGGCAATTTATAATTAGATGAGAACAAACTGTTACCTGAGATTCAATTAAGTCATGTTTTTTAGGAGTTCTCCTGGAGAAGTGTGGCAATTTAAACAGACTTTCTTTTTCTCTGGGAATATTTTCTGTGTTCTTACTCAGTGGACTCCGTCCTGGCAAAGATTTAACTGGAGAGGCTGAAGGAAATCTATAAATAGAGAGTTTAAATTACTTAGAAAATATTTATTTCCCCCCCCCCAGAAAAATACTCCTTACAGAATAATGAAAAGATACTCCTTACAGAATAATTAAAGTTAAACAGGATTCTGAATTATAATCTTCCCAATTTCACTGTCAGAGAGAGACTCGTATACAAGGTAAGCCAGGAGGATGTCTGCCTTTCAAGCGAATTAAATACTGCACTGAGATACAATGTATCCAAAGCTCTTCTACACCATGTACAATAAAAGGACCAGGAAGAGGAATTTGTTCCAAAGCACATATAGTACAGATGCCCCATAGGTGGCCCTATATGAGCATAGTTGCAAATACTAGAGTAGGGAAATGCACACAATGCAGCATCCTACAAGGATTTGGACATTTAGAGCAGCATTGATTTATGGGAATTATAAACAACAAGCTAAAGTCAAACTTCCTATGCAGGCATCCCTGATAGCAACTCATTCTGGAAACAGAGAATCAATCTAACTTTCTTATATTGGAATTTACTAACAAAATTCTCACAGAAAACAACTGTTGACCCAGTTAAGGTAATGTATTGGCGTGTTATATGAACACAAGCTGAAAACTACGCAGTACCTGTATAAATTATTGTTGTCATCTAGATTTTCTGTTCCCCATCTTCCTTTTATATCCTCAATTACATGATTCTTGAGAAATTTCCTTAATAACTGAACAGTTTGTTGCCTAGTAACTTCTGGACCAAAATTGCTGTTATTCCTTAGCAATTCATGAAGCCAGTCTATTGCTTCTGTTGCAGTGAAGCAATTTCCATGTTTTTTGAAGTGTTGCCTGTGTTTTTTTCGTGGCATTCCCGCCCGAAAGTATTTAGTAATGTCATTCCACTGAGAGAGAAAGGGAGCCAAATGGCGATTAGAATTTTAAGAAAAATAAAGGAAAACACCACCAGAGTAGAATTAGACAGTACAACAGAGTTTACACATTTATGTATTTCTGTAGATCCTCTGCTTCACTAATGCGTAACAAGTAAGTATGCAAGACAAATGTACTACAAGGACAAATTACACATAGAATAAAAATCAAATGCATAAACACAAAAAGGGAGATAACTGATTGGGCAGTAGCACTGATGAAAAGGATCGGTGGGTTATAGAGTGGATCACAAACTAAGGCCCTTTTCAAACGGGCCATGGTGGGTGGGGGGGATGGGTGTGTGCCGGTGGGTGTGCGCCCGTGGGAAACGGGCGCACACCCATCTCCATGCACAGAGCAACCGGCATTGGAGCCCATTGCTCCATGGATGGGTGGAGATGGATGAAGTGCGCACATAACTCCCCAACGTGAGCACCATTCCTACGGGCACACACCCCACATGTGAGAGGGGAGGAACACTGGTGTGGAAAGGGTCTCCATAAGAGCCACCAAGGCAAGGGCCCCCTTGGGCTGCATTGCCAGAAGTTTCATATCCAATACACAGAATTGTTCCACTGTGCCCAGCGCCAGTGTGACTTCAAGCAAGTACGGTATCCAGATGTGAGCACCACAATTTAATGAAATCATTGACAAGTTGGAAAGGTTTTTGAGGTGAGAAAAAGGGTTTTGAGATTATAGAATTGAGAAGGTAAGACAACCAAGTTGGGAGTGCTGACTTGTTAAATGCCTAAAGGAGGACTTTGTGTGGCCCAAAAGCTTGCACACTCTCATCAATAGTAATTGGTCTAATAAAAGAAAACTGAACTTCATCTACAGCAGATTTGGACTCACACTATGTAAAACTTGCCACCAGATCAGGAATAAGTAGTAATATCATTGGACACTTGAGTGGGCGATACCTGCCCCTACCCTACCCTACCCAGGACAAACACCGTAGAGATCTGTCCTTCCCCTTCTCCTCTAGCAATACTTGTAATTGCTTGTCATGTCAATAAAGCAGGGGTGGGGAACCTCAGGCCCCATGGGCAAATGCAGTTCCTGGATCTGGTCCTTGGATCTAGTTCTGACCCCCAAGCACTTAAAGACTAAGCTTCAAGGTAAGAGAGCAGAGATGGGGACAGGCATTCACACAAGGATAGGGGGGCAGATCTATGGCACATATCCAGGAACTGGACCCTTCTTTTCACAAGCACACCCCTGCCCTCAACTTCTATGAGGCCTGGGCGCTTGCACTTGTTTTCAAAGTGGCCCTTGGAAGGGAAAAGGTTCCTCATCCCTGCAATAAAACATCTTTGAGGTGAATTGTGTCTGTGCCTTGCATTCTACACAACCAGGGCATGTCACTAGCGTGGATGCTGGCTGCCCCAGGCAAGAGCACAACTGCCCCTTCGCAGTCCAACCCACGAGTGGGCCCCTGCTTTGGGACAGCCACCATCTACGCAAACATGCTGTCCTGGAATGCGTAGGGTGAGTTCACAGGAAGGGTGAATGAATCCACATCCTCCAGCCCTCCCTAGGCTGGTCAGATATCCAGTTTTTTTTACAGGACACTTATGCACCATACAGGCTGCAGGGCTGGACTGGAGTCAATGCAGCCCTGCAACCTGTATTTCCCCATCCACCACCACATTTAGCAAAAGTCCTTAGCGGGGAAGGAGCCTCTGCAGGGACGGTGCTGGTAATGATCCTGTAATTTAAGGACTATATATAAACTCCTCTGGGAACAAGCCTGTGGATCCATGCAATTAAAATCCTGGACTGGAATGCGGAGCTTTCAAAAAGGCAGAGAACCAAGAGCTTTCTGCTGCTGCTGCTAAAGCAAGGCCGGGAGAGGGAGGCCTGCGCTGGGAGGCTGTGGAGCTCTTCCACAGGAAGAACCTGTCCTGTCCTGTCAAGGCTCGCTCATCCTGTCCCCCCCCAAGGCACGTTGCAGGGCTGCCCTTCAAAGCGGCCTCGGAGACCAACATGCATGATGGGTGGGGAGGCGCTTGTCTAAAGCCACCCCCAGCCCGACCCCCTAGGTTGGCCGGCCAGCACGCTGATTTGTCCAGGGCCCGGCTTCCACCCTTCCCCTACTCTAGGGTGGCCACCCCATCCCCTTTAAAAGAGAACGAGTCTGAAAAATACATGGTGCAGGGCTGCACTGGAAGCAATGCAGCCCTGCAACATGTATTTTTCATAAGTGTCCTTTTAAAGGGGAGGGGGTGGCCACTTAGTTAGCCCCTCCCCCTACAGCTCGCCCATTCCCAGCCGCCCCAGGTACAAGCCCCCGCCTCAATCACGCACCCCAACACCCCACCCCAGTGTTCACCCCGGCCCCCTCCCTCTCACCAGCTTGGTGGCGCGGTAAGGCCCCGGTGTCAGAAGCCGGCTCTCCATGCTGGGGGGGGCGAGGCAGCAGCCCCGCGCCACGCGCGCACACGCCTCAACCGTTGTCGCTGACAGTTTGAACTGGCTGCCTGAGCGCTCCGGGGGCGCTGATTGGAGGAGCAAGGGACCACGTGGCGCGAAGAGACCTGAGAAAACCAGCGCGAGAGAGGCTGGCTTGGGGGATAGTTTGTTCGGTGGGCGTTAGTCTGTCCAGTCCAGTCCAGTCCTTGCAAGGCCAGCAGGAGGCATAGACTTAGGGTGGGGAGAGAGGGAAAGAATCATTTAATGATCTCTTAAAAAAAATAACAACCACTACTTTAGCCGTTTAGCAATTTGCCTGTTAGACACGCTAGAGGGGGGCTCGGGTATGAAGTTGAGCAGGAGGCCAGGCCGTCCCCAGCTGCCCTCAATTTGGCTCAGGGCAGGGTACATTCCCAAATCTCTTTTGGGCAAGGCTACATAGTTTTAAAACATGAAGCCAAATGGCAAGCCATGAAAGGCACTAATTGCAGCAGCTTTTGGGGAGCAGCACATGGGGAAAGGGAATCAATCTACAGGGAGCTAAATGGATCCTTGTGGCTTTTTAATTGTTTCATTTTTTTACTTGCCCCTAAAATGTTACCATATAACCAAATGAAGGGTGGGAAACCTTTTCGTTCTGAAAACTAGGACAAGCTCCAAGGACTTTTTGGGAGGGGGAGCTTAAGTGGTGCACTCGGGAAGAGGAGACACCCCCCCAGCTCATGTATCTGTCCTTGTGTGCGTGGCCTCATCTCTGCTTCCTTACTCTAAATTATTTCACCGCTTGGGGGTAGAAGCTGGTTTCAAAGGCCAAATAAAAACTAGCTGCAGACAGCATTTTGACTCCTGAGGTTCCTCACCCCCTGAATGACATGCACCCTCTGGTTGCACCAAAACATTCTGACACTCCCTTCAGAATGGAAAATAAATCTCTAGCTTTTTAAAGGAAAAATCCTCAATTTATTGATTTCCCCCCCCCCCATTCAAAATTCCTCTCCAATGAGAAATCATGTCCTACTATCCAGATCATCCTAATGCTGCAATTGGGGGGAAACAGCCTTGATTTGAGGCAAGGAATGTACCTGAATGATTTTTTTTCACCCTCTGCACAAGAGTTTACATCCTAGCTAGGGATCATGTCCCCTCACAATGATTGCACACGCTAAAAGACCTGTTAACCAGGCTCATATTTACACCCGTCCTAACCTCACAAACAGTAATAAATCAGGACTGAATTGGGGGGGCGGGGGGGAGGTTGTGAAGAAATCATTAGGATCTTGAAGGTTCAGTACCCTACCTTTTCTTTGCTGCTGTAGTTCAAAGACATGGGATTCATTATTTCAGGGGCTCAGTAAGCGGGGAGCTGTGATTGGTACCCAGATGGTAGAATTTGGGGGGCATAGGAAAAGAGAACCAGAATTCCTAATTTTGGGGGGTACAATTGAAGTGGACAGATGTGATCTGTAGTTTGATGGTAGATTTTGGGAAAGGTGGAGCAACTGAAATTTTTTTGCACTAATGTGCCAGCTGCTGAACAGTCATGAATTTGAGACCTGTTCCTGCCACAAAGGACTTACATACTAGAATTTATATTATATTATAATAAGCTTTTATATAGCACCAGCGATGTACCTGGCGCTTTACAGAGAATAAAATAGACACGGTCCTGCTCTTTCTTGCAGACTCAGTGTGGCTTCCAACAAACAACATTTAAAAAAAACGAAACCAATACAAATATTAAACTCTAAGGATCCCAGTTAAATACCACTCCCTCCCTTCCCCACTCCTTAAATCCTATCCCCTCCTGCTAAAAGCCCAGCCAAATGAGTAGGTCTTATATTGCCTTTAGAAAATGCTCAGGCTTTGGCAGAGAGTGGTGTACAAAGGTACAGAGAATCATACATTCATGAAGTCGAGAAGGTGTATGTGCTTAGTTTAGCGATAGGAGGAGAAATCCTTTCTGTATCTCAAAAAGAACTAATGTTACAAAAAACAATAGCTCAGAATTCAGTAAATGTCTGTTATTCTAATACTTAGAACTGGAAACGCCTGGATCCTGTCATAAGAACATAAAGACATAAGTGCCATTCTAGGTCAGTGGATAATGGTCCTCCTAGCCCAGTAGCCTTCCTCTGGCAGTGGCCAACTTTGGTTGCTCTAGAGAAGTGCACAATCAATCAATCAAGTTTATTTGGATATTAGCTTTCGCCATAATCCAGAGGGGATCATACGACAAATTAAACAATACATAAAATGCAAATACATAAAAAAACAAAAGATCAATAAACATTAAAATTAAGCCAAAACTCAGGCTCAGGCTCATCTTTCTAGGATTCTATCCCATTTCCTTATATCTTATTTGGCTTTCGGCCATCATCAAATAGTTAAAGCTTAACTCCAGTAAAACAGCCTGGCTATGATTTCTTCTGATCCATCCTCAAACAACATTCAATTTAGATAGTTTAGAGGTCACTTCCATCGTAGCCTATAGTCTTAGGCTCCAAAGTACAAAGTACTAAAGGCTCAATTATAATTAATAAATAAATTGATAAATACCCTAGCATCAAAGACACCGGACAGTGTCACGAATTGTAATTCAGCATACAGTTCAACAACAGAATTTGTAGACAGTGAGACAATAGTCAATTCAACCATGAAAGGTGGAAACTCATTGTATTCCTTCCTTCTCAGAATCTAATATGGCATCCTTGCCTTAAATGCATTGCCATGTTTGCATATACTGCAACTGCCTTTATTAAATCCGAGGCAGTAGGATTCAAGCATGGCTTATAGGTCTTTGCGACCGAGTCCCTTTCTAGCAGCTCTTGGAAAGGGGACAGTATCCTGTCCCGAATATGCATCAGCGCTGGACAATCAAAAATTAGGTGCCTAATTGTGTCCAGAGCTTGCAGGTCACAAGAGCGGCATATCCTATCTTCCCATGGGAGCCCAAGATATCAGCCCTCCACAATAGACGAGAGGAAAACCCCGCAGCGTAATCTTGAGAAGACTCGCCTAATATGAAAGTTTAGTCAGGCTACCAAATAGGAGTCCGCAAGGGGGTGGGGGATGACAACAGGTTATAATGGAGCATTTTGTTTCCTGCGATTCATTTCGAGCCCCTGACAGAGAGGTCTCATTCCTTGACCATCTTGACTAATAACCATTTATGGACCTATCCTCTTAAGAATTTATCTAGTCGTTTTTTTCAAACCATTTATGCAACAGGGTTTCACAACGTCTAATGGCAACAAGTTCCACAGGTTAATTGTACACTGAGTGAAAAAAATACTTCCTTTTACTAGATTTTATTTCATTGTCATTAGATTTTTGAGCTTTTTACAGAATCTGACCAATTATGGGAGGGGGAGGGTATTCAGTAAGCTATTTTATATGCCCCCAGATAAAATCGTATTAATGACTTTTGCCCAATTAGAAATCTAGCAAGAAAGTGATACAGATTTTTCTCTTGGTCTACACTTTTCTAAGCTGTGAATCAATTTTCCAATTCTCTTAGCAAGCGCTTCCTAAGGAACACATCTACAAAGTGGGAATTACAGAAATGATTCAGTATTGATTGTTTTGTATAGCAGACAATTGCAACATACAGTTGGATTTTCAAAACACTAGTTTATCAGAGGGTGTTTAACAAGCTGGGATGGGGGGTTGTGGTTGCTGAGTGGCACAGCTGGGGAGCACTGCAGCCACTCGGGTGGAGTTCATGGGAAGTGATTCTAACTGGTGAGTGATTCCCAATGGGAGTGATTCACAATGTGACTACTGTGGCAACCACCCCTTATTCCCCTTCCCACGTACCAAGGGGAAAGTGCATGGGGCTGGATTGACATGAGTGCTCATGGCCAGTTCCACTTCCTGTGACTTACCAAGGCTGTGTCCCCCCCCCGCCACAGTACCTATGAGCGGTGGACCGGTCTGCTGGTGTGGGTGGCCTCCCTGGTTCATACGGGCTGGAGATACGTGAGTGCCCATTGCCATGCACTTTTTTGGTTTGCCCTGCATGGCTCTCTCTGGATTTCTCAGCAGTGCACCATGAGTGGATGCTGCGTGGCTCACGGGAGCATGCATTCTCCCACACCACCTTCAGATGGGTGGTCAGATGAGTGGTTCCTGGGTGGCCACGCATGGTAGCATCTAATTTAAAAACAGTTAGAATGTCCAAATGATTTATCTATAGTTCAACTGATAGTGTTTGCAGCAACAAAAACAAACACTGTGTGCCTTTGGTCAGATGAAGAGATTCAAAAACTATGCTAGATAGTAGTGAGAGGTAATTAGAGCAGTCTAAGAAATAGTACAGTCTCTCTTCTTCACTTCAGTATTGCCTGAAGGGCTTGAACTGAATTTCTAGCAGACCAAAACCTGAGTTCTTTCTGCTGTTACAATTAAATTTTAATCTGTTGTTCTTGCCTCTAAATTTTGCATCCCAACAGAAAGAACTGTATACTAGTACTGTATAATAGATACTGGCATAACTGTATAATATAACTGATAGATACTGGTATAGCTGTATAATATATACTGGTATTTTGTATTTCTAGTTATGGAACAATCAAAAGAAACCTTCAACTTAAAATTATTATTATTATTAGCTTTTATATAGCGCCAGCGATGTACCTGGCGCTTTACAGAGAATAAAATAGGTCCCTGCCCGAGAGCTTACAATCTAATGAAATCAATTTTAAAGAACAATAATTAGATTCAGGTATTCTACCTGCTCTTAGCTCCGTGCCATTTTTTGTGCTTTTGTAGTCCTCTGTTCCTGGTTTCAAAATGTTGGGGCATAAGTATGTTTTTTAATTTCACGAAGTCCATGCATACAAATATTTAAAGTTCATATGCACAGTTGGGCAGCTATGTGCAGGATAAGTACTGTGTGCAGTTCAGGTCACTCAGTCTCAAAAAGGATGTGGTAGAACTGGAAAGGAACAGAAAAGGGCCTCAGAGAAGATGAGGATGCTGTATTTAAACAGCGCCAGCAATCCAAGAATGTGGAACAGTGTCCATATGATGAGAGACTAAAAAGATTAGCATTTTTCAGCTCACATAAGAGACAGTTGTGGGCAAGGGGTATGACAGACAGGGCTAGATTTAGAATTTGTGGGGCCCAGGGCAAAGATAAAATGCAAGGGCCCTGGTGGCTCCACCTCATCCCCTGTGACCCTGACCCCTTGGGGGGCACTCTCTGCAGGACCCTAGAGGGAGTGGTGAAAACGGGAACCACTGTAGGGCTCCTGGAAGTAGAGGAGATAGTGGGACCTACAGCAGTTGCCCTAGGTCACCTAAGGCTGGCCCTAATGACAGAGGCCTCTCAGTTCAGGAACTATATGGAGAAAGAATAAGTTTTCTCATTTTACTTTTCTCATAATATGAGAGCTAGGTGAAAGCTTGAAGGAAATGATCAGATTAAAACGAACAAAAGCAAGCACTTAGCTGTGTGTTGTGTTGGCAAAATTGTGGAGCTCTTTGTGGTGATGTGGTGAGGACTAATTGAATAACAAAGGGTGAATAAGTTCATGAAGGAATGTGATTTCTGACTTCCAGAAAGCAGAGAATAAACAAAGAGGCTGAATCACTGTATGTCAAGGGTTACCACCTCCCTATAGGCCAGGGGTGGGAATGGATCATCTTGACACCATAGGGTGGGATTATTCCTATAGCCTGCCCCCTTTCTGATGCGGTTGCCCTGAAAGCCCTGATTTCTTTGGGTTACTGGGGGCACCTTGACTACTTGGAGAAAACAGGGCATCCCTGGGAGCCCAGAGGGGAACCCAGGGAAGTGGTAACCTCATCCATGCTCTATTCTTCTACACTTTCCCATGCAACATGTGGTACTAACCATGGTCAGAGACAGGATACTAGGCGAGAAAGACTGTTGGTCTCACAAAGTACATCAGCTGGCCATGTGAGTAAACGACTTACATGCATAAATATTTGCAGGACTATAGGCCTGAATCTGATCTCGCTACATGAGCACAACCGTACTGACTCCAGCAGAGCTTCTCATGATTTATATCAATGTCAGCTCAGAATCAGGCTCAAGGGACAGTTTTAACTTTTTAAAAGTCCTAATAAAATGTATGAAAGGTTCTTAATGTAGACCTCTTGATTGCTGGAGCTACTGAATTAATATCCTGACCTGTAATAAACGAAAGCCTTTAGTGGAATGAGAATTTAAATGTAAGTTACTCATGCCAGAGCTAAGTAGGACAGTTTTTGGACACTGGCTGAAACGATAATCATGTCTTTTCAGTTGTCGTCTTCACTGAAAATACTAAATACATTTATCCGATCATGGGGAGTTAGGACGTGAGCTAATGGACTACACGCTTTTTTCATTCTCACCCTTGCAGCCCCACTGGCTGCATTTATAATGGCAAGTGTAGGCCCCATCACTCATCACCCTGTTTGTGCCACCGATGCAGTGGCAGAGGCTATCAGAGTGAAAATCCTGCATTAAGAAGTTTTCATTCCTGCCAGTACTACAGCCATTGCTAATTCCACCTGTAGAGCTCTAATGGTGAAAAATTTTCGGTCTTAAATTGCTAGTGTAGCAACAGCCGCTGATTTTAGTAAGGTTGTACATGGCTAATGGAGTCTATATTCCAGTGGTGGCTGGTGAGTTCTAAAACTGGTGGGCGGGGCCAGCAGAGGGTGGGGGTCAGGCCAATGGTAGGCAGGGCCAAACAGAATTTTCAAATATGCAATTTTACAGTCAGTTTCCCATCTGTAAAAAGTGTGTGTGTGTGTGTCTGGGATGGTGGACGGGGCCAGCATTAAAATTTCACACTTACATGAACAATGGAATAGAACATGCACACAAGGATAAGGGACAGCTTCAGGGCACAGAACCATGATCTGGACCCTCCTTTTTCTGAATACACTCACCTCTAGCTTGTGTGTGACTCTCGGAACTTGTATTAACTTTTCTGTTGGTCCCTGGGAAGGAAAAGGTTTCCCCACCTCTGATATAGCAATTTCAGTATCCTTCCTGTACTGTTACAAGTATCTGTTAGAAGATCCTAAACCAGCTAACCAGAGAAAAAATACATGGAAAAATTCTAAAGATCCCAAATTTCTAGTAGCATCAGGTTGGTTAGAGATAGGGGACAAAATTGAAAGTGGGAAGTGGCTAATGCTAAAATCACACAAGGCTGTGGTGCAAACTGCAAGTATTTCTGAAGTGTTCACGCTGCAGCAGAAAGATTGTCTCCAAATAAATCCTTTTTGAAAAGCTTCTACCAAAAGTTCCTACAAAACCAAAGCAAGCCCAGGCAAGGAGCAATAAACAGAGTCAAGAAATAAAATTAACTTCCAGCAGGGAGCACCCAGAAACAGCCAGCATTACAAGGTAGTGGCCCCTCCTAGCCTGAGTAAGCCTGGGAACTGAAAACCCCAATTTAGCCATGCATTTCTTTGTCCCAGACCTGCCCCACCATACAAAACCAAAGCCCCAGGCAAGGAGTCACAACCACAAGCAGAGAGACTGAGGAAAGAAAAATATTTCCAGGAGGGACAAACAAACCAGTTTTGCAAAAACGATTCCCCCATCCCCTCAGCCCGGGGACTGAAAAATTCCAACTTAGCTGTGCATTTTTTGTTACTATTTTGTCCCTCATGAAAAAAACACAACCGGGCAGATACCCTTCCAAGTTCACCCCGCCCCAAGACAAATCTATTATAACTCTGTGAGTGTCCCCCCCCCGCCCCAACCCCCCCCTCCAAATAAAGCCTAATAGTTGTAACTCGTCCGCCCAGCAGCAGTTAGTAGCAAAGCGATGCCACAGTGGGAAAAGGAAAATTCCAGGTCTCATAATCAGTGCATTGAGTTTCTTTTCTCCCTCTCTGCCTCACAGAACTCAGCAACAGGGCATAGGCAACCGCCAGCAGCAGCAGCAACCATCATGTGCCCAGAAAAAGCCTGCACAGAGCAACTCTAGCCTCCACCATGGGCTGCCCCCTCCCTTTGCATTCCAAATTTATCTCTGTGCCAGTGTCCCCCTGCAGTCTTCAGTGAGTGCGTGCACTTACTGCACTCTCTTCCTGCCTGGGGGTGTCTACATCTGCCCCCCCCCCCCACTGCATTGGGGCTCTGTCACTCTGCCCCCGGTGGCTGAAGCTTAAAGTGCACCCCCTCATGCCTGTGGTATGGACAGGATACCCAGTCGCCCATACCGCTAATTAACTAGATTGTCCCTCCTGTGTGTCCATACCAGGCTGACTGGCTTCAGACTTCAAAGGAACTTGTCTTGGAATGGGAGCAAGGAGATCCCCTCACCTAGCAGTAGCTCTCAGTGTTGTCACACACAGGGATTAACGGATGTGCACAGATCCAAGGAGTGGAGACACACGGCGCATACGTGTACAGTTTGTGTGTCCCCAGACTCCCCACCACCCAGAAGTGCAGTGCTAATTCTTTAAAGTGGCTGTGCCGTCCGGCAGCAAGAGCAGCAGCAATTTGTACTGGGGGAAGCTCGGAGGGGGGAGTCTTAGGGGGCTGGGGTGGCACTGCCCTGCTGCTCTAATGGATGTACCGCACCTGCCATATTCCAACCGACAGAGGCAAATTGAAGTAACTACTTTGATTTAATTAAACTGAATTAACTATTTCAAATTTAATTAAGCAGAAGTAACACAGCTGTGCGGTGATGGTGGTAGGTGTGGTCAGGACCCCCAAAGTAGTCAGTCATGCCAGGAATTATCTTTTAATAGTTTATTTATATACAGTTCTCTACTACAAGGCTATCTATGCCAGGCATGCAACCCCTCCAGCCCCCTCGCCTATCTGGCCCCAGGCCTAGTTAGGTCTCAGTTCACTGACGGGCCAGTAACACTCAGTCTTTACTCGCTTCTCCGTGGTAGCCTCAGAGCCTCATTTCAGGCAGGAGCAGCGATGGGTGGGCACTCTTCAGCTTCCAGGCAGCTTCTATTCTCACTAAGTCCCAGAGCGAACAGGCAGCCACAGCAGAGAGCCTGCTGCCGAGGAACCTGTCTCTCCTCTCTCTTTCTCTCTGTCACACCTACACACACACACACACACACACACACACACACACACACACACACTGGCCCTGCACCTCCTGGGGGGATTTCCGCTAGTTGAGAGACCCTGCTGCTGGCACAGCACATCTTTGGGTTTAGAACTACGGTACATGAGCTGGGAGGAGGTGCTGCTGGAAGGGATCGACAAGCTGTATGTGATTCTGCCACCTGCCAGCCAGAACTTCAGCAGCACAAAGGGATAAATAAAATATTGGACAGGTCAAACGAAGCTCGTAACAAGAAATACATTAAACTACTTTACTTTTATTATAAGAATGAACAATTCAACAATAAGTTTAACAAAGCAACAACAACAAAAACAACATCATTAAAGAAAAGAAAACAAAACATGAAAATGAAACTTATTACAAAAACCTAAGAGTCTTTTTCTCTGCCACTGGGCCCC
>QEPC01005485.1:147570-199459 GCA_003113815.1 Sphenodon punctatus
TTTTTTAAACAAGGATCTCTCTCACCCACAACACACAAACCGAACCAAAACACACAGCCAGCCAATCCAATAAAGTCACACACAGTCAAACACAGCCAAAAACACACCAACTGAGTCAAACACACACACACTTGCCACACAGCTCTGCACGCACACAAATTTCTGGTTTTCGGTGCTTCCGCTTTCGATTTCGGGCTCTCGCGCGATTTCAATGACCGAACGGCCGAACACAAACTCGCTGAACGGCCGAACACAAACGGGCGTAAAGGAACGGGCGAACACGAACTCGGAGCACGACCGAACGGCTGAACACGAATGGCCGAACACGAACGGCCGAACACGAACCGTGGTCTGTTCGCCCATCCCTAGTGGCAGGCAGCCAATCGGGAAGCTTGCAGGCATGACAGGGGCTGTGATAAGGTAGACAGACCGGAGGGATGTGGGCAGGGCAAGGTAGGGAGCCCTCTTGAGGGGAATGACTAGACCTGAGACAAGGCTGAAAACGGTGCTGCTTCAGGGCTGATCACTGCTCCATGAACTCTGGGGGCAAAGTGTTCAAGACCTGGGTCCTGAGTAGGGCTGAAATGAGATTTTGCTAAAACGGGGATTTTGCCAAATTCCCATCGAAATCCCAGTTCCCAATACCATCTTAGTTGAATTGAATCCTCTTGGTACTCGACAATGTCTTGATTGACATTTTATTTCTTGATTTACTGACTTTCCGTGTGCCAGGATCCTGTTAACACTTTGCCGTTTATCACTTTGTCATCCATTTCAAATCCCAAGAGGTAATACCAACGGAGTACTTAATTTCTTGCACACCATTTCCCCTTGTACATCCTTGTCACTCATGGGCTGGTATGCAGATTCCTTTGCTAATCTGCAAACCAGTTGTAGATTAGTCAAACCAAAGGAGCAACATAGAACCACAATTCAGATTGGAGACACTGGAATGGAGGTAAGTGGCACTGGGTGTAGGACAAGGGGTGGGTTTATTCACACAGTGATTGGCCCAGAAATGCAGTACTATGAACAGAAACCCAAAAATAAAATGGTACCCTTGGCAACGTGGTAAGCAGTAAATGAACATTTCACGGTAAACAATAAGCAGAAAGTTGGTAACTTGGGATGGTATCTCATGATATTGTGAGAATTGAGAAATCACGTCAGTATCTCAAAATGATTGGAAAATTGTTCCTGGTTCCCAAGATGGTAAAATGTCTTGCGAGCAGCAATTTAGCTACTCATTTCACCCCTAGTTCTGACCCATTTGTACATGCCTCACTCTGCCCACCCTAGAGCCTGATTCAACTGGTTCCAGCCTCTTGCTCTATTTCCGTTTGCCCTTTTTGGTTTGTTTTTTTTGATCAATCTACTTCAGTTTGCCTCTTTGGCTTGTTTTTTTGATAGTCTCTTTGGATACACCTTCTGGCTTGTATTAGATACTGCTTCCTAGTTTGTTCCTCCGCCTTGGTTGCTTGTCTCCATGCCTTGGTCCTGGTCATGTACCTCCAGTCTGACCACCAGGACTGCTCACTTCCTGGTCTTTATACTTAGTCAGGGTTTTTTTTGGTCAGTTTCATCAGGTTAGTTCTCCAGCAGTTCTTTCAAGTAGTCAGTCTGTGAAAGTTTACAAAAACAGAGAGGTAGGCCAAGGCACCTCCTGAAGTCACAGAGACTCAAAGTGTTTTGAGGGGACAAAACACTTCCTCTGCAGTGGCGTAACTTTGGGTCAAAATTTGTGGGGGAATACTGGGGACAGGAAATTTGTGGGGATACATCCCTGATGTCCCCCACTATAATTATGCCCATGTTCGGTTGTGTGTTCTACCAGGATTTACTTTCTAATATTTTTCACATTCAAATTCCTAGGATTTTCTACACCCAACAGTTTAAAAAGTGCCACTCTTGCTTCACAACTGTACCTCATATTTTTACTCTGTTAAGCCAACTATAGAGCAATTCAGTCAACCTTATGTACAGAATATTGCAAAATTAATGACGATGCTATGAAAAAGAGCAGAGAGTTGGATTCTGCTTGATCCGTTGTTTACAACACGCCAGGAATGTAAGCCTACTTCCCCACTACTGGATATCAACTTCTAACAAGGTACATTCAGCAAAAGGTCAACAATGTGTAACCCACTATAACTCCCAAATAAGATTTGCAAGAATAGCGGGTGGGTTCAATCCTCCACCAGGAGTTGCAGGACAAAAGAAAGCTATGATTTCTTTATACTTGAAATATGATATTTATACATATAGCATGAAGCATTCTGAATAATACTAATAACTGAACAAGACAAATAAAATCATTTAACTGAACAGACATCAGTTTCTTCGAAAACGATTGAAGAAGAAAATCCATGTACATAGAAAACACACACACAAGCATTTATGAAACACATAGTGAGACACTAGTCTTCATAAAATCTCACTTGTCCCAGACAGAACAAACAGGCTCACAGTTCCACTTCTTGGGCAAGTGTCCAAGCTGGACAGAAAGTTTCCAAGCTGCAGGCTGGAGCTAAAGAAAAGAGGCACTCCTCCTGGTAAGGATGAAATCAGCTCCTGTAAATATTCAGATCTGCCCTGTGAATAACAGTCCTTGAACAGGGCCTCCTGCACCCTTCTGAGACAGTTACACACTTCCAGTTCAGGCTGGACTCTTCTAGAAGGTGCTGAGAACAGCCCATATAGGGGAGAGAGGAGGAGGAGGTGGTTACCCTAGTACTGCCCTCTACTCGTTAACATAGAAATGCTTATAATTATAGTCCTTCAGTTCTGCTGTCCAACAAAGCAGTAATAGCATGGGTTATATTTGCTCAATGAAGATACTCGTCATGAGACACTAATACAAAGAAAATGAACAGAAAGAATTTAACAGAGGGTGAATAACTGTAGCAGCAAGCAGTTAATGTGCGCTATAATACATGATTTATATAGGTTTATTGATGTCTGTAGGCCATGCCCTTTTGCAAGGATAAATTAATTCAACATGAAAGATATGTGAACAATTATTGTGTATGTAAAATCATGTGATCTTTGGGCTGTCAGAAATATTGAGAAATGGATGGTTTGGCACTTAGCCTATTAACTTTAGCTTCAGCTATACTCTTGAATCTTGTAGAGAGGTTTAATCTATAATTAACCACTGGTGCATTGCGCCCTTTCAGAAGCTGGGCAGACTTCGGATACCACGTTTTATTTGTATAGGAAATATTTTGGATATACAATTGACAGACCAATGTAAGTTGCAAAAGCTGCATCTGGGATGACTGGATGTTACTGTTTATGGGAAAGGGCAAGTTTACAGTTGTAAAAACCTTAATGTAGATGACATGCAAAAGATGTCTTGGATCCAAGTATTTAGCAGCTATTTTACAATTTAAAGTATCTTGAGCCCTTTTGCTGGGCACATCTATTATTTATTAACCTGTCAAAGGCAGAACATCACGATACATTAATTAACCAACATGCTATTTTACATCAGTCATTCAATTAAATTAAACCATTGGTGTTAGTGGAGTTTCTTGTTTGTTAGTTTAACAGGCTGGTATATAGGTATGGTTACTTTTAAAGCACAACGAGATGTTAATGTAGCCACTTCTTCACAAATCTGCTGTCATCCTGACTCTATTTTGGTCTCATCTTAAACCACACCAGTTCTAATCCAAAGCCCATTACATCATCTGAAAGACTGACAATTTTAAATCAGGCCTTTAAATAACCATGGTACTTTAAATAAAAGTAAGGGGGGTTATCCCTGGTTTCCTAGAAGTTTCTAGTGACGATAATTATACGTAGGTCACCTACATTTCCCCTGTAGATTCAATTGGATAGAGCAGAGTTATGAAACAAACCCTGTGGGGTTTGGTTATGTCTTGTTGTCTCCCACTCCCTACCAGCCCATCCACAGATATAGAAATCTTTTACAGCATACAAATCTTAATTGAGACCCCAGAATTAACATAATTAGTAATACATCAAAATGAAGGAACAATAAGTCAAGCATTAATTAAAATCATAGAGCAGAGAAATAGTCATACTCACAAACCTCTTTGTTGCAGTGAGCTGCGTGAATCAGTTGATAGAAGTTTGCAGCAAGGTATTAACATGAATTCTCGTGACAAATCCTGTAAGTAGAAAGACTTAATTCTTTCTACCAGTTTGCACCATTGTTGTTTTTTTGTTTTGTAGGCTTTCTTGTTTTATAACTCTGTCTTCTTCATGTTCTTCTTCTCCATCTGAGAAATATTTATTTTCATAAGCAAAACAGAGATAACTTTTCCATTAATTGTCCATTATCTGTTTTTCTTTAAAGACAACAATATATCAAAGTGTAAGGTATGACACTTTCATCATTATCCCATTAGGTAATATTCTATTTACACCTTATATATTTGCCTTTATATTTACACCTTTATATTGAACTTTCTATTTTCCTTACAACTTGGTATTTAAACTTTACCCTATTTTTTTAAAAAAAAAATCATGTCCACTATTCAATATACTTGTGAAGTAAATATAATTTACCTGAATCTGGTGTCCTTGTTTTCTGTGTTTTGACTGTATTTTGAATTGTTCTTTGTGTGTATTTTCCTGCAAAAGAAAAAAAACATATTCTACCCTTACAATGTAAAAAAAATCACAATTGTTGATTTCCCTGATTTGATATTCACAAAATTGATAGGATCGATCTGAATTGATATGAATACATTTAAATGACATATGCCGTTTTTTTAATTGAAGGTACCCCTTTATATTTTTTGTTCGGTATTTTACACAGTTACATTTATTTATTTATTTATATTTACATTTATATCCTGCCCCCTCCCATCAACAGACGGCTCAGGGCGGCTTACAAAATATATTTTAAAAACAATAAAAATATAAACAGAGGGAGAACCTAAAACCAACATAAATAATGGTAAAACAGTCAGACTAAACCCTACCCACTCCCTTCCCCAAAGGCCTGGGTGAACAGCCAGGTTTTACAGACCCAGCGGAAGGCCAGCAGACTAGGGGCCAGGCGAGCTTCCTCTGGGAGGGAGTTCCACAGCCATGGTATGGCCACTGGGAATGCCCCCTCCATTATGGCTCCCCCGGTTAACCTGGGGGACCTCCAAGAAGGTGCCCCCAGCGGACCACAAGGCCTGGAACTGCAACCAGTGCAGAGCTTTGAAGCACTGGTGTTATGTGCTCCCTACGACCCGTCCTTGTCAGAAGATGGGCTGCCACATTCTGCACCAGTTGCAGCTTCCGAACCATCACCAGGGGCAGCCCCACGTAGAGCACATTGCAGTAGTCCAGCTTCAAGGTGATGAACGCATGGATGAGGGTGGCCAGGTTGGAGTCCGAAACATATGGCCGGAGCCTCCGCACAAGATGTAGCTGGTGAAAGGCTCCCTTTGCCACTGCCTCCACCTGGCAGTCGGTCCAACAGGACTCCCAAGCTCCAAACCTGGGGGGCCAGCAGGGGGCGGACCCCCTCAACGAGGGGGACCATCACCCCTGTCACCCGACCCACCAGTATCACCTCCCTCTTACCGGGATTCAGCTTCAGTCTGCTCCACCACATCCAGTCAGCCACTGCCTCCAGGCACTGGGAAAGCACCTAGACTTGCAGGGCCTGGGTCAGTTGAAAATGAGAGGTATAGCTGGGTGTCATCAGCATATTGGTGGCAACGCACACCAAATCGTCTCACAACCTCCCCCGGGGGTTGCATATAGATATTAAACAGTAATGGAGACAAAATAGAACCTTGCGGTATGCCACACGAGAGATCCTAGGGGCTAGATGTTTCAGCCCCCAACACCACCCGCTGGCTCCTTCCTGAGAGGAATGAGCGGAACCATCCAAGGACCATCCCGTCCACCCCCCAGGGACTGCAATCATCTCAACAATAACCCCTGGTCCACTGTATCAAATGCAGCCTAGAGATCTAACAGGACGAGTAATGTTGAACGCCCTCAACACCATCTCAGTGGAGGTCGTCCACTAAGGCCACCAATGCAGTCTTGGTACCATACCCTGGGCGAAACCACGATTGAAAGAGGTCTAGAAAACTGATGTCATCCAGGTGATCCTATTAAATACAGTTAAATGTATTATTCAATATATTTTATACACAGTTAAATATTTTATACAGTTAAATGGAGTTAAATGTAAAATTAATTGTTTTTTAATGCTCTTTTTTCAGTTTACTTACTTGGTCGATGCTTGTTTTTGAATTCTGATTTCTTTGCTAGATACCACAGGTCATTCATTTTCTTTCCTTCTTTTGCTGGTAGCTCCCTCTTATAGAAAAGGCACTCCATTTTCTTCCATTTACAGCTGTGCTGTCCTTATATATCCTTGTTTTTTTCATTTGTTTTGATATTTCCTCCCCAAAACTCATTCGTGGGGCAGAAGAACTACTAAACAAAAGAACAAGTGCTCCCGTTGCCTCTGCAGCCTCCATTAATTTTCTTTTTCCCCTTTGGGACCATCGCATACAGCGTGACATTTCTTCCAAAAACACGTCTCAGCTAGCCCAACGACACTCGTCTAACCCCACCCACACCACGTGAGGGAATCAAACGTGTTTGAAGGAGAGAAGGGGAGTAGAAGTCTACATACTCTGTTGCCAATGTAGGCCCTCGTTTCATAAGGGAAACTTTTAAGCTGATTTTCTGTAAGATGCTGCCATCTGTAAGATGTAAGATGAGATGGACCCACATCTCATCCATAGTGACATTTTGCCTGCAAAATGCTTCAGGATCCTTCTGGAACTTTGTCAAAAGTACTGGTGAAAATGTCACTGATTTGTTTCTCAACAGCTGACAACATTCGTGGGACCCATCTTGCTGATAATTTTTTCATACCCAGTCATAGTCATAATTTGTTTATTGTTAGCCATAGGCTTTTACAATACACAAATGCAAATACTTTTAAAATGTCAAGAGTATAACAACAAGTAAATAGCTCATCAGAACTATACTACGATATTGAAAATAAAGTCCACACCAGTAAAATAATCAAAAGGTTTTTAGACATAACCTCTAACCTCCTGTAGCTTAACGTAGCTCATGTGCAGACTAAGATTTAGAAATCATTTCGCACCTCTGTTTATAAAGAGCTACGCATACACAGAAAGCTGCTACTGCTCTAGAACGAGGCAAATCGCAACCATCCAATAATAGTTGCACTAGGCGATTGTTGTGCAACGCAGTAGATAGACTTTTAACGAAAGTCCCAATATATTTGTTTCTCAAATAATCAAAAGCAGGACAATATAAAATTATATGTTTGTCCTTCTCAAGAACTGCCATTTCACAATGTGGCCATAGTCTTTCTTCTTTAGGTATTCTCCGATATCTGCCATCTAAGATTGCTGATGGAAATACATTGCAGCGCATTAAGGTATATGCTCTCCTATGTGACCAGGTTGTCCAATTAATTAAGTACTGAGGTGGAAAAACCTTTGGACTAGTAAGTATATAACCTGGTACAATCCTTTGCATAGACAAGGCATTATTTTCATTCTGTTGTTCTTGGTTGAAGATCCTCCTTTTTATAAGCATTACGGCTCCTTTGTAGCCTAGCGGAGTCAGAACCCACTCAATCTGTCATATGGACTGCACTGTACCAAAACTAGCCCCTGTGATCTCATAAATTTCTCAGACAGTGATTCGTTGATCTGCCATCACCATATCATGAACCGAGTTCCTCAGTCATGACTGTTGGTCGGCCACCGCGAGGAACATCTTCACAAGATCGCCTACTCATCTTAAGTTCACGTGTCCATTTCTTCACTGTGGAATTTTAAAAAAAATATTATTTAATACATTTATTAGCCTCCCGGTGGCTAATAAATGTATTAAATAAAAAAAAAATGGAAACAACATTCAAAATAAAAAACATTTTAAAAAATCCAACAATTTAAAACCAAAACAGGGTCGGGATAAACAAGTAAAAATAGAGAGGTAAGGGGAGAGAGAAAACCCAAACCACCCCTTTCCCCCTCCTTCCCAAAGGCCTGGGTGAATAGCCAGGTTTTACAAGCCTGCCGGAATGTCAAAAGGCTTGGGGCCAGGTGAACGTCCTTCAGGAGGGAGTTTGAAAGACGCAGCCCGACTACCGAGAATGGCCTCTCCATTGTGGCCCCCCGCTTAACATGGGGGACCTCCAAGAAGGCACCCCTGGCAGACCGAAGGAGCCGCTCTGGAACGCGGAGGGCGAGGCGGTCCCTGAGGTTTGAGGGGCTCAGACCATGAAGGGCTTTATAGATCAACACCAATACCTTGAACCTGGCTCAGCATGCTATTGGCAGCCAATGCAGAGTCCGGAGCACAGGTGTTATATGCTCCTGACGACCCGTACCCGTCAGGAGTCAGGCCGCCGCATTCTGCACTAGCTGCAGCCTCTGGATCAGGAACAAGAACAGTCCCATGAAGAGCGCATTATAGTAGTCCAGCCTCGAGGTGACGAAGGCATGGATGAGGGAGGCCAGTAGGGATGGGCGAACGCGGTTCGGAAGTTCGGAGTTCGGACCGAATTCGGTCTGTTCGGTTGACTGAACTGAACTTTCGAACCAAACTCGAATTTCAAACCGAACCAAATTTCCGAACTCCGTTCTGTTTGCCCATCCCTAGTGGCAACACACACCAAAAAACCTGGTTTTGAATGGCCGAACTTGGTTCGGAAGTTTGGAATTCGACTGAACTCGGTCTGTTCGGTCGACCAAACTGAACTTCCGAACGAACTCGAATTTCAAATCGAACTGAACTGAACTAAATTTCCGAACTCGGTTCTGTTCGCCCATCCCTAGAGGCCAAGTCCGGCCCGGAGACGTATGGATGCAGCCTCCGCACTAGATACAACTGGCAAAAGGTGGCCTTCGCCACTACCTCCACCTTTCGATCTAGGCGGAGATCCAAGTCCAACATCACCCCTAAGCTCCGAACCTGCTGAACTATAGGAGGGTGGACCCCCCCTATTAGGGGGCCGACACCTCCCTCACCCTCGCCACCACCATCACCTCCATCTTATCGGGGTTGAGCTTCAGTCTGCTCTGCCGCATCCACTCCGCCACGGCATCCAAACACTGGGATAGCAACGGGACAGGTTAAGAAATGTAGAACATCCTGCATCCATCTTCCGGTGGAGATCGTCCACCAAGGCCATCAACACTGTCTCTGTGCCACAGCCGGAATGGAACCCAGATTGAAAAGGGTCTAGGAAACCGATGCCATCTAGATGCGCCTGGAGCTGGATCGCCACCGCCTGCTCAATAACCTTCCTAAAAAGGGAAGGTTAGAGACAGGTCGGTAGCTGGTGAGTGCATCCACATCTAATGATGGTTTCTTCAGCAGGGGGTGCACCACAGCCTCCTTGAGGCTGGGTGACAACCTCCCCTGCTGCAGGGATGCATTAACCACTCTCGCCAGCACCGTTCCCGGTGTCTCCCTGGAGGCTTTCACCAACCAGGACGGGCATGGATCAAGTTCACAGCTGGTGGCTCTCACAGACCCCAGGACATCCACCACATCGGCTGGCATCACTTCCTGAAACTCCCCCTACAAAGTTGGACCAGACAGGGCCTCTGTAACCTCATGCTCACCACCTACTGTCCCCAACCCGGTGTCAAAGTCACTCTGAATCCGAGTGATCTTGTCTGAAAAGTAGGTGACAAACTCCTCACAGCGGGCCTGGGACAAGTCCCTGTCCAGGCGGAGGGAGGCCGGACTGACCCGCACCACCTGAAACAGCTCCACTCGGTGTGACTTTGCAGACGCTATGAGGGCCGCATAGAACTCCTTCTTCTTTGCTGTCCTCACAGCCTCAACATAGGACCGCAGATGGGCCCTATGGAGAAGTCGGTCGGAGTCAGAGCGAGTCTGACGCCAGCGTCGCTCTAGCCTCCTGCCTACCTGTTTCATACACCGCAGCCCCTTGGTAAACCAAGGGGCCCTGCGGTGAGGAGATGGAGGCAGGGGCCGTCTTGGAGCCACCCTGTCAATGGCCTCCCCCAGCAAGCTGTTCCAATGCTAGACCAGCTCATCAACAAAGTGGCTGTCCAGGTCCAAGGTTAATTCCCTCAGGACCTCTTGGAACCGCTGGGGTTCCATCAGCCTCTGAGGGCGGACCAATCTAACTGGTCCCATCCCCTTCTGGAGGTGGTGCGGTGAGAGGCTGGTCTGAAGGAGATAATGGGTCCATCCATGACAAAGGCATAGCCCTAACCTCCCTCGCTACCGGACCAGCAACCTCAAGGCCAGAACTGAAGATCAGGTTAAGGGTATGCCCCCCCTCACGTGGGTCGGGCAGTTGACCACTTGGGACAGATCCATAGTTGCCATGGCGACCATGAATTCTCGCTCCGCTCCTACAAGGCTGGCATTGGCATGGACATTGAAGTCCCCCAGGACCAAAGTCCTGGAGTTCAGTGCCACCTCCAAGGCCAACTCTGCTAGAGCGGCAAGGGATGCTGCTGGACAGGAAGGGGCCCGGTATACCAGCAGTACTGCTAACTTGCGCCCAGCCAAATCAAACACCACATGGAGGGCCTCAATACCTATAATCTCCTGGACTGGATATCTCCTGACAGGCCAGTCCTCTCTAAAAATAATAGCCACACCACCTCCCTGGTTGCCTGTGCGGGGCTGGTGCTGCACGGCATACCCGGCCGGAACGAGGTCCGCTAAAGTTGGTCCAGCCAGGTCTGCGTAGTACACGCGAAGTCCGCAGACCCATCCAGGATCAGATCCCGGACAATTGGGGCCTTGTTTACAGCGGACCTCGCATTTAACAGCAGCAGCCCCTTGCAGGCAGACCTTGGACCTAGCTCCTCCCTCCACCCCAGAGGGGGGATGGCACGCTGTACCTCCAACAGGCACCTAGGTCCCCTCTCTCACAAGGAGTTGGGTGCAACCCCCTACCCGACAACAAACCCCCTTGGGTCCCCTGCGGCCCCAAAGTGCCCCTAAGTGCCACGCCCTTTGGCTCTATGATGGGGTAGAGTCCCCTAAAGTATCCACCATGTCCTTATGGATTTGGGCTGGTGGTTCTGTAATCACGGCTCACCACCCTGTTGGCTCCATTTTTCACAGCTCACCACTGTTCCTGATCATCCAGACCTGGAAAAAACCAAACCATTAAGCCCACGTACTTCAAATATGGCACAACGTAATCCAAATAATTATACTTTTATATACTAGCTTTGCAGTAATTAATTTTGATTCTTTCCCTGTCAGGCTAAGGACTTATTGATCACCCTCGTAGGAGTGGCTGGGTGGCGGCAGCAGGGGGTGGGGGAAGGGGCTAATCCTTGCAACAGCAGTAGAGCGAAGGGTGTACAGGAGCAATCAGGGCAGAAGACGTGGAGAGGGTCAGATTGTGGCAGCAGCAGGGTGTGGTGGGGGATTTCAGTGTCGGCAGCAGAGAGGTGGTAGTCTGCAGTTGGAATCAGCAGAAGGCAAGGAAGCTGCAGCAAGCCACACCCCTCCTCTCCCTTTCTCAACACTCAGAAGCACATGTGGCCAGAACAAGTAGCAGATGAACTAGAGCTTGTGGAACTGGTGCCCCATCCTCAGGATGCACTTTGGGCCCTTTCTGCCCTGGTCTTTCATCGCCGCCTGCCTGCTGCTGCTGCTGCTGCTCCTGCCAGTGCATCTCTCTCTCTCTCTTGTACGTACAAGTCCTGCCCCCCGGGGTACTGTCTGATACCCTGTCACGTGTTGGGGTACCAATGCCCATGCCTGCCTGCCCGCCCTGCTCCTCCACCGCCACCTGGTGCCCGCTGCTCCTGCCAGTGTATGTCTGTGTCTCTTTCTCTCTCTCATATACAAGTCCTGCCCCCCGCCCCCACAGGGTGCTGTCTGCAAGTTGAGAAACCCCATCACGTCTTGGGGTGCCAATGCCTGTCTGGGTTTGTGATGCCAGTTAAGCAGCAGAAATGTCAATCCTGTATCCGCTTTGTATGTGCAAAGTGATGCACATAGGGAATAATAATCCAAACTATATGTAGTGCTGGGTTCTATATTAGGAGGAACCACTCAGGAAAAGGATCTTGGAGTAATTGTGGACAATACATTGAAATCCTCAGCTCAATGTGTGGGGGCAGTAAAAAAACCAAACAATGTTTGGAATGATTCAGAAAGGGATAGCGAATAAAACTGAAAATATAATGCCCTTATATAAATCGATGGTGCGACTGCACCTTGAGTACTATGTGCAATTGTGGTCACCCCATCTTCAAAAAGATATTCTAGAATTTGAAAGGTGCAGAGGAGCGCAACGAAAATGATCAAGGGTTCGGAAAGGCTTCTGTATGAAGAGAGAAGAGAAGACAGAGGGGATATGATGGAAGTTTATAAAATCCCGAGTGGAGTGGAACGAATATATAGTTAACTTTTATTTACCCTCTCAGGTAGTACTAGAACTAAGGGACCGTCCATGAAACTAACGGGTGGCAGATTTAAAACAAACAAAAAGGAAGTATTTTTTCCACTGAACACAGTTAAATTATGGAATTTGTTGCCAGAGGAGGTTGTCAGGGCCAGTAGTATAGCTGGGTTTAAAAAAGGACCGGATAAATTCTTGGAGAATAGGTCCATTAATGACTATTTGCCAAGTAGATTAGGAGATGGGAACTTCTTACTGTCAGGAGCAGGAAGTGATCAACAGCGAATGGGATTGCCCATTGTGACTGCTGATATTTCTCCCAAGTGACCGATATTGGCCACTGTCTGGATGCTGGGCTTGATGGACCATTGGTCTGACTACAAATGCAAGTGCCATACTGATCCTCATCCTGTTCTGCTACCACCCAACACTCCCCCCCCCCCCCCCCCGCTTGTTACTGGAAAGTTGGAAGCATCTGCTTAGGAAAGAGCCACTATAGGAGTCTCTTATGTTCTCTGTGACAGTGGTGCAGTACGTGTTTGGAATGCCAAATATCCATCATGTCTCTGGATTGCTAGACTACTTCCCCTTCCCCTCTGCAGTCCCAGTTATCGCCTGGAATTTTCATTTTTGTCCCAAAATGGTCAGAACTAATATCTGCACAACTTCTGTTGAAATCACAAAATGTTTATATTTCTTATAAAATTGGGACCCTTCATCCAAGCTTTCTGTACTTTTGGCAGGCATGATCCCTTGGGTGAGGGGAACAACACAACCAAAGTTCATCCAAATTGGATGGAAAACAAAAACACTACACCTGGAAATGGGTGCACAAACCATGAAATTATTAAATTGTTTATAAAATCTGGACCCTTTATCCAAGCTTCGTGAACGTTGGTATGGATGATCCCTTTCATTATGGGTACAATGTGTACAAATTTCACCCACATGGTATGGAAAACAAAGATGTGACAGCTGCAAATGTGTGTGTAAACCACAAAACCTCAAATGCTTGCAGAATCGGGACCCTTTATCCAATCTTTATGCTGTGTGGCAGGAATGATCCCTTGGCTAAGGGGTACAATCAAACCAAATTTCAAGCAAAGCCGATAAACAATGAAGAAGTTACAGCCAGAAATCAATTTCCCATAGAAATCAATGGGAAGAAAAACAAAATTTAATAACAAATTTATATAAAACAAAATTAAAAAATACAAAGAGAATAACGAAGTATAACAAAATTGCAAAATATGAATTGGGTCCCTGGTGCACACCCCTCGTACATGTCACATAACATGCTCATCCTTCATCATTATTAGTATGGTATAATGAAATCCATTTGTCTACTCCACAGCTCCATAGCATGCTTGTTTTGCAAAATTGTATATTTTATGGTTATTATACATGTAATGGTATGTAAATATATATTAATTTTAATACATTAGGGTCCTCATCTATGACTGATTCAAATGAATAATTTTTGGGGCAATATTTTGAACCACTACAGAGTAGGGGGTACACTGGGCAATAATTAAAATTGCTCAAGGGTGACGTCACCCGCCATTTTCTCATAATGTATGCCCCAGACATCTTAAATAGCACACATTTAGATCTATAGACAATCATTCCAACTTGAACCTGCATTCTACCAGACTAAAGTAGAGACTGGGACCAACCAGAACACGTTGATGCCTGAAATTAACAGGGAACAATTTTCTCAGACAGGTGAGCTGCACCCACGCTGCCAGGGAAGGCAAAAACCCTCAGAGTCCACTGTGGCCCATCTGCCAATCAATCTCAGCAGTAGCAGGAACGTTCAGTCTCAATACATGTAGATGGTGCCCTAAAGAGATGTCCTCTGCTGCGCGCTGCTGGTTTGGGCAGGGACATCTGGCTGCTCTGCCCTCAGTTCCTGGGCTCAGGCTGGGGATCATCATGGGGACAGCTTTCAGGGGGTAGGTGTGAGGTGCCATGCTGGCCTGTGCCATGTAGCAGAGAGAGAGAGGGTGTTTTCAGACGTTACGGGGCCACTTGGCCCCGTACCGAAAACAACCCTTTCATTCCCTGCCGGGGTCACCCCGTCACGCCATATCAGACGTGCCGGGGGGATCCCGGCAGGGAATCTGGGAGGGGGCGGGGCCGCACGGTGCAACATGCGGCCGCAAGGCCCCGCCCTCTCCACGCACCCCGCCGCCCGCCCTCCAGGGAGACGGGTGGGCGGCGGGGCCACTGCGGCCGCCGCGTCGGGCCGGATGTGCTGTGGCCCGGGATCCCGCCGGGGATCCCGGGCCGTGGCAACCGGCCAGACGTTACTTTTTTTTGGTCCCCGCTGGGGATCTTTTTGACCACGCTTCCCGGGACATTCCCCCGGCTAGCCCGGGAAGCATGGTTCAAATTGACCCCATGCGGGTATTGACCGTGGCGAACATCTGGCGGCTGCCAAACAGACGTTCGAGCCACAGTGACCACAGGTGGATATTCACCGTGGTTCACTGTGATCTCGTAACGTCTGAAAATACCCAGAGAGAGAGACAAGTGATTAACCTTTGGTGTGCTCTCCTGCTGGCTGGGAAATTGGGGATGAGAGCAAAGCCTCTCTCCAGCCTTCACCACCAGCCCAGACCAGTGGCCCACTGGGATTTTTCCCAGTCTCCAGATTGGCCAAACTGCCCCTGGTCATCTATCCCTTGCACCAGGAGACCCCCAGAAAGGAACTCTGGAACAAAGACCATATAAGCAGCAGGAAGAAGCCAGATGAAATGCAGCCCTAGAAGCTGCTTCCTCTGGTGCAGTTATTGTAATGCTTAAAATTGGTCCCTTTTATATTAGGCCATTCAAATGCTTAAATTGGTCCCTTTGATACCATCCAATCTACTGTGTGGGTTGCTATCCCTTTTTATTTTATGTGCATTGCAACATGTTATTAGTTAAATAATCCCTTTAAGAAAAAGTAGATTAAAACATTATCTTTGTTCCCTAAAGAATTGGTGTTCTGTAATGACCATAGACTGCTAACATAAATACAAAAGGTAAGTCAGATAATATGCCCGGTGAATAGCTTGGTGGCTATTTCCTCCCGATAGGAAGAAGCTTTGCCAAACATTTAATTTTCTCCCTGAAAGGCTTCCTTTAAAGCAGTGTGGTTCCAGTTATCGCCCAAAAGCACAGGGTTCTTTGTATCTTGAAAGAAAATGTCAGTACTTTCTCCTGCTTATGCTGATCTCGTTCATGCATCTGATCAGTTCCTTGAAAATACCTGACAAACTGAAAAGATGAATACCAGCACATCAGGCAACCTGACAGCTGCAGTATAGTTTCAAGTTTATTTGTTTAGCATTAAGCCATAACAACAATAAAATTAATAAAAGAACAAAAAGAAGAAAACAATAATAAAATACTGAACAACATAATATACATACCAATCCCTATAAAAGCAACAAATGCCTTACCCATCCCGGGGCTCTTGCTCTTACCCCTACAACATTTACAATAGATAAGGAGATCTTGGTAATCCTCAGTTATCTGTGCAAACGAATCATTAAGAATGATTTACTATAGGACGCCTTACCCTTCTCGGGGCTTGTGGCGGCACACTTGACTCCTGCCCCACTCTTAACAAATCTTCACATACATAACAGCAATCCTCTAAGGTTCAGGGACGATGAACCTAGACATATAAATCCTTAAGGGGACAACTCAGAGCCTAGCCCTTAACCCCCATACAGTGTTTCCAAAATGTGTAGTCCATCATGCAAGCATTTGAGGCAAACCCAAACATTTCATTAACTCCAACTACCTTAGAGCAGGGGACTCAGGACCTGTTGCTTCCTCTTTTTCATTATACAATATACATATATAGCAGCCTGACCTGTTCTATCTGTATTTTTGTCCCCTAGAAGAAATATAAACTTACGCCTCTTACAGGCTATCCGGGGGAGATGTAACTTGTGGGCAAATAAAGTCCTCAACTCCCGATCGAAGGGGCAATCAAAAAGCACATGACTAATATCTTCCACCGCTAACCCACATGGACAGATCCGTTCCATCCATGGTATACCCATATGGCGCCCTCTTAAAACTTCCAACTTAAACAACTGCAGCCGAAAGGCAGAAAAGGCCCTTCTGATGAACATGTTTGATATCGTCTGTACATACCGTGCCCCATTAATATCTGGTATGATCCATTTATACCATGGCGAGGTCTTACTTGTGGCTGCCACTGCTCTATCCATTTGATAGGAAATATCTAGACCCCTTTCTCCTTATTACTGTTTTTACAGCCACTTTTGGCAGGGGATGCAGCCCATTTGGGGAAAAACCCAGCTCAAACATCATCTTCTGGACCTCTTTCAACCATCGGTCCAAGGTTCCCTTTTCCTTTTCAATCAAGCATCTGCCAGCTAATGTTTGTGCTCCTTGAAGGGTTAGTTTATGCCAGAAAGCAATTGTTGTCAGGCTCAATTTAGTTAGCCAAGTTCACCACCCAAGTTCTAAATTGACAATTGACATCGGGGTTGATTTAGGTACTCCCAAAAGGGACCTCAGTACATAATTTACCACCGGATCCACTATTTTAGCCCATATCTGTGCGCCATACAAAATTTTTGAAACATACTTTGCCATAAGAATTCTCAGCGCAATCTTGATATTACCCCCTCCATTAGTGTGAAAGAATTTAATAATGGAAACAGCCTCTCTAGCTATTAAAGTTTTCACCCTGCTTGCATGCTCCCTCCATGAGCCTGTATGGACAAAGACCACCCCCAGATACCTGTAACTGGGGACCTGCTCCAGAAAATTGGCCCCCATCCGCCAAGTTCTCAATTGGAATCGGGGCTCAAAAACCACAATTTTGGTTTTTGAGAAATTCACTTTTAGATCCAAACCAGCACAAAGTTCCCCAAAATCCTGTAACAGGTAAGTGAGCCCCAACCTAGAGGTAGATATTAAAGCAGTATTATCCGCATACATTAGCAAAGCGAGCTTCTGGTTTAACACCTTCGGGGCCATATATCGTCCTTGATCCCTCAGCGCCTGTATAAGGGGATTCACATAGATATCAAAAAGCACCGGCGCCAACAGACAACCTTGCCTCACACCCCTCATTGTTGGAATCATATTTGTCAAAATGGCAGTGTTACTAATTCTCACCCTGAGTACTGTACCTGTGTACAGGGTTCGTATCAGTGACAGGAGTTGTTTATCCATCGCTAACCTATCCAATTCATTCCACAATCTCCCTCTATCTACCAGATCAAAAGCGGTAGAGAGGTCGACAAAAGCCACAAATAATTTCTGCCTCATTTTCATATGCTTGCCCACAAGATGATCTAATACAAATATGTGATCCGTAGTCCCACAATTGGCCCTGAACACTGCCTGCTCTTCTGCGATAATTCCCTCCTTATCTATCCAAGCCAATAAACGGTTCAATAAAAATCTTGTATATAGTTTGGAGACTACATAAAGGAGGCTAATTGGCCGATAGTTTTGTGGTAGATCCCTAGCTCCCTTCTTGTATATCGGACCACTATACTCATTCTCCAATCTTTTGGTATTTTGCCCATTGCATTAATATGTGAAAATAATTGGGCAAGAGCTCCTGCCCACCATTCTGGAGCCATTTTAAAGATTTCTCCTACTATGAAATCCGGTCCTGGCACCTTTCCTGCTTTAAGTAGTGAGATTAAATCCAAAACCTCACTCTTGGTAACTAGCGGCCACCCAGATGGATGACTTATTTCCCTTACCCAGAGGTAATCCACAGGGTGGTCTTGATTGAAAAGGGCAACAAAATGGGTAATCTACGTATCTATGGGGACCTTTGGTTCCTTATACATTCCCATTTTGGGGTCTGAGTTATTCACCAACTGCCAAAAACCTTTTGAGTCCTTCTTTTCCACCATCTCCCATAACCTAAGCCATTGGGTATACCAGAAGGCTTTTTTCTTTTCCCTTATCAGTTTCTTATAACTGACCCTTTGTTCCTTATATGCCATAGTCGCCCCCTCTGCATCGAGCTGTTTAAGTTCTCGGGCTTTCCAACGCAGTACTTTCTTCTCCCGTGTGCACTCCTCATCCCACCATCCCCCCCTCCTTCTTTGCTGCCTCACTTGATGGACTTTAGAGGAGTAAGAAAGGCAAGGTTGGAGGCATGCCACAAGAGCGTCCCATGTCTCAAGGGCCCCATCTATACTAGTTGCCCCTTCCAACCAGGATATCAAAAATTTCATTTCCCTGGATTCCAGCAGTACCCTCAGTTTCCTCTCTAGTTCATTTAACCCTACATTGGCCTGCCCCAAATTCCAAAGCTTCATGAGCATAAAAGGAGCTAACCCCTATCAACTTAAGTTGAAATTGCAGTTCTAGAGGAAAATGGTCACTATCGACCATTGTTCCAATTTCCAGATTTAAGATATACTTTAACAGCTCTTGTGATATAACAAAATAATCGATTACACTACCTCCTCTTGGGGAGGTGTAGGTTAGCCCCCCTGGAACATCACTCCAGATAGATCCATTCAAGATCGTCAATTTAAACCTTGAAACCAGCTCATAAAACTGTAACCCAGCTGTATTAACCTTGGCATCGCTAGAACATCTATCTATATTAACATCCAGATCCCCTAGGGAACAATCTTCTTGTAAATGAGTTGGATATAATGTATCTATATCATTACCAATTCTAGCATTGAGATCCCCAGCAATGATAAGGCCCCTATCCGGGCATTCACACCACTGGGATCTCAATACATCCTCCAAGTCATTCCAAAACTGGGGGTTCTTCTGGTTGGGAAGATTGTAACTATTCACCAGAAGAACTGGCAGAGGGAGGGGGGAGGACCCTGGAGATGTACTACTAGGAGACCAGGATTCTGGTACTCCTGTAGAGTAATAGATAATCCAAGGTGTAATACCACAAAGATCACCAGGCCCCCACCTGGACGTCCCCTTATATTCTTTCGTATTGCAGGTTTAGACCATGATGAATATCCCTCCAATTTGGGTTGAGTTTGCCATTGCGAAACCCATGTTTCCTGAAGACATATAATAGCAAAGGTACTCAAGTATTTGACAAAATCAGGGTCAGCTAACTTAGAGCTCCATCCTGCAATATTCCATGTCAAAATTGACAACCGCTCTGAATCCTTTTTCCCTAGAAGTCATAAAGGATTTTCTATCTGGGGTAAAGGTTGTATTTGGCCCGGATCACCCTCCAAACAGTATCTGCCCTTCAACCCTACTATTGGATGCCCCTGCTAGGGTATTATCGGCCCATGATGACTCTGATTCCGGCATGCTAGCAGGGATACCTTGTCCCCGGACCTCCTCTCCCTGAATCTTCCTCCCCCCCCCCCTTATCCACATACTTATAACTAAATTTGTCACATATTGCTTGAAGTTCCCTTAACCTGTCTACCACTTGTCCTTGTTCCACCCCCGACAACTGAAGGAAAAGACTCCTGCATTTTTGCTCCTGTGCCTCCTTACCCTCTCCTGTTAAGCCGAGATATTCCCAGAAAGGACTTAGGGACTTAACCTCCTCCTGCACTTTGGGGTATTCTTTCACAACACCAGATCTACAGATGGGTGAAGATGTTTTCAATTCTTTATCCTGGGGTATACTGGGATAACATCCCTGTTCCCCAGGGCACCCTTTCCCTACTTTATAAACAACTCCCATTTTAGTTGATGGGGGCTGCAGTTGCACAACTAATTCTGTTTCCATATCTTCTTCTATAAGTTCAACGGTAGCATACCCCTGAACCTCAGTACTTATCTCTTTCCGAGGCTTCTCCCTATTATCTACCGCAAGAGGGGGACCACCAAGATCTATCAAGGAAGGGGAATCCTGAATCTGAGGTACATAGGTGTTAGCCACAGATATTCCCCAAGAAAGCAATAACCGCTTTGCAGCCTGAATTTGTAATACCGTGTCAGGGTTCCTAAAATGAACAACCAAACGCACCCCTTGATCATTGGAAGGCAAAGTATAGAATCTTCTAATCTCATTTAGGGTAATTCTCATATTTAGCAAGGCTGTAAGGTTCCTTCCAATATGGAACCTCAATGTCCAAGATGGTCTTGACCCATCTAATAAGGGGTAGATTTTAAACAAAATTGTGTTAGAATCTGGGCCCATATATTTAAGGCCTCCTGCCAGAGGGGACCTAATAACTTCAACAGGGTGCCCTGTTTTTAGAGGGACATCCTGCTGGCCTAGCAATGGGCCTTTGCTACAGGACCCCTGCAGCTTCTTCTGACCTGGTAAGATGGGAGGAGAGTGAACATACATATGGGCTACTGCAGCTTTAAGATCCCCCGCCATTTGCTGCAAACATTCTAATCCCCCCCAACCACTGCAGATTTAATCTCTAACATCCCCTTAAACATATTTTCTGTTGTTTTCCCTATTAATACACATTGCTGTTCCAAAAGTTTCAAATGCTCCGTAGAGCTGGGTAGGTCCCCTCCGAGGAGAAGATCGTGATGTCAGCATCTTCTCCTTGGAGCTCCGACATGTTCAATGAATCGTCAGCCAAGGCTTCATACCTATTGGCTAACTGTATAGGGCTAATATCCTGGGCATGACCCCTGGAAGATGATAATACTGAGACCCCGACCTCCTGCAGTTTAAGTTGTTTTAGCACCGGAATCCCCATCTCTGGGGAAGGCACCTGTTGTTGTAATCTTTTTGGGGGTTTCGCTGGAATAAGCCCACTGTCCATCATGATTTATTCTGTCTAGCCCCCAATGGGTCAGAAGGGAAGCACATGCACTGGCTCGCGCCTAAGGCCACGTGCACAAGGACACGCCCTTGCGCGCACAGCCCTTAGGCGCGCCGCCCTGGCGCGCGCCTCCGGCACTGCCTCCACTGCTGGGCGCTCTTTAAAGGGTTCTCTGGGTCCGCTCCTCAGGGCAGCCCCGCCCCGCCTGATACTCTGGCTTGCCTTGAACACCTGTGCTGGGGTACGTTGAAAACACAGCGCTCGTCCCACCGCTGCCTCTCACCAAGCTGCAGTATAGAAGGTGATGTTAATGAAAACTGAACCTGTCCAGGAAAGCTGCACAAACCGTCTGCTGTCAGCCTGTGCATGGTCTTGTGTTTTGTGTGCAAATGTTCATACAGTCTATCAGGGACAAAATGTACAGCGATTTTTAGTGTGTTAACATACCATTTGGCACGGGCTCTCCCATTGGTTGTGTCCAACTAGCAGTGTGTGGCAGGGTGAGTTTGGAAGCTGGCTGCCTAAAGCCAGAAGGTTTCGGTGAGAGAATTCCCGGTCAAAGGATCATTGGGTGGCAGCTAGAGAGCTCCCTGCCAGAGAATCTTGGAGTATCTGGTGGATAGCTCTCTGCCAGAGGATTGTGGTGTGGCGGCTAGAGAGCTCACTGCCAGAAGTTCTGGTTGGCAGTTAATAGGCATTGCTGGCAGAGGTGTATCTGCTAAATGACCTCTGTGCCAGCTGAGGCCATCAAACTGATTACTAAGAACTGCGGTTTGAGTTAATGAGTAAATGTACTGGATTCTGCTCATTCCATTCCCACCCTCCCCCATGTAACTAAGTTAAACGTATTCTTCCCCGTAAAATGAGGAAAGAATAAAAAGCTTTTAACTAAATTTTTAGCCAGGACCAAATTGCTCATGTCATTCTCTGTGACACAATGCTGTGCTGTTTCAATGAAGCACAGTTGCGTTAACCTGTCAAGGGCTCATTCATGCAACGCTCAGGGAGAACAGTGGCCCAATCTCCCTTTCTGAGCGTTGTGTGAAATCCTTGCCATTCCCTGTGCCCTACCCTAGTGCAGCGGGTTTGCTTGCAAGGCTCTGACCCTATGTAGAGCAATGGTGATGTGTGATTTGATTAAACTGAAGCAAATGTCAGCACCTGATACATCATTTCTTGCTTGTCACTTGCTACCTCAAAGTGAATAGAGATGTAGCCACAGATTCCTGGAGCAGGGACCTTCTCCTCCACTCTGCTCCATACTGCTTCCAAAACCATTGGGGTTTCCAAGATGTTGGCAGACTGCACTAGGATCAGGTCCAGGGACAAGGTACAGATGGGAGCAGCAAAGACAGAACCAGGACCAAATCAGAAACAAGCTCAGAGCAGGAACAGTTACAAGAAGGAGCAGGCTCAGATTAGGGCAGACTCAGGGACAGAGTGGAGTAGGCACAAGTCGGGTCAAGGAGCAGGAAGTGATTATTCTGCTCAGCTTCCTGTTTTCGCTGGGGGTGGAATATATACCTGACTGTAACCAATCGGCAAACAGCTATATGCTTTGTGTGTGTAGTAGGGAGCAGTATCAGAGGGGTGTCAATGAATTCAGAGTGTGACATCATTGACAGGTGCAATCCTCCCTTGATGAGTTCCACACCCAGTTTAGGGAAATAAGTCAACCCCTGCCACAATCCTAGGCAGTAGTGCCCCCTGGCATGCTGCTATGTGAAATATTACTGGCCTCCAACCACCCCTCACAGCCAGTCCTACTCCACCAGTAGTGTACAGTTCAGCAATAGATCCTATGGGCAGAAGCCCCACATTCCCACCTGACAGTCCAGTCCTCTGTCCTCACGGCTCCTGGTCCTAAGCCTCCAGGCAAGTTATCTTCTTCCTTAGAGCCTCCAGCCTAGACTCTGTTTCTGGATCCAGTCCCCCTTTGAGTCTGAGGCCAGGCTGCTTAAGTAGGCAGCTTCCTCCCGCTCAGGTGCAGTCCCAGTTAGTCCTTAACCAGATGCGTCTCCTTTCCTCCTTAGGCTCGCACTCAGTCTGTTTCCACAGCTACGCAGTATAGGCAGCTAGCACCCCTGGCTACTCCCTGTAACTCTGCTACACAGGGCCTACGCCACTGCCCAGAAACCAGGGGGCCACTATGAAGCATGAGCCACATGTACAAGGCATACTCAACTGTGCATTACCCTGAGAAGTAATCATGTGTGAACAGATCAAGCAACACATGCCTAATCAACCTGTGGCATGTTGGATGAGCATGTTGGCATGCCCTTGTCCAGTAATGTACACAGCTCTCCTTTGTAGTACACAGCTGCCACATCAACCTTGAACGGCTGACCCACTGCATGGTGGGGCATCATGCATGAAGCACTGTAGCACTCATGGCTGATGGTAACATTTCCCTTTCTCAAGGTAAAAGCAGCACCACTGGAAAAGGTGAAATCGGTGACTTCAAAACACAAGCGAGGTGGAGGAGAGTCAAATCCTGGCCATGTGCAATCAGTTAGCAAACACTGTATTCCCATGGTTATACCTAAACACAACCATTCTCTGCCCTTACAGTCACATCACCAGATGTACCCAAGAAGAAATAGCATTCCCGTAGTGAAACAAGCAGGGCACCTGCAGGTATGTGTGAAACCATTTCGCTTAGCAGCTTGTGTGTCCAGTGAAATGGGTCCATGTCTGATACCATTTTATACCACAGGTGGTGAGGGTGCATCCACAGGGAGCACATTATCACTCAGGGCAGGCCAAACTACATCACCACAAGGCGATGATGGCAGCACCATACTTGCAAAAGATGTTCCATCACAGATGCAATCACAGATCTGTGAACAACCACTAGATTATGCCACAAACAATGAATCCCATGGAGCAAAGCTGTAGTTCAAAAAGGGGAGAAAACTGTGGCTGATACTGGGGATGTATCCGGTGATGAAAGTACAGACTTCAATGGTGGTGGGAACACCCCCCCCCCATTGATCCCCAGCTTCCACAGCCTGTCACCCATGGCCCTCAACATCCTCAGGTTGGGCATGGCGTTGTAGCCAACAATGGTGGTGGCGGCGGCCCTCTCCCTTCCTCCCTACCTGCAGCACCCAACCCCAATGGTGGTGGCGGCCCTTCCCTTTCATCCCTCCCCCTGCAGCACTCAACCCCAATGGTGGTGGTGACGGCAGTGGCGACCCTTATCCCCCACCTGCAGCACCCAGCCCCAATGGTGTGGTGGTGACCCTGTTCTTCCTCCACCACCTGCAGGTGATGATCCACCAGGGCATGGTAGAGCCCTGTAGCTGGATGCGCCCTCCCCCGCTTTGTAGGTGAACTATGGGCAAATGAGGTGGCTGAGAGGCAAACACACAACACCAGGAGCACCATGAATTGAGGGTTGATGTGGCAGCAGCTATTTCTGCCATACAGCAGTCCATGGAAGAGAGGTTTGAGGTTCTCACCTAGTCTGTGCAGGAGTGGTCAGAACAGCTTGTAGGCCTACGAAACTCTGGTGGATGCAATCGTGGGGGGGGGGGCAAGGAAGGGAGCCCCCCCCCCCATAAATCTTTGCAGAAACAGGCATCTCTGGGACAGGGCATGTACATGGGTGAGGCATGCCAGAGGGATGCAAGGGCACCGTGGCAGCCGACGTGGAGGGCAAGATCCTTAGGTGAGTCGGTCATACAAAAAAAAATATCATTGCCGTGGGGCGGTGAAATGGGTCCATGGAGAGCCATGGGTGACTTGGCTAAGCAAGTGTTCTACATGATATTCCAAAGCGACATAAGGGAATGTTCTGGCCCTCATAAGGTCTGTTACAGGTCATTCATGTATGCAGATTACGACCATACCACTAACACATCTATTCCACTTACAGGGTTGTCTGAACACCGTTTCAACCAGGGAGACCTCAGCATCACCATCCCTCACCTCATCCAATCACACCCCTACCCTGAACCCTGTGGTGGGGTGTCTGGAGTTTGTGACCTTCACAGGATCCGTACTCCCAACCCAACCTTGTGTGCAGGGTTTTTTTTGTTAAGGACTCCATCCTCAGCACTGGTCCAACTTGTATGCAAGGTACATCTTGTCTCTGTTGTGTCAGTCCACGTCAACATCAGATCAGGTTTGATGAAGGTGTTAGCATTACAGCAATGTGACCATGGCAGGAGATAGTTACTCACTGCCCCATCCCTGTGTGTAGCCATAAGGGACCCGTGTGCGCACTTGTCTGCAGGTCACGCTAACATCAATCATTTAAGCAGGGTTGATGTGCAGACAGGATGGTTCCTCAAAAACAGCACCCATTTATTTGCCGGAGGGGGCAGATCATTGCCATTGCTACCACATCCCTCTGGTTTACCACGGTGCTTTAATAAATTGTTGAGGCCACAAAAGAACACTTCCCCACTGCTTTTGGACAGGGACCCTGGTGAAATAGGACAGGGGTGGGGGAGATAGCCACAGCTAGCATCATTAAAATATCAACACATAATATAATTCGCTCACATCCCCACCACCACCCCATGCCACGACAGATAACCCTCATGGATCAAACACCACAACTACCTCATCCACAATCGTCGTCCATGTCTGAACTGAGGCCCCATGAAACATCAAATCCTATCCAACTCCTGTGCTTCCTCACTGGTCCCTAACAAACAGTCCCTAACTGTACATGGCTATGCTTGCTTGTGTTTGCTGGGCTATGCGATCCCCTGCATGGGCATGCCATTCCTGATGGTTGGATCCTTCCCTGGCACTGTGAATGGACTGTGTTCATGACAACCTGTTACCCTCCTCCTCCTCCTCAGCGTGAAGTGGTACGATGAGAGGGGACTGCAGGGGTGGGTTTAAGGGATTGAGACTCCAGGTTTTGGGGAGCACACGTGGTGAAGAGCACACAATTTGGTTATAGGGGACACTGTCAGTTGGGAGCATGTTGCAGCATCCTACATTGCATTAGGGATGCATGTAGTAATGGTGTAGTGGGATTTTTCCACATGGTACACAGTCACCATTTGCCCCATTATGTCACTCACAGCTGCATAGGATCAATGTTACTGTGCAACGGGTTAGCAGCACTGTCATGTATTTCCTATAATAACCATATGCATTTTGGCCATCTGTGTTCCAATGTATTAATTTTGTGTTTCAATATATTAACTTTCTGTATTGACTTTGTGTTCCAATGTACTGATAATTAGCCTTTGTGTGGTGAACTTTTTAATGAATTCCTTTTGTCTTAGCTCAGACTAGGTTTTTGACAGTTTCACTGTCTCAATGAACTTTTGACAACATACTGGGAGAAAGATTTAAGTGCTAGTTCTGGCAGAACTGGGCCTCTATAATTTATGGCTACAAGGCACAGCCATCTCTGATAGTAAAAGTTTAGCTTTTCTTAGCTAGCAGGCACAGCTGCTTCACCTAATTAGTTAAGAAGCCTTGAAACACTGTTTTCAGTTCTCTCTGTAGCCTGACAATTAATTTTGAAGGAAACCAGTTGGAATTCTGTGTGTTTCCATAGTAACTGACGTCATCTACGTCAGCTTCTCAAACTTCCAGTTTGCTTTAAGAAGTGAGACACAGGCTTTGCTTCTTCAGAATTAAATCCTGAACTGACGTTGGGATTTTCTTTCTCATCATGGCAATATTGGACAGAACTGGGTGAATATAAAAGTATATTCTTTTGATACATTTGAGCCAATGAATTAAGCATATGTTAACTTTAGAGCTGTTTCCTTAAAAACAGAAATGTTATTTAGATCATGTATCTTTGACTGACTACTGATACTTTTCTGTGTAACCTACTAATACTTTTTATTTGGATTTAAGTAAACTATGCTTTATTTTTATAATCTTTGTTTCATGCCTCATTTATAAATATATTGTCTTTGCAATACTTGTTGAGCTAGTTTGGCTTCTAAGCACAATGTAAACTCAATTTCTACAATTGGGAAAAGAGTTGCCCTAATCTAGTTAAGATTAAGTCTGGCTAGGCCACTTGGCACATTTTCCCTTTGAGAAAACTGAGGCACAATGCGACAGCACCACCACCAAAGCTGACGAAACCACGACCTGTAGGGTACAGTTGATTATTGATAGATGTGCCATGCACCCATGGTGGGTTGGAGAGTTGGATTTGTTTTCAGAGCACCTTCCAGGCTCAATCAAGTCCACCTAAGGGTGCATGGAAAGGATGTTGATGGCAAACAGGAGCACTCGAGAAGATGAGTGCTTTAGCAGTGGGAACTGGATACATCACAGCATGGTAGATGGGCAAACCTAGAAGATATGGATCAGACATCAATATGTGGTATATGTCCGGTTGCAAACCCATCCCATTAAGTGGCAGGGCATGTGGATTTGCAGTGGGAAGAGGATGTGAACAGGTGCTAGTTGCTTATCAGCTGTGGTTTCCAAGACATCCCATCAGCATGCATCCCCATATCATGGATATGTCATTAACATATGGAGCCTGCGGTTCTACTCATGATAGCAAATGAAACCCTGATTGTGAAGATGAGCACAGCCTGGCATGGGGTCAAATGCAATCACCCTGTGGGAATCTCAGTGTGGAAAGTATGCATGGACTATGCCATCACAAACACCTGTTTGGCTTCAAGATCATCCCTTCCCTCCATGCCTTGTGGAAGTTGTCTAGCACCAGGCACCTTTGGATCTATGTCCACCATTGCTTCAATCATTGGGATGTTGTGCTGGCATGCCATATTGTGCATCATTGCACATGCTACCACTGCATCTGCACATCTTTCAGGGGATAGCAGCAAATGGCCTCCAGAGCTGTGCAGGCAATGAAACCTAGCCTTCAAATGGCCAAAGGTCCGCTCAGTGGTGACACGAGTAGATCTATGAGCAGTGTTGAAAGCATCTTGTTCTGGTGTCTGGGGATGTGAGTAAGGTGTGAGAAGGTATGCTTGAAGGGGGTAGCCGCTGTCACCTGAAAGCATAATGGGGAAACAAATGCAAACCACCATTACAAGTGCTGCCCACCCAGGATTAAATGCTAACCATGGCCTAAGGTTACTCATGCAGCAGTCAGCCTGTGCCTGGTGGCATTGCCCTTAGCTCACAGGATAGTTGTGAACATTGGAAGATGTAGGCATTGTGAGCTTCCAGGAAACAATGCAAAAACACTGGTTATGGTGCAGCTAGCCATTTGCATATTGAGGGTATGGAAGTGCCTTCTGTTGTAATATAGGGCTTGTTCATGAGCTGGCAGCTGGAGCGGAATGTGGATGCAATCAATTAGGCCAATCACATGCGGTATCCCAGCCACTGAACAGAAGGCAACAGCATTTGCCTGCTGTTTCTTGATATTATCCTCCGCACGTGTCTCACCATTTCCTGTAGGAATGCAGCAAGGCATCATGATACAGATGACTGCAACACACCCAGTGTATCAGCTCCCACTCGCTGGAATGAACCTGGAGCAAGGATCCAGAGCGAGATGAGAACCTTTTGAATGAGCGGTAGGTTTTTCTGACTTCGGGATCAGGCTCCATTGCATCCCGCACCAGCTCACATATATGCAGTATTGTGAACCTGTATAGATGATGGGATCGGAGGTACTGCTCATCTGTGAGTGCCATCTCATGTACTCGTTCCAGGTAATGGGGACGTGGTGGGTGCAGTAGTCGTTACAGCAGTAACACAGTGTAAACCAGTAGAACCATCGTCAGTTCCATGTTGCTTGTTGTGGTTTCTCAAGGGATTTATCTGTAATGCCTCTTTGTTGAGATGTAAGGGATGTGTTTATAGGAGTGGTCCTCCAAGGAAGCATAGCAGCTGTGTACAACATGGAGGATGTGCACGGAACCCTCACAGGTCTGCCTGATTACGCATGCACGAGTGTGCTGGACCAGCAATCCACCCTTCTGGACCTGTGCTTCTGCTTGACCCTATTTATTGATTTATTTATCTATCGCATTTTTATGACACCCCCCTCCTGCATAAACACCTTGGGGCGGCTAACATTTTAAAAACAAATAATATAAAATATCAAAATGATTAATATCAGCATTAAAATAACCCAACAGGAAAAAAACCCCACCCTAACCCAACCAACTCATCATCCATCTCCCTCAGTAAAGACCTGGCAAAACAGCCAGGTCTTACAATTTCTACAGAAAGAGGGGAGGCCTACGGCCAGGCGGACCTCCAATGGGAGGGAGTTCCACAGCCGCGTAGCAGTCACCGCAAACGCCCTCCTCATGGTTGACACCCGGGAAACCTGAGGGACCTCAAGGAGGGCGCCCCCGGCCAACCGCAGAGGCTGATCCAGAATCCGGGAGGGTGAGGCAGTCCTGCAGATAAGTGGGGCCCAGGCTGTTTAGGGCTGTAAAGGTCAAAACCAACACCTTGAATTGTGCCTGGAAGACTATCGGCAGCCAGTGCAGAGAGCGGAGAGCTGGAGTAATGTGCTTACTGCTTTCAGCAATTCTTCCCCCTAAGGAGACGAGCCACTGCATTCTGCACCAGCTGCAGTCTCTGGACTGTCACCAGGGGTAGCCCCACGTAAAACTCATTACAGTAGTCCAATCTTGAGGTAATAACAGCATGGATGATCGTGGCTAGGTCCAAGTCCTACAATAGGTTCCTATAATTATCATTAGAGCTCCTCTGAGCTATCAATAAAAGTTGATCCCTTCTCTTGATTCACACAAATATTTGGTCCCTCAGGGATCCACTTCTACATCTGGCCCATCTCAGGCCTAACACCACATTTGGGGACCCAAATCAAAAGATTTGGCCCCTCACAGGGCTTAAACACACGTGTAGTAAGCCTCCTTGGGGCAATTCATCTCAGGTCTCCGTTCAATCGTTTACAACTCACCTGGCCCACTGGGTATGGGGCTTCTCCCACAAAAGGTGGGTCCCCAAACTTTAATATAAACAAAAGCCTCCTTGGCTGTGGTAACCTAAATCTCAGTAGGCCTTCTTAATCACAAAGTTCTGCGTCAGGCCTGAGGCCTGTTAGTCCTTCTTTAAAGTCCATAACAAATAAGTTTCTCTCTTGACGTAGGTCCCACCTGTGCTTCCAACACTGTCTGTCAGTGGGGACTTTCCTTTTTTTCCATAGGGCTGAAGACTCTCTCCCCCTCAGGTTCTTAGCGAGGCTTCTTGTTTGGTTTAGCGACCAAACAGCTCCTCTCTCCTTCAGTTCCCCCCTGCAACTGCCATCTTCTGACTTTTTTATACTCCTCCTCTTCCTGTTCCTCCTCACCAGGGCATTCCTCCATGCATAGACTTAAGAAGATCTATGCCACAATTGGTCGACTTCAGCATGAGTTGAGCGCCACCTGCACTCTAACTGTCTACACTCCCGCTTCAGTGAGAAGACCTGTGCTGCTGCAGCAGTGGCAGCAGACGCCTGGGTGCAACTCTGTTGATGGCCATGGTCAAGATGTCATTCCACAAGGCAATCAAGTCATCGACAGAGTAGCCGCTAAGGTCAGTAGGTAACACCCCCCCCTCCGCGAGAATTCTGGAAACTGATCAGATCCATTAGCCCCAGGTGCGAACAAACCTAACTGGTCCACCACCCTGACAAGGGCATAGGACAGCCAGGATATGTGCTTTCAGAAGGTAATGGTCCGACTAAGACAACGGTGTTGTAACAACACCTCCAATAATCAGAACCTTGGGTGTCATCAGCATACTGATGACACCATACATCAAACCCCCTCATGACTTTCCTAGAGGCTTCATGTACACGTTGAACAAGAGGGGACAGAATGGAACCTTGCGGAACTCCACACGAGGCCCTGGGGAGACAAAGAATAGCCCCCCAGGATCACTCACTAGGTCCTCTGGACAGGAAGGAGCGGAATCATTCAAGAACAATTCTGCCCACCCCTGCCTGGTCCCACAAGTGGGTCATCAGCATCTCATGGTCAACAGTGTCAAAAGTGGCTGAAAGGTCTAACAGAATCAGCAAGGTAGAATGGCCCTGACCCAGCTCATGGTGGAGGTTGTCAGCCAAGACCACAAGTGCAGTTTCAGTGCCGTAACCTGGATAAAGGTCAGACTATGAAGGATCAAGAAAACCAATGCAGTCCAAATGCTCCTGAAACTGCTGGGATACCACCCGTTCAATAACCTTGGAGACAGGTCGATATCTGGTGAGGGAGTCAACGTCAAGCGACCGTTTCTTGAGCAGAGGTTGCACCACAGCCTCCTTCAAACACCCTGACACTGCCCTCCCTCAGGGAGGTGTTGACCACCCCAGCCAGCAACGGCCCCAGTGTCTCCTGACTGGCATTGACCAGCCAGGATGGACATGGATCTAATTCACATGATGTGACTCTAGCCGCCCCAAGAGCATCCTCCGCATCAGCGGACTACACCCACTGAAACTGATCCCATAAAACTAAACACGATAGAGCATCTATAACCTCTGGTTCTCTTGCTGCAGCAAATGCAGCATCAAAGTTGTGAATGCACGTGATTTTATCCACAAAATAGTCAATAAACCTGTCACAGCGAGTGCTGGAGGACTCCAGCTTCAGGCAGAGGGAGGTGGGCCTGACCAGTCCCCATACCACCCAGAAAATCTCAGCTGGACAAGACTTTGTGGATGCTATGAGAGCAGCAAAGAACCCCTTCTGTCATCTTCAGCATGAGTACGACGCCACCATCACTCTAACCGTCTCCCTTGCGTCAGCTGCTGCAGGTCCTCTGTATACCATGGGGACCTGCAGTGCCAATGCCTGGGAGTCATCAGGTCGATGGCCTCAGTTCCGAAGAGCCACGAGGTCATCGTGTGAATAGCCGTCAAGGCCAGAGGGTACTTCCCGAAAAGCATTCTGGAACCTAACCAGTTCCATCAGCCCGGGAGCGGACCAGCCGAACTGGTCCGGCACCTTTCTGGGGGTTGACATGCGCCAGGAAACCAGTCCGAGGATGTAATGATCAGTCCATGACAAGGGCACTACCGACACATCCCCTATCAACGGATCCCCTGCCTCAAGGCCAGTGCAAAAAACTGGGTCCAGGGTATGTCTCCCCTTGTGCGTTGGGCCACTTACCACCTGAGACAGGCCCATGGTTGCCATGGCTGCAATGAACTCATGCTCCACTCCCGCAAGAGCAGTGTCAGCATGTTTGTTGAAGTCCCCCAGGATAACAGTCCTCGGGGACAGCAAGACCACCTCCGACACCAGCTCAGCTAGAGCATGTGGAGATGCTGAAGTGCAGGTAGGTGCACTGTACACTAGTAGCATCCCTTATTTGTCTCTGGTGAAATCAACCACGAGGTGAAAGCCCTCAATACTCGGTGAAATCTTCACTGGATACCTCCTAACGGACCAGGTTTTCCTAAAAATGATGGCTACACAGCCCCCCCCCCCCAATCCCTTAGGCCATGGCTGATGCTGAACGGAGTACCCAGCTAGGACAAGGTCAGCCAAAATTGGCCCAGACTCATTGTCCTGCCAGGTCTCCGTAATACACATGAGGTCGGCCGCCTGGTCCAGGATTAGCTCCCGGTCTTCAGCTGACTTATTTGCAACTGACCTTGTACTTAGCAGCATCAGAACCAGGCCTGGGGCCCTCTGTCCTTGATCCACCCAACCATCTGCCTGGGGGCCAGTGAGGGGGACAGACACCAAATGTCTTTCCCATCTCGCAGATTGAACCAGACCCTGGACCCCCTCCCCTGTGGCTATCTTGCCCGGCAGGCGAGGCAGACCACACACCCCCAATCCCCCCGTATCCTGTTCTCTCACCAGGGGATACATATAAGCACCCCTATGGGGATTAGCTCCCACTCTCACTGGGAAAAAATCCCCCTACCCTAACCCAATCCCCTTGCCCCCTCCTCTCACCAGGGGATGTGCCATTTTGTCAGTGGGAGGGGGAAAAGGGGAAGGAAGGAGTGGTTGGGGAACCAACACGGACACCAGATTCACACAAAGCAAACCACCCCTTCCCTCCCAAGGGCCAGCCATCAAATCTACCCCTAAAAGCAGCACCGCCCCACTCCCAGGGTTAACCTCGTTGCATCTGCTCCACCAGCCCGCCCCCTCACTTCTTCAGCAAGGCAGCAGGGGCTCCCCTCGACCCCTCCAAACCCCACCAAGGGCCACACCCAAGGGCCCTTTGGTTGCAGCCCTGTAGTGCACAGCCTGTGCTGGGCACTTATGGTGCTGTCAGACAGCAGGCTACTTTACAACAGCCCCTGTCCCAGAAGTCTCCCCAGGGAGCCCTGGCTGGGCAGTGTTAGATTTAAGTAGGTGCAAAATCCTTATTTACAGGGAGAAGCATCAGTGCCCATCATCCACTCCCACATATGCATGTGCCGACCACTGCCCCTCCACATGGTCTGACTGCCCGTAAATATGCCCCAGGTACTGAGGAGCATTTTGTAGTCCCACATTACAGGCAGCAGCTCAATGACTGACTACAGTGCCTCTTACTGTGAATGAAGATTTGGTACTGTAGTTAGGCAGGATCAAGGTCACAGCTGAAATAGCTAAGGATGGGCAAACAGAATGCTGTTCGGACGTTGGGTTCGAAATCAGAGTTCGGGTTCGGCAGAGTTCGGTTCAGCCGAAGTCAGCTGAACATTCAAAAAAGTGCTATCGGTACCGAAACCAATTTTTTTTCGGTATCGGTCTCAAATAGGGAATTAGCTCTCTTTGGATCGGGGGACCCACATACCCTGGTTTGCAGATACGAGAGAGATTCAAATAGATGGGATCTTAATCATAGTTAGATGTTAGTTGTTCACACATTTATAAAACCCAGTCTGTAATGATCCAGCAGCAGTTACCTAGCTATACAATAATATCCCACACCCAAAGTCAGTCTTACATGTCTTGAAAGTTCAAAACGGTGGATGTCATCTGTCAGGAGCAGGAGATAGGTGATGGCCTGGTCTGGTCAAGTTGTAGGACCCCTATGGAGGGGTCCCGGAAAGGGTCAACAGCCCACGGACACCAAGTTAGATGTCAAGCGCAGAGACGATGTTCTGGTCTCTGCTTCAGTCTTTTATATTGTTTTGGGGAGAAGATGTTCTTTAGTATGCATATTCCAGGGTTCTTGATTGTGCAATGTGCTTGTTGGTATTCATCTTCTGGGGTCTGTCTGTCAACTCCCTTTCCCATCCATCTGGAGCTTGGGTGCTAATGGTCATATTAGCAGTTTGTTTTTAGTCAGGGTGAGCATTTGATAACAGGACATTTTTTCCCCTCCCTTCAGGTAGGGAGCAGATATGCTGATGTGTATATCTTTGTTGTTTACTGCAGTTGACCATCTGAGTGTCTACCAGGTCTTGGTCTTGTCTTTGCTCCAGCACTGAAAGTTTGTTTATAGTTAAAAGCAGGATACAAAAAGGGAGATGGCCGCTTGAATGGCTGCTGCTTGTCGGTTGGCATCTCCCTGGGCAGGAACATCTCCTCCTGTCCCTCCAGGTGTGAAGGAGATATTCTGCAGAGGTGTTCCTTTTGTCATTTCAGCTGACCATTCAGTGTTTTAGGTTGCGTAAGTTGCATACAAGCACCCTCTTATCAAGCACCTTTGTTTAGTCCTTGTCAGTGCTTTGTTCCAGGCTGGGTGCAGTTGGTCAGCAATATGAATGTAAATCACTGGTCTTGCAAGACATGATGATGTGGTTGGGAGTTTGTGAAAGTCATGTGAGATTATTTCCCACACATAGCCTACCTGACTATTTCTAGAAATCATGCCTACTGGATCAGTACAGATAATTCAGAGCTTTCGTACAATAGTTACATGCATTTTCAAATATGGTCATTGGTTCCAATATGTTAATTCTCATAATATATTACATACATAACAACATCAGTATTTTTGGCCCTGAAACTACCCCTGGGGTCAGGAAGTCTGCTTCTCAGCTGCTTCCCCTTCCAGTCACGTTTTTCCCACCCAAAGTTTTTCCCGCCCCCGAACTCATCTGAACTGTTTGGAAGTTCTAGTGTTCAGTTCGGAAGTTTGGTTTGGTCATCCGAACAGGCCGAGTTTGGGCCGACTCCAAACCGTGTTCGCCCATCCCTAGAAATAGTCAGAGTCCCACTCCCATGCAAGTCCTCTCCCTGTTGACCTTTTCCAGGGCTGCTCCTTTGCCAAAGGGGATTTTGTATCAACCCCAAATGAGTCCAATGTCTCCTCAGTGGGACCTCTGCCCAGACCCTGGCACCCCCATGTTCAGGTCTGTTAATGTCCCTGCATTTGGACCCAGGGAGGATGCCTCCCCACAGTGCTCCCATCTGTTTGGGCCAAAGTCCCAATTACTTGCTTCCCTGGCGCTCATACTGGCAATCTCTGATGCTGTAGTTGCTCATGCTGCCTCCGGGGTTCATTGTCCTTGTGGCTGCTCCTTCTTGCTGGTGCCTGGTGGCAGTATCAGGGTTATCCTGCTGGCTAGCGGGCCTCCTTGTGCTGGATAGGAGGGCCTCCTACCTTTCCATCAGCTTGTGCCAGACAGATCAGTTACTCTGTCAGAGCAGGGCAGTGACATGCCCCACTCTAAGGAATAGGAGCAGCTGTGCACTGCTCCACCAGCTTGCACTGGACTACTAGACCCTGCTCAGCCCTGTGGACTTGCTAACTACACTCCCTGCATTGCTCCAGGCACTCAGCCTGCCGGCCTGATCAATCCTACTACCTCTTGCAACTTCCTTGTAGCCCTTCACAGCAAGATCAGCCCACCTACCTCCCCGCCCAATGGTCTTGGCTCTGATTTTTAATGCACCTGTCTGTGTTCACAGGTGCACTCATTACTTACCTCCACTTCTTAAAGGGGTTGTACACTGTTTAACAGCCCCCACCCCCAGCCACCCTGTTACAGGTGTGCCCATGTAATTCTAGTGTGGCACTTTATGCACAACTTATGCATGTGATGCCACCCCTTTGCGCATATGGGTGAGTGAGAATTGCTCCCTTGGATGAAAGTTTGACCATTGCTTTTGAGTACAGAATGGTTGTTGTACATACAGCTTGAGCCTCCCACAATTCTAAAAGCAGCACATCGCGTATCGCAAGGTTGTCATCCTTGATTCTATGTCTGTCATCTGAAAAGATATTTCTGTAAGACAAGATGAACTCACACACTGACTCCTGTTAACAGGCACTGATAGACTTCTCAAAGTAATTGTAGCCAAGGTTGTAACATTATACAAAAACTCTCAGAATTCATGGAAATTCCTTGTTTTCAGGGCCACCATAAACTCCCAAGACAAAACGGTAACCTTGCCTATTATTCCCCTATCTACTGAGTCCCACTGGTAATAAGATTGTCTTTACATGTGGCCTAGATATCAAATGGCATCCTAACCCAAATAGGGCAAAAACCAAAGTGATGGGCATGTGGTGGCAGCTCATCCCAACATGGGTTGGGAAGCCGCAGCGAACATGGTCCAGACCGGGTCAGGATGCTGAATAGACATGCCTGAGTTGGGGAAGGCAGGGAGCATGCCAAATGTGTGGCCAGCTGGTCCTGCTCCTGCGCTGTGCCCAGATCCCACCCCCCATCATGATGGACAGTCATGGTGGCCAAAGAAAGCCAGCCTTAGTGTCTGGCTGTCATTGGGAACAGTATGGGAACAGATGTGATAGCCTGTCGTGGCCTAGCAAACAGGCCTTAGCTCAGGCTGTGACTTTGGAGGTTTCCTGAGGTCAGAGCCCGGGCTAGCTGGCAACACAGCCCGGGGTAATCCTGGGCCATCTGGTGGCACCTGCACAGATGTGCAGGTGAGGTCTGGTCCCAAGTGGGCCACTGTCATGTCTGTTTTTACCCTTAGTGAGCCCATTGCCAGTTGTTCAGCCATAGAGTTTTTGACTTAGTGTTGTTCTATATTCACAAACTGAAATCAAATGCAAATAAGTGAATTACTGTAACAGTAAGATACAAACTCAGACATCTAGGCCATTCAGATGAATATGTTCAGGCTCTCTCCCATTGCATGTATACACTTTGATTGGTCCTTCCAATATATACCTGATTCACATGGGGGGTGCAAGTCTATTCATGCAGAATTGCCACAGAGGAGTATTGGGAGGTTTGCCATTGGCTTCAATGGAGTCAGGATAGCAGCCATCTTCATGTCTGCAAAGTGCTTTGAAGATGAAGTGAGGATTTATATATTACCTTGCAATAAAACATTTAAGCATATTTTAATTTTTTTGTTTGAATCACAGTCTAAGTACTGATTGCTACAATATATCACTTTGTTTGATTATACTGGGTAATGTGCCATGCTATCAGGTAGGCATTTTATATCAGTTCATTAATTTTGGTTGTGTACTGTATGTCATAAAAAATTAAAACTACTACAGCTTGCATTCAGGAAGTTAATTTATCCAGCAGTATAAATCTCCTTAGGGGGCAGTTCAGCCTTTTTTCTTGATTAAGAGTCATTCTGTAATGGAACATCTTCATTTCTCTTTCATTCAAACTGAGTAAGTAGTTACCCATCCTACTGAGGACAATAAAAATTCCTTATTAGGAAATTGAAACAAGATATTTCCAACCTCCCCTTGAGCAGAAAGCTGTGAGGCCAGTGAGAATTAGATCTGAAGAACAGCAGCTCTTTGAATCTGCTGCCCCACTTTTAAACAATAGGGACTTTACAGTGCCTGAGTATTCAGTGCTGGCCACAATGGGTTGTTTTCATGCTCTGGGTCAGAGGTCTTTTCTCCTTTCACTCTTCCACTGGCTGTCTATCAGAAAAATAAATTGGGCCATATCTCTCATGATTCTACTAGCCAGTGGTTTCAATACCATGTTTGATTGCAATTGATAACTTGTGAGCATTTCTCTGTGTCTTGGACTGAACCACTCAGAGGTTGTCTGAAGATATCCCTTAATTTGCTGCAAAACCTGTTCACTTTTCCAGGTAGTGCATGTTTGTAGCAGAACTGCATGGTCATTATTGCTTGAACCCGTTGGTGCAATGTTACACGCAGGTTTTCTTTTGGCTAATTTTGCCACCCTTGTCACCTGAACCGACATTTTTCTAAATCAGAATACAGGTTCTGAATAGCCCAGCAGAGTGTGTGACATGAATAGTTGAAAAGAAGACCAGGAGGAAGTGCCAGAGAAAACAAAGCATATGCTGTTTTCAAGAATAGCGTCTCCAGTGTTTAGTAGTTCTGGGGTGAGCATTGTGGATAAGATCTTAGCATTAATAGGAGAGATGGGGCAGACCCGTTTGATCGTTGTTACCCTGTTGACGTGGGATGGCCTTTGAAGACTGGCTGCTGGAGGTGACCCTTTTCGGTTATTTGGTTAATGGGCAGCAGGGAGCTATTTTGGCTGCCAGGCAGCTAAGGAAGAGCTGGGAGGATAGGTGAGGAGGGTTTTCTGTAATCAATCTGAGGAAGCCTGAGTGGGAAAGGAGCCAGGCTGCCTGGGTCCTGAATAAAGACTGCTAGGTCAAGAGGCCACCAAGTAAGGACTGATCAAGACATTCAAAACTTTGTTGTTGAAAATGCTGAATACTCAGCTGGGTAGCTCAACTCTCCTGAAGGCAAAGAGACCTGTGTAGCTATAGAAGGGAGGGAATGTGTTGCAGAAATCAGATTCCTAGACACTATAAACAACTGCTTCCTGGAGCAACTTGTTTTGGAACCCACAAGAGGAGAAGCTATTTTAGATCTTGTCCTCACTGGAGCAGAGGGCCTAGTGGGAAGGGGTAACAGTGGCAGAGAGAGTTGCTTGCTAGTTGCGATCACAATGTAATTAAACTTGCTAATAGGCGAGAGATTATCAAATACGTTTGCCATAGGAGTGTTTAACTTCATGAAGGAGAACTATGCTAAGATGAGGATGTTTGTTAAAGGAAAGCTAAAAGGGAAAGTTATCAGGGTCAAAGGCCTTCTGCAAGAGGCATGGAGACTATCAAAAACTACTATCTTAGACGCCCAGATTAAATATTTATTTATTTATTTACATTTATTAGCTGCCCCCTCATGCCCATGGCATCTTGGGGTGGCGTACAACATAAAAATAGAAACAATAAAATAAAAACATTTTAAAACCCATCTAAAAGACCCCACTACCTCCCACATTTTAATTATCCCAACCTCCTCTCCCCTCCTCTGAAGGCCTGGGAGAACAGCCAAGTCTTACAGGCCTGGTGGAAGGACAACAAACTTGGGGCCAGATGGGCTTCCTCCGGGAGGGAGTTCCACAATCGTGGTACGGCCACCGAGAACACCCTCTCCATTGTGGCCCCCCATTTTACACGGGTGACCTCCAAGAAGGCACCCCCAGCGGACCACAGGGGTCGTTCTGGGGCACAGAGGGTGAGGCAGTCCCTGAGGTATGAAGTGTCAAGACCATGTAGGGCCTTATAGGCCAAAACCAACACCTTGAATCTGGCTCGGTACACTATAGGCAGCCAGTGTAGCATGCGGAGCACGGGGGTAATGTGCTCCCGCCGGCTTGTCCCCGTAAGGAGACGAGCCGCTGCATTCTGCACTAGCTGCGGCCTCCGAACCAGCGTCAAGAGAAGCCCCACGTAGGGCACATTGCAGTAGTTCAGCCTCGAGGTGATGAAGGGATAGATGATGGTGGCCAGGTCGGGTCTGGAGACATATGGACGCAGCCTCCACACCAGATACAGCTGGTGGAAGACAGCTTTAGCCACCGCCTCCACCTGCCGATCCAGGTGGAGATCTGAGTTCAACAATACCCCCAGACTCCGAATCTACTGGGCTACAGGAGGGCGGACCCCCTCTACGAGGGGAGCCGACACCTCCCTCGCCCTACCCACCGCCATCACCTCCGTCTTATCAGGATTGAGCTTCAGTCTGCTCTGCCGTAACCAATCTGCCACAGCCTCCAAACAATGGGACAGTACTGAGACGGCAGGACCTGGGTCAGTTGAAAAAGAGAGGTAAAGTTGGGTGTCATCAGCATATTGGTGGCAACACACACCAAACCCTCTCACAATCTCCCCCAAGGGCTGCATATACACATTTAACAATAATGGAGGCAGAATGGAACCTTGCAGAACACCACATTCCAGGGCCCAGGAGCTAGATGATTCAGCCTCCAGGACAACCCGTTGGCTTCTCCCTGAGAGGAATGAGCGGAACCATTCAAGGACAGTCCCATCCAGACCCTCCAGGGCTTGAAGTCGTCTCAGCAGCAGCCCATGGTCCACTGTATCAAAAGCAGCCGAGAGATCTAGCAGGACCAGAAGTGTTGAATGTCCTGCGTCCATCTCCCGGCGGAGATCGTCCGCCAAGGCCACCAACACCGTCTCTGTACCATAGCCGGGGCAGAACCCAGATTGAAATGGGTCAAGGAAACTGATGCTGTCAAGATGCACCTGGAGCTGCAGTGCCACCGCCTGTTCAATAACCTTCCTTAAAAAGGGAAGATTAGAGACAGGTCGGCAGCCGGTGAGTGCGTCCACATCCAAAGATGGCTTCTTCAGCAGGGGGCGCATGTGGTGGCAAAACTAGTTAAAAAGGGTTTTTCTCCTAGTTCATGATTTAGGAGAACATGTTCTCTCTCGGGGTTACTATAGGTCACACTAACTGTCTTCAATGCTTGCTTCAATCAGTTTAATTTGGCTTTGACCGGCAGAGCGGAACCTCCTATTCCTCCTTATATGGACAGGGCAAATAAGATAAAATAGTCAGGAGACTTTGCTTTAAGCAGGCTTTTTCCTTAGCAACTAGCACAGAACCAATTACAATGAAGTTAAAGTATGTGTAATCTTTTTTACTGCGCAGCTGTGAGATTGTAGATGTATGTATAAATATGCTGTACCCCATTTCCAAGGGGATCTCAGAATAACTTTTGTTCCTGGGATCCACAGCGCTGTGTATTTTTATGTATTATTATCAATTTAAAATAAACAAATCTTTTGGATCCAGTGCAGCCTCCACTCTTCAATCAGGGAGCGAATTTTTCCCTAACAAATTGGTGCCGAAAACCCGGGAGAGTGGAACTTAGGAATCTGGATTGATTTTCTAAGGTAAGTGCTGCTGGTACTCTGGGGGACACCCCTTACTTCTGCATGTGTAGAAATTAGGACTTAATTAATTTATTTAGTCCTTCTAACTACCTCAGAGTCTGAGATTTGAAAGTTTTAAGATCTGTAGTTGAAAGCTAGCTTTTGAATTTAATACTAAATCTAATATCTGAATCTAAATCTGAATCTGTTACTGAATCTAAATCTGATAATCTGTTACTGAATTTAATACTGATAATTTTTTACTGAATCTGGTACTGATAATCTGTTAATCTGATACTGAATCTGTAACTGATAGTCTAAAGCTGAATTTGTTCTGATATTGTCCAAGGACCTGTAACTGATAGTTTGATACTGAATTTAATCTGAAATTTTACTAATCCTGCTACTAAAATTCAGTTAACTTTTACCCGCTTACCTCAAGGATTTAGGGATTCTCCCTCGTTGTTTGGGTTGGCTTTAAGGGCAACTTTGCAGGATTTGCGCCTTTCTTCAGATGCTACACTTATTACCTATGCAAATAACTTGTTAATAGCTGCCCCAACTCAGAAACTTTGCCAACAAGCCTCATTACAACTTTTAAATCATTTGGCTTCCAAGAAACACAAGGTTTCCAAAAGTAAGTTGCAATTTTGTCAGACCAGTATTTCTTATTTAAAACATATCACTGCCCATTCTAAATCACTTTCCCTGAACTGTTTACAGGCTATTGTGTTTCTCCCCTTGCCCACCACCAAGCGGCAGCTGCAAAATTTTTTGGAAGCAGCTAACTACTGCCGCAAATAAATTTAACCTTTGCCTATTTGGCCCAACCCTTGTACTCAGCATTAAATTTGGACCCTTTTTCCTTAAACATAAAAACTATACAGACATTTCACACTATCAAAAGTGTTTTAAAGGCCCCACCTGCCTTAGCCCGACCAGTTTATCAAAAGCCTTTCACCCTGTTTTGCCATGAATCTCAGGGCTTTACTCTGGGAGTCCTTACTCAGCCTTTTGGCCCTAATCAACAACCTGTTGCTTATTTTTCTTCCCGTTTAAATTCTGCAGCCCGGGGACTGCCCCCTTGTGTACGGGCTGTGGCAGCAGCCTCAGACTTGGTTAAAAAGGCCTCTACTTTGGTATTAGGCTATCCTTTAATTATTGCTGTTCCTCATGAGGTTTCTTCTTTGTTAAAGCACAAAAAACCACAATTTCTTTCCAATTCTAAATTAACCAAATACTAGTTAACTTTGTTAGCTCCTGAGAACATCACCTTGCAAAAAGTGTCTCCTTTGAACCCTGCATCCCTTCTTCCAACTCCTGGGGAAAAAAAACCTGATTGTATACTTAATTCTCAACCTCATAACTGTATTAACACTGTAAATTAATTGTTTACACCAAGGGTAGGTCTCACAAATATACCCCTCCAAAATCCTGACTTAAAACTTTTTGTAAATAAAAGCTGTTCTTGCAAGGAGGGCATTTTACAGGTGGGCTATGCTGTTTGTACCCCTACCAATGTTGTAAAAGCCTTTTCCCTTCCCTCATTGCAATCAGCTCAATGACTGCAGAACTGTTGGGCCTTACCAGAGCCTACACTTTAGCTACTGACCAAACAGCCAACATTTACACTTACTCCCGTTATGCCTTTTTAGTTTGTCATTCCTTTAAATTAATTTATAAAGAACGGGGATTTTTGATTTCTTCACAATCATTTATTTCACATGCTCCTTTAATTTCTGAACTTTTATCTGCTTTACTTCTCCCATCTCAAATAGCTGTTGTTCACGTACTAGCACACACTACTTCTTCCTCCTTTAAAGCTCTGGTCAACAGATTCGCTTATCAGACTGCAAAACGAGTAGCTATATCTGGCCCTTCTGCCTCCCTCGTTGTTGGAGTTTCCCTTTCAAATTCACCTTTGCCGGTGCCGCTCCTCTGTAATCTCCAAAATTACCAACATAAGGCCCATCCATCAGAACACCTCATCTGGACAAAGGCTGACTGCACCCCTGATGATCAAGGCATTTTCCGACACCCCAATGGACATTCCAGTAGCACCCCGATCTTTAGTCCAACATCTTGCTCGTGTGTGCCATGGTAGAACTCACTCAAGCAAAGGGGGGATGGCGGCCATGATTTCAGCTTCCTGGTTTGCTCCTTTTGTCACCACTGAAACACTTAAGGTTGCCCAATCCTGCCCTACCTGTCAGTTTTTAACCCTTCTCGTACTGAACCTGTTCGACCATCATCTCGCCCATGGAGTGATGACCCTTTCCAGAACATACAGATTGACTTTGCTGATTTACCACCAGCCCAAGGATTCAGAAACATGCTGCTTGTTGTTTGCACTTTCTCCTCATGGACTGAAGCTTACCGGCTGTAAAGCAGATGCAGAGGCAGTGGCTAAGCATCTTCGAGATTTTATTCCCCGTTTTGGTATACCTCTTTTCATTGACTGTGATCAAGGCTCCCACTTTACTGCTAAACTGATCAAAATGCTATGCAAGAGCCTGCAAGTTAACTTACATTTCCACACACCTTACCATCCACAAAGCAGTGGACAGATGGAACAAAAGAACTCAAATCTTAAGACTCGACTGGTCAAGCTGACTCATGAGACTGGACTGAAATGGCCAGAGGCACTTCCTTTAGTCCTGATGGCCACCAGAGCCAATCCAAACCGGAAACATGGCATGAGCCCCTATGAACTTGTCTTTGGCCGGGGCCATGTGACCACTCAGATTTAAATGACCATATAACTCAAAATGTAATTTCTCTTTCCAAGGCATTAAAGAGTGCACACTACCAGGCTAAAGAGGCACACAAGACCGCTCACTGAATCCTGCCATTCTCTCGAGCCAGGAGACTGGGTCTATATAAAGGAATTCAAAAGAAATAACTGTTTGGATCCTCGCTGGACTGGACCTCACCAAGTTTTCCTAACAACCCAGATGGCTGGGAAAAAAAATTGAAAAAAAAAGTGCCTGGATCCATGCTTCACACTGAAAAAGGACCCCCAATCCTATAAAAAAGGGCCAAAAAAACAGGGTGCAAGTGCTGGTAACCTCTCCCCTGTGCAAGAACCAGCTGTGCCACCTCATGATGAAAAAGAAGCACCACAACAATAACATTTCCACAAGAAGCAAAAACAGCAGCCAACCTCTTGGCCTGAAGAGTATGCTCCTCTAAACAATCAGTATTGTCACCATTTGTGCCTTTTCACATTGGGTCTTTTACCTTACACAGCACAGCTTGTACAAAAAGAACTCTCCTCAAATGAAACGCTTTTTAGATTTTGTTAACTTGTTTTTGCTAGTAATGAAACAGCTTTGCATAAATTTAAATGTATTTAATTGCTGGGTTTTTGCTTACATTCTTTTGTATTTTTAGAAGGTATTCCTATGCATGCATATCTGCTTGATTACAGTGAATTAAAGTTTTCATATAGGCCTAAGTTTTCTCCTAATGCCACGTGGGCCGTTGTACAAAGCAACATTTTAAAATTTATTTACATTATAGCCCCTCCCAGGTATTTACTTGTCCTAAGTAGTGATACTAATAAATTTATTAGTATCATAGGGGGGAATTGTGGTGGCAAAACTAGTTTAAAAGGGTTTTTCTCCTAGTTCATGATTTAGGAGAACATGTTCTCTCTCGGGGTTACTATAGGTCACACTAACTGTCTTCAATGCTTGCTTCAACCAGTTTAATTTGGCTTTGACCGGCAGAGCGGAACCTCCTATTCCTCCTTATATGGACAGGGCAAGTTAAATAAAATAGTCAGGAGACTTTGCTTTAAGCAGACTTTTTACTTAGCAACTAGCACAGAACCAATTACAATGAGGTTAAAGTATGTGTAATCTTTTTTACTGCGCAGCTGTAAGATTGTAGAAGTATGTATACATATGCTGTACCCCATTTCCAAGGGGATCTCAGAATAACTTTTGTTGCTGGGATCCACAGCGCTGTGTATTTTTATGTATTATTATCAATTTAAAATAAACAAATCTTTTGGATCCAGTGCAGCCTCCACTCTTCAATCAGGGAGGGAATTTTCCCCTAACATGCACCACAGCCTCCTTGGGACTGGGGGGCAGCCTTCCCTGCCGAAGGGATTACCCTCGCCAGCACCGTACCCAACGTCTCCCTGGAGGCCTTCACCAACCAGGACGGGCATGGATCTAATTCACAACTGGTGACTCTGACAGACCCCAGAACACCCACAGCATCAGCTGACATCACTTCTTGAAACTCATCCCAAGAAGCTGGACCAGACGGCGCCTCCATAGCCTCGCACTCCACCTCTACTGCTCCCAATCCAGTGTCAAAGTTGCTCTGGATCTGAGCAATCTTGTTTTCAAAGTAGATGGCAAACTCCTCACAGCGGGCCTGGGACAAGTCTCCGTCCAGGCGGAGGGAGGCCAGACTGACCAGCCCCCACACCGCCCAGCACAGCTCCGCTGGACGTGACTTTGCAGACACTATGAGGGTGGCAAAGAACTCTTTCTTTGCCATCCTCACAGCCTCAACATAGAACTGCAAATGGGCCCTATGGAGAAGTCGGTCGGATTCAGCACGAGTCCAATGTCGCTGTAGTCGTCTGCCTGCCTGCCTGCTTCATACACCGCAGCCCCTCGGTAAACCAGGGGGCCCTGTGGTGACAAGACAGTGGCAGGAGACGTCTCGGAGTCACCCTGTCAATGGCATCCTCGAGCAAGATGTTCCAAGCTCGGGCGAGTTCATCAACAGAGTGACCGTCAGGGTCTAAGGCTAAATCCCCCAGAGCCTTCTGGAACCATTGAGGTTCCATCAGCCTCCGGTTGCGGACCAACCTAACTGGCCCCTTCCCCTTCTGGAGGTGGTGCGCCGAGAGACTGGCCTGTAGGAGGTAATGATCCGTCCATGACAAGGGTGTGAACCTCACATCCCCCACTACGGGATCACCTGCCTCAAGGCCAGAACAGAACACCAGGTCGAGGGTATGCCTCCCCACATGGGTCGGGCAGTTGACAACTTGGGACAAGTCCATGGTTGCCATGGTGGCCATGAACTCTCGCTCCACTCCCACAAGGCCGGTATCTGCATGGGCATTGAAGTCCCCAAGACCAAAGTCCTGGAGGACCTCAACACCACTGCCGAGACCAGCTCTGCTAGAGCGGCAAGGGATGCCATTGGGCAGGAAGGGCCCGGTACACCAGTAGCACCCCTAGATTGCCCCCAGCCAAATTGAATACCGCATGGAGGGTCTCGATCCCTGGAATCACCTGAACTGGATACCTCCTAACAGGCCATGTCTCTTTAAAGAGAATAGCTACACCACCTCCCCGGCCCCCAGTGTGGGGCTGGTGCTGCACGGCATACCCAGCTGGAATGGAATCGGCCAAGATTGGCCCCGCCTCCTCCTCCAGCCAGGTTTCCGTGATACATACAAGGTCCGCAGCCCCATCCAAGATCTGATCTCGGATTACCGGGGCCTTATTTGCCACGGACCTTGCATTTAACAGCATCATCCTCCTACTGGTGAACTTTAGACCATGCTCCTCCTCCACCTCCGGGGGGGGGGAAGGCTCTTTTGACCTCCACAATGGACCTGGGGCCCCGAACCACACACCCCCGTGGACCATACCATCCCCGTCCCAGAACCACCCCTATAGCCACTCCTCCCTTCCCGCCCACACCATTCTGACCCCCTCCTATCGGCTGCCACCCCAGAGCCCTAATCCCCACCCCCTTTCCCCAAAATATCCCTTCCCCCTGGGACTCCCTCTTTCACAGGGAGTCCCTCCCTATCATATGGGCAATGCCCCCCCCGTCTCACCAGGGGACAGAGCCCACCCCCTCCCCAAACCTCCCCACCAGAGGCTCCCTCTCTCACCGAGAGCCCCCTACCCTTATTCAAGTAGCACCCCTCTGTCTCACCGGGAGGCCCCACCCACCCGCCCCACGGGCCACCTCCCCTCCTCACATACGGGGTTTGCCCTATCCTCCCTAACCCATTCCCCATCCCTCCCACCCTCATACCACACCTGCCTCATCCCTCCCAACACCCCTTAAAACTATTAAATGAAAAAACACAATACAAGCCTCTGGCTCCATATTCCACAGCCCTGATAAGGGCCATGCGCTGCCTGCAGTGCGCGCCTACAGCACCGAAAGTCCCGGCTGTGTGCCCCGGCCCCACCCCGCTCCTCCAAATGGGGGAGGGGGAGCTGGCACCTTTTGGGCCAGGTAGCTGTCAGTGGGAGGGGGGTAGGAAGGGGAGAAGCACCACCCTTTCACACCTCTCACACACAAGGGAGCTCTGCTTGCGAAGTGTGGAGAAAGGAAGCCCTTCAGGATAGTGTTTGGGTCTGTTCGTGTGCTTACACACTCTGAACGTCAACCCCTATCATCATAGGGCACAGAGCTGGGGAAGGGAAAGGGGTCCAAACTCACTACTCGCACTTGCCAGGGGAATGGTAGGGCGGATAAGTGAGGGAGGTGACTGGTCCACAGGGGAGGGGTCCCAAGGTTCACAATAGGGTTCACGGGCTCACACACTCCAGGGGGGAAAGGAAGGGATGGTCCCAGGANCTGTAAGACCTGGCTGTTCGCCCAGGCCTTTGGGAGGGAAGGTGAGTAGCGGGGGAGGTTTTAGTTCCCCACCTATCTTTGGCTTTTAGAGTGTTTGCTAGCCCTGTAAATTAATTATTTTTATAATATTTATGGTTATTTTAAATTGTTTTTATTGTATTTTAAAAACTGTTGGAAGCCGCCCCGAGCTGCATGGCAGGAAGGGCGGGGTAGAAATTTATAAATAAAAATAAATAAAATAAAATAAATATTCCTCCCACAGCAGGAGCTCATCGCATCGTGCCTTCAGCCCTGCCTTCAGCTGCTGCCCCAAGCTTCCTGGCAGCGCCGAACTCCACCGAATGTTCGAGGGGTCTTAACTCCACTGGACCAAACTAGGTTTTTAGTCCGAATGCACGAATATCTAAACTCCGTCCTGTTCGCATATCCCTAGTTTTGAGAAGGGCTGCTCAGAGGTTGCTATTAGGTATGACAACTATGGGAATGGATTAATCCATAACTGCCTGTAATGGGCTGTTACAGAATAATCTGTACAAGTCCATAACAGCGGTCTGCAAAATTACAGCTTCAGTGTTATGGACCTGGGTTCCCTTCCCTGCAGGACTCTGGTATGGTACCTACCAGCCTTAGGGAGAAATTGATTGGAGGTCCGGTGAGCTGCCACTTGGTTGAAGGTCCGGGGTGGGGCTCCTCCTGTGTGGAGGAGTCTCCCCGGCAGGCTTCCCTTTGCTGCGACATGCTGCGACATGCTGCCAAGGCCCCTGCTCCACAGTGTGCATGCACAAAATAGCCACTTGGACCATTTGCACACGTGCAGCCCTTTTTCAAAATGACACCAGCAGCGTCGGTGCCATTTTGCAAAAAGGCAGCCATTCTGCGCTTGTGCGAATGGGCCAATTGCACATGTGCAGAATGGTTTCCCAAGGTTATGATGGAGCTGCAAGTATGAGTGGTGTGTATACTGCTGTGCAAGCTAGAATTATAGCTCCATAAACCAAAGCAACTTATGTCCATTGTGCTCTGATGTTGGTACGTAGCAGAGTCATATTCGTTGAAATTTCACACCAGCTTTGTTTACCGTTGCATAAAAAGATTCTGAAAAACTTCTGGCTGGCTGAAGTCCCTTGGAAATGGCCCTGATGGCTGCCCTGGCCATTTGCAATGAGGGACCGCTTGTCTTGGGTACTAAGGTATTTGCTGAAGTGCACTTTGTCAGTTAAATATTTTTTTAAGGCCTAACTGTCATCAAGCACACTACTCTCAATTAGGGATGGACAAAAGCAGTTCGGAGTTCGGCCCGAACTTGGCCTGTTCGGACGACCGAACCCGAATCCGAACCCGAACTGACTGAACCGAATGAACTTCCGAACGCCAAACTGATCGAATTGTTCAGCCAGTTCGGATCGCGTTCGGGTGGAAAAAAAGGGTCACTGGAAGGTCAAACGTGACAGGGAGGGTTAGTCAGTTGAGGAGCAGACTTCCAGGCACCAGGGGTGGAGAGGCTTCAAGAAACTATCTACCTCCCCCCTTCCCAACGCCTTCTGAGCTAGTCACTGTTCCTGAACAGCAGGCATTTCAGAAGGCTCCCTCTCCCAGCATTTCCCAGCTTCCCAATCCATTGCAATCCTCCTCCCATTTCACCCATCCAACCCATCTACCCCCCATATTCTCATTCATTTATTTAGCTTTGCTTAGATAGATTTAGTGGTTATTTTTTGTTTTTANGGGGGGGGGGGGGGGGGGGGAGGCCCTACCGGGCGAGCCCGCAGGCTCTCAGTCGCTCACTCAGTAATCCGGTTCAAGGGGAAAAAGGAGGTCACACAATTATACCAGGAAAGACAGAAACACGCTCTAACACAAACAGCAAGAAGGGAACAGGGAAAGGGAGGAACACACAGCAATCCAAAACAAGGGTAGTCAATTTCACCACTTAGCTCAGGGGGGGCCCAGTCTCTCCAGGGTTTGTAGCTCTGTTCACCGGCACTGCTACACTTGCAGTGCCGGCCTTTGTAGTGCTGGCTCCGCCCCACGTGCGTGCTTGGAGGCGCGCAGAGCACCTCAACGGGGGGCGGGGCTCCTTGGCGTCTCGCCCAGTCCTGGAGCCATTTTCCTCGCCGCTTTTGCCTTTGGCGCCTCTGGCTGGGGGCGCCTGTAACGGAGGCAGTGCTACAATGCTGGTGAGTGGAGCGGGGTTCATGAGCCTTCGGAGGGGCCGCCGCGCCGGGCAGCGGCTGTGCCGGCTGACAGTAGCATGGCTGCAAACGATGGCAGTGGCGGCAGCAAGTCGAGCAGCAGGTCCAACGACAACAACAGCGGCAATGACGTTGGGGCAGCATTGGCAACAGCAAAGGTAAGCCGCAGGATGACAATTTTGCTGTCTGTAGAACGCGGGAGCCACGGTCCAGCCAATGGCCCAGCCTACGGCCGACAGTCTTTCGTGTCGTCCTTTGGCTGGCGCCCAAAGGGCCCCACCCTGGATGTTATTACCTGAGGAGGGGGAAGGAAGAGCAGAGTGGCAGGCGACTCCTGCAGTTACAACAGCCCCCTATCCCCACAGCAGCAGACACAGCCTGTATACCTTTAAATGTATACCACAAGTAAAAAAAGCAGGAAAAGACCCAAACTAATGCCTGCATCACTAAATGGTAAAATTAAGGAGATTATCAGAGACAAAAAAATTGTTGTTCAGAAAATGGAAAAGTATTCCAAATGAGGTCAGTAGGAATGAGCACAGACATTGGCAGAGAAAGTGTAAAACCATGATAAGACAGGCCAAGAGGGAATTTGAGGAACAACTTGCTAAAGATACCAACTCCAGTAGCAACACTTTTAAAAAGTCCATCAGATGCAGGAAACCTGCAGAGGCAGTTGGTCCTCTAGATGATCAGGAAACAAAGAGGGCACTTACAGACGACAAGGCCATTGCTGAGAAACCACTCTGGCTTCTTATTGTAGGGCTCTTTGTCCATAGGCTCTCTGCCTTAGGATTTGGGGAGACTCACTCAACCCAGTCCCTCTTTTGTTAGGATTGCTTGATGGCAGACCTCCAACCACTTCTAGGCTATCTGCCTTTTACCTTTATGGGCTCTCCACCCTATACATTCTCCACTTGGAGTGGGGTGCGGGCCCTCCAAGCCAGGGGTGTAGGTTGGAATGGGTCCAGGGACAAGAAATGGACTTGTTCCCCCACCCCATGGTCACCTTCCTCTCCCCTGTCCTGCCCCTCCCCTCTTTCTTCCCCTTAGTGTCCTTATTGCAGAAAACTGTCAATTAACGTATTTAATAAAATATTTAGTTATTAAATAAAAACTTACAGGGTAAAGAAAGAAAATGCGTACTCACCTACTGCAATGGTCTTGTCCGTACTTTTAGCTCAACAAACACATCTATAATTTTGGAAATGTCCTGCTTCCTTGCATGTTTGTTTTCAATGGACAACAGAGCCAGGCCACTAAGTCTTTCTTGGGACATAGAGCTCCTCAGATAGCTCTTAACTTTCAGTTTTGAGTAGGGATGTGCAAACACGGTTCGACTGTTCAGCCCGAACTTGGCCCGTTTGGATAGCCGAACTGAATGGCCGAACCGAATGCGGAAGCGGCCGAACAGTTCGGCCGCGTTTGGATGAGTTCGGGCGCGTTCGGGTGGGGAAAATGTGACTGGAAGGCCCAGGGTGACTGGAAGCCCCCCTCTCCCAGCAGTTTGTGTTCCTAATCCATTGCCATCCTCCTCCTATTTTGCCCATTTCCACACACTTACCTCCGTAGTTTCATTTATTTAGATTAGATTGGCTAGATTTAGGTGTTATTTTAATTTTTTTACCCCTCCCTGTGTTCTTTCTCCCCACCCTCCATTGAATCCTTCCCTCCTCCTTGTAGATATTCCATCCCTGATTCCCTTCCCCTGTTTTTGGATTTATTTAGAGTAGCATTAGATTGATTTAGGTTTCATTTTAGTTTTGTCCCCCTCCCTGTGTTGTTTACTGTGAGCTGTCTATGTTTCCCCCCACCATCCCTGTGTGTGTATAGATATAGATATTAGATAGCTAACTCCTACAACTATCTATAGTAACTTAGAGATAGATAGAGATAGCGTGTAGTGATTCAGTTTTAATATTTTAGAGTGTGTTTGTAGGACTAGGCCTTTGTAGATATTAGATAATATTCCATTTAGTTCCATAGGTTTTAGAATAGTTAATAACAGTTAGAGTTAGTGTAGATATATATAATATTAGATTACAAATT
>QEPC01005485.1:207849-218053 GCA_003113815.1 Sphenodon punctatus
GATAGAGATAGCGTTAGTGATTTAGTTTTAGTGTTTGTAGGAGTAGGCCTGTGTACTTATTAGATAATCCATTTAGTTCATAGCATTTAGAATAGTTAGTAGCAGTTAGATTTAGTGTAGAAGATAGATAGATATAATATTAGATAAAAAAAAATATATATATATATATAAAAACCAAAAAACCAAATAAAAAAACATATGAAACCAAATAAAAAAACAAACCAAAAAACCCCATAACAAAACATTTCCTGAAGGGCCGAGCTGAATGGCCAAACCCGAACCCAGCGAACTAACCGAACGGACGAACTGAACGCAGCCGAACCGAATGGCCGAATCCGAAATCTGTTCGCCCATCCCTACTCTCAATTACTCCTATTTGCTTTCAATGCCTGTCATTTCAGTCTCTCCACTTTTGTTAAGTCATTAAATCCTGTGCTTTCCTCTCATCTTCATCACCTTGTTCATCATCGCTGTCTTGTCCTTTCAACTCTTTTCTCACAATATCTTTCTCTCCAATAACTAACATGGCAGATGTCACACACCATTGAAGGTCCTGCACTATGACCCTCTTCTTCCTCCTCAGAAGTGTCTCCACTGGGCTTTCTTTAAAAAGATGTTATTGTTGGTATCTAGGCCTCTTACTAACTTTCACTTGGCTGCATTGCTGAGATGTTTTGATGTAGGCCGACTGCCACTTCTACCACTCGGAGTCAACTTTTTATCCTTGAACAGCTTGCTGTGAGGAAAAAAGTAAACTCAGTACCGGACTGGTGCTAAAATCCAGATCTGAGCCTTGATCATCTGGAAGGGACCTTGAGGATCACCTAGTCCAGCCTCCCCACTATATTTATATACAGCAATGTACCCGATGCTTGTTCTAGTGAAGCTGGTGGGGTGTGCGTGTATGAGAGAGAGAAACTGGAGTGGAGCAGGGAGAAGGGTCTCACAACGCTGGGGAGAGCAGTGTGACCAGGTACTGAGGCACCACCTGCCCTTCACACAGCTCCCCTCCCCCCCCCCATTGCTGCAAAGGCTTTCTATGTATTATAAGCTTTCAATTCTATCCCCCACAGCCCCTCTCCGACCCCAGATCCCCACCCCCAGGGAACATGGAATAAACACTCACTGACACTTGCCTTGCTTTCCAACTTCCCGGCCTGATCAACCCCACGACCGCTGTAGGCTGCTGTTCCTCAGCTGGGATAACTCCAGGCAGGCTCTCCTCTTTCACTCCCACTGGATGTCCAGACCAGCTGCTGCTGCGCTTGCCACGGTGCGTGCACCACCACCCACCCACTTTCTGGCACTAGCTGTCCTCCTGACTCCGGGAATTCCCTTCTGCAGCTCCGGCCTTGCTCGACTGGTTGTCAGCTTTGCTTTCTGCACCGCCACCTGATACAGAGACCCTGCTGCGCGAGGCAGACCCGTACTCCCCAACTCCACAGCTTGCTTCCTGTGCTGTTCAGGGTGGGCAGAACAGCGGTGCTGAGGTTTAACTTTCACTTCCAGACCCGTCCCAGTGACAGGTCCATCCAATGGAGTCCCAGAGCAGTGCCAGTGTTGGTGACAAACTTTGGGCATGCAGCAGGGGTTATCTGGGCTTAGCTACCATAGGGATCATTTGTGCTCTCTCCCCCTCCCCCCAGCATGGGCCCCCAGACAAATGTCCCGCCTGTCCCTATGGTAGCTATGCCCCTGCTCCCAGCCTTTCCCAACACCACTCCCTGGGACCCTTCTGACTGTTCCAGGTCTGACAGACTTTCTTTTACTCCAGTTTACCTTCTCCCAGGGGTTCTCTCACATTGCTGTCATGTGACTATCAGGGCCATGCTCTCTAACTCTTCTGATTCAGCTTCACTATCCTCGGAATCCACTTCGTTCTTGGTTAACTCTACTTTCTCCTCAGCATTCGCAAGAGCATCTTTCAATCTGGCCACCTCACCCTTTGAGGATCTCATTTTGTTTTACTGCCAGCGTCTCTCCTGAAGACCATTTTCAGCCATATCTCATCCACCCGAGCCTGGGAGGCTGGTTATTTTCTTTTTTCCTGAAGGCCCCCAGCCTTCATCTCTTTCTCCAACGCTCCCTGCCCTCCATCTTTCACAGAAGACTTCCTGTCTGTTCCGTTCTTACTCTGTGGGGTCATTGTCCTCTCTTTCTCCCTCTGTTGGGCTCTCAGTCCTATCTCTGTTTTCTTTTCCTGGGCTCTCCTCTCAGGACAAGCCTGTTGATGGTGTCCTCCACTTTGGCAAAACCCAACACTGTCTTGGCTTCCCAGCCTGCTCAGGAACTGGTTCTGGGATTTCACTGCTCCCTTGGCTCCCCAAAACTGTCTCATTGTTCCCGGTTCTGTTTGGGCTGTGCCACTTCACCCTCTGTGGACACGCCCAACTTAGGAGCCCCACCTCACGCACCACTTCACCACAGCCCCATCATGGCAAGCACATAGAAAGCCCCCCTCATCTGGAATCCCAGAGTCCAAGACCTTCTTTTAGTCTCTTGGGAGAGGCACTATTTTCTCAAATGTCCCTAGTGTCCACACTCCCAGCATACTCTTGGGATAACCCCCACATGGGGTCCCCAGTACCTGCATTCCCATGTTGACTGTCTCCTCACTTGAGCATGCTGTCTTGGGGCCACAACAGTCCAGTGCAGGCTCCACATAATTCCATAGGGACACTGGTTGTCTCCAGCTCCTCATTCTTGCTGGTTCTCTAAGCTGTGGGCACAATTCCCACACACCCCCCAGCAACGTCTTGCCTTGCACTCTCCAGGCGACCCCACCCCCACCTCGTCTGCTTCTGGCCCAGCCTTCTGTAGGCTCCAAGGAGTGTACTGGGCTGCTTCTCAACTTGCTCGCTCGCTCTCAAGCTCAGGGCACAATCTTCCTTCTGGCCCCCTGACTTCATGTTGGCAAGGCCCTGCTGCAGGTCCAGCCCCCTTTCAACTGCTGGATTAGTGGCCAATGTTAGGGCCTGCCCATGTTCTCCACCAGATGTAGCAGGGTAGCACTTGCCCAGGGTAAGTCAGGATCAGGGCCCAAACACAAGAGTCTCAGCAGGAATTAGGTGCACGTGCCCATTTACTTACATTCCTCCACCATATGTCTCTCTACACAGCATAACCCCAGGCTCCTAACCTTGGATACCCCAAAGTCCACACAGCCAACCCATGGCTTTATCTCCTTCCAGGAGTGCTGCTTCCCCAGAAATCTCTGTGGCTCCTCAAGCCTGGGCAGAGCTCTCCCTCTGACTCTTCACCCCAGGGCAGCCTCTCTCCAACTGAGCTGCTCTTAGCTTGCTCCCCCTAGGGCTGGCTACAGCAACACCCTCACACAGGTGCAGCTCCTAATTAAGTGCTGTCCTTTCTCATACTCTGCCACAAAAATGAACAGTAATTTTTCATACTGGAGAGAGGTACACAGTGGGGTGCATGTCTCACAGGTCAATACTAGGATCGGTATTGTTTAACATGTTAATTAATGATCTTGGGAAAGGGTGAGGTGGCTAAATCTGCAGATGACACCAAATTATTCAAGATAGTTAAGACCCAGGCAGACTGTGAGGAACTACAGTGGGATCTTTCATGACTAGATGAATGGGCAATAAAATGGCAAATAAAATTCTGTGTTGATAAATGCAAAGTGATGCACAAAGGGAAAAATAATCCTCACTTTACATACACAATGCTAAGTTGCATTTCATTGCTTTATTGTGGCACGGGCTTTCGCCATGGCCAAAAACATAAAACAACAAAGTCAAACCTACTGAACAGCTTAAAGGGGAAGCAAAACTATTTGGGAATGGAGAGTCTCTGGGAAGGTAACCAGGGAAGGTCGTAGAAGATCCAGAGAGAGGTCATTCAGTGTGGTGTCACTGTAGCGTGTTGGTTGGTGTTCAGGAGAGAAACTTCACTATCAGCAGCCCAGTGAGGGCTGGGAAGAAGAGGCCAGCTGGTGCTGGAATTGTGCTGAATGCACCGGAGGCTGCTCTGTACTCAGATTTCGTTACCTCCCCCAAGATCCCTGCAAACATTTCTTTTCCTTTTTTGAGATCGCTGCGGACAGACTCCGTAACGGAGCCCATCAGGGCAGTTTGTGTGCTTGTTCCACCTGGGCTGGGGAGCTGAATGCGCTGGAGGCTGCTCTGCGCTCAGATTTCCTTACCACCCGAAGGACTCCTGCAAGCATTTATTTTGCTTTTTTGAGATCGCTGCAGACAGACTCCATAACGCAGCCCTTCGGGGCAGTTTGCATGCTTGTTCCATCAAGCGTTATTGTTCTGGCAAAATCAAAGCATTGCTTCTGAGATCCAGTACAGTCTAATTCTTCACCACATGTACTGCGGGCCGCGGGGTTACAGGCTGGGCACCGCATCCCATTGGGTTTTGTGTTTGCTGGTGGCAATTGAGGAGAGGCCGTTGTGCAGGCATCCCCAGTGCAGCAGACATATTTTATTCTTAATGCGAATCCACACCCAAAATTAACCTCAGCAAAGTCATGTTTGCAAACACTGGATGAATCGCAGGCCTTAACAATGCTCTTAGCGGTCCATCCAGCTGGTTTGGTTTCAGTCAAACTGATGACGAGACAGATATCTTGACCGGTGCCACAGGTCTGCATTTGGCCAGTACAGCTGCCACTTAGGCTAGCACAAACTTCACACTGTAAAGAGGTGCCTGTAGTGAGGAGAGCAGAGAGGAGGCTGAGTGCTAGCAGGGCCTGCATGGTGATGGGGGCTGCGCGTTGCGGGAATTGGAGCAGGACTGGGATCCCTGATGCAGCAAAATCTCTGACTGGGGGTTCCAAAAATGGGGTCCCTCCTCCTCCTCCTCTGCTCTGGTCTCCCTGGCTGTTGCTGGTGCCGGCCGCACCACCGCCCACTGCTCCTCTTCCGCCGCTACTCCGGGTCCCACGCTGCGCCTCTCCTCTCCTCCACTCCACCTTGGGGTCCCGTCCCATGCCACTTCTCCGCCGCCTGCTGCTCCTCTGCCGCTCTGCGCTCCTCCGTCACCACCGCTCCTCTGCTGTCACTGACTCACTCTGCTTCACCCCCACCGCACTACACACACGCGACTCAGTTGCAGCAGGTAAGTGACTCCACGTCCACCTCTCTTGCCTGCTCTGCACGCCCAATGCTAAGTTCTGATCTGGGTATAACCCTTCAGGAGAAGGATCATCATCTTATGTATTTATTTATTTATTTATTATTATTATTATTATTATTATTATTAACAAACATTTATATAGCGCCAGCAGTGTACCTGGCACTTTACAAAGTAATAAAATAGACACGGTCCCTGCCCCTAGGGCTTACAATCTGAGAGACAGGAGCTGGGGGAGAGACTTAGGAAGGGGAACAGAGGGAGAGACAAGGGGTCTAACATTCATGAAGATGCGAGGTCTCAAGTGCACGTACTTGGCTTGGTTACGATGAGAATGACAGCAGGCAGGTCCATGTTGCAAGGATAAGGGTAAACCGATCGTAGGTATAGGAATAGTGGCTCAGCAGGATAAAGAGTCAGACAGAGCAGAGCGAAAGAGGTGAGTTTTAAGGAGAGATTTGAAGGTATGAAGGGAGGGGGCAAGGCGGATGTGGACAGGGAGGGAGTTCCAGGCATGGGGGGCAGCAAGTGAGAAGGGACGAAGGCGCTTAGGGGAGCAGGGAAGGCGTGGAAGGGTGAGAGAAGGGACAGAGGAGGAGCGAAGTGCACGGGCTGGAGTATGGAGGGCGATAAGTGCAGAGAGGTAGGGGGGAGCAAGGTTGTGAAGAGCTTTATAGGTGAAGACTAGGAGCTTGTGCAGGATTCGTTCAGGAAGGGGAAGCCAGTGAAGCGAAGAGAGGAGGGGCTGCACATGGTCGAAGCGACTGGCGAGGTAGATGACCCTGGCAGCAGAGTTTTGGACAGAGATGAGGGGAGAAAGGTGAGACCGGGGAAGGCCAGTGAGAAGGAGGTTACAGTAATCGAGGCGAGAGATGACCAGAGCATGAACAAGAGTTTTGGCAGACGAGACAGAGAGAAAAGGGCGAATCTTAGCAATGTTATGGAGGGAGAAGCGACAGGATTTAGCAACAGAGTCAATGTAGGGTTTAAAAGAAAGGGCTGAGTCAAAGATGAAGCCTAGGCTACGGGCTTGGGGGACAGGCAGGATGGTGACTCCATCAATAGTTATTGACAGTGAGGAAGGAGAGGAAGGATGAGGGGGGAAGATAAGGAGTTCAGTTTTAGCCATGTTGAGTTTGAGTTGACGTTGAGACATCCAGGTAGAGATGTCAGAGAGACAGTTGATGAGACGAGCTTGAACAGAGGGAGAGAGAGAGGGAGTAGAGAGATAGAGTTGAGTGTCATCAGCATAGAGGTGGTATTGGAAGCCATGGGAGGCAATGAGTTTGCCTAAGGATGAGGTATAGATCGAGAAGAGGAGAGGGCCAAGAACAGAGCCTTGAGGAACACCAACTGAGAGGGGGAAGGAGGAGGAGGCGGAGTTGGAGAGAGACACATTAAAGGAGCGGTCAGAGAGGTAGGAGGAGAACCAGTTATGGACAGAGCCACAAAAGCCAAGGGAGTGAAGGGAATCCAGCAAGAGTGAGTGGTCAACAGTATCGAAGGCAGCAGAGAGATCAAGGAGGACAAGAATGGAATAGAGACGTTTAGATTTAGCCACCAGAAGATCGTTGGTGATCTTAGCGAGAGCAGTTTCAGTAGAATGAAGGGGGCGGAAGCCAGATTGGAGGGGGTCAAGGGAGGAGTTGGAGGATAGGAAGTCAAGGCAGCGGGAGTAGACAACACGTTCAAGCAGCTTGGAAGCAAAAGGAAGGAGTGAGACAGGACGATAGCTAGAAGGGTCAGAGGGGTCAAGAGTGGACTTTTTGAGAATAGGAGAGACTGTGGCATGTTTGAAGGCAGAAGGGAAAGAGCCAGTAGAGAGGGAGAGGTTGATGATGTGCAGGAAGGAAGGGGCGACAGTGGGAGTAATGGAGGTGAGGAGGCGGGAAGGAATGGGATCAAGGGGGCAAGTGGAAGGGTTGGAGGAGGAGAGCAGAGAGGAGATTTCCTTAAGGGAGGCAGGGGAGAAGGAGGACATGAGAGAAGGAGGGGGAGGAGGGAGAGGGGTGGGAGTGGGAAGAGAGGAGTGGGAAGCGATGTCGAGGCGGATCTTGTCTATCTTGGAGGTGAAGAAGGAGGCAAGATCCTGAGCAGAAAGGGAAGAAGGAGGGGGAGGACAGGGAGGCTTGAGGAGGGAGTCAAAGGTAGAGAACAGGCGGCGAGGGTCCCGAGAACAGGACTCAATGCGGGAGGCATAGTAGTGTTGTCTAGCAAGGGAGATAGCAGAAGTAAGGGTGGAGAGACAGAATTTGAAGTGAAGGAAGTCAGCGTGAGAATGGGATTTGCGCCAGAGTCGTTCAGCAGCACGAGTGCAAGAACGGAGGTGGCGGATACTAGGGGTGAGCCAAGGACGGGGGTTGTGGGAGAAGGCAGGGCGGGAAGAGAGAGGGGCATGGGAGTCAAGTGTGGAGGAGAGAGAGGCGTTGAGAGCAGAGACAGCGGAGTCAGGGGAGGAGGAAGAGAAGACTGTAGGAAGAAGGGGAGAGAGAGAGGAGGCAAAGTCCAGGGGATCAATAGCTTGAAGGTCACGGAAGGGGCGTAGAGAAGGGGAAGAGGAGGGGGGACAGTGGGAAATGTTGAAAGAGGCAAGGAAGTGGTCTGATATAGGATGAGGATCGAAGGAGAGATCAGCGACAGAGCAGTTTCTAGAGAGGACAAGATCAAGAGAATGGCCATTAGTATGGGTGGGGGAGTTGGTCCAAAGGTGGAGGTTGAAGGAGGAGGCTAGGGAGAGGAAGCGAGAGACTGAGGGCTGAGATGGGTCATCAACATGAATGTTGAAGTCACCATGTTAAATGTTATTTAAAACATTTGCTACCCTGCCCCTCCTGCCACAGGAAGCTCGGGGCAACTTACAATTACTAAAAACATCAGAATTAAAACAACACATAAAAGGAGGAAAAATAACTCATCCCACTCCACCATACCCAATCCACCCCACCCCACCATTACCCATCTCCCCCGCCAAATGTCTGGCAGAACAGCCAGGTTTTACAACTTCTCCGAAAGGAGGGGAGATGTGGGGCCAACTGGGCCCCTACCAGAAGGGAGTTCCACAGCCACGGTGTGGCCACCAAGAATGCCCTGCGTGGCCTCCTAAAAGACTCGGAGGACCTCGAGCAGGGCACCCCTGGATGACCGCAGGGGCCAATCCAGGACCCAGGGAGTGAGGCGATCTCGCAGATAGGTAGGGTCCAGACTGTTTAGGGCTTTATAGGCCAAGACCAACACCTTGAATTGGGCCCGGAAAACTACCGGCAGCCAGTGCAGAGAACAGAGCACTGGTGTAATATGCTCCTGGCAGCCCAGTCCCACTAAGAGATGGGCCGCGCACTCTGCACCAACTGCAGTTTCCAAGCTGTCACCATGAGTAGCCCCACGTAGAGTGCATTACAATAGTCTAATCTAGAGGTGATGAAAGCATGGATGACAGTGGCCAGGTCAGAGTCCAAAACAAACGTCCGAAGCCGTTGCACCAGATGTAATTGGCGGAAAGCACTCCTCGCCACAGTCTCCACCTGGAGATCCAGGCGGAGCTGCGCATTGAGGAGCACCCCCCAGACTCTGTACCTGGGCCGCCAATAGAGGGCAGACCCCATCAATAATGGGAGCTGCCAACTCCATTGCCTTACCCACTAACATCACCTCCGTCTTGTCAGGATTCTGCCTCAGTCGATTAGCCCTCATCCAGTCCCCCACAGCCACCAAACACCGAGTAAGCACCGAGACTGCCAGGCCAGGGTCTGTTGAAAAAGAGAGGTACAGTTGGGTGTCATCAGCATATTGATGACACCACACATCGAACCCCCTAATCACCTCACCAAGCGGCTGCATATATAAGTTGAACAGGAAAGGGGACAAAACAGAACCCTGCGGGACGCCACATGAGAGGTCTCGGTACGATGAAAAATAATCCTGAACACCACCCGCTGAGTTCTTCCGGTGAGGAAAGAGCTGAACCATTCAAGAACAGTCCCGCCCACCCCTGCACAGTCCCGCAGGCACGCCACCAACATCTCATGATCAACGGTATCAAACACAGCCAATAGATCTAACAGGATCAACAGGGTCAAACGACCCCGGTCCAATTCCAGGCACAGGTCATCTACCAAATCCACAAGCGCAGTTTCGGTGCCATGCCCGGACAAAAGCCTGGACTGAGAGGGTTCAAGAAAATCTTGGAGTCATTGTGAGTAGTTCCTTGAAGACACTGCTCAGCGTGCTGCAGCAGTCAAAAAGGCAAACTGAATGGTAGCCATTGTTGCAAAAGGAATAGAAAATAAAAGGGAAAATATCATAATGCCTCTGTCTAAATCTTTGGTATGACCCCACCGAATATTGTGTGCAGTTCTGGTCACCCCATCTCAGGAAAGATATAATACAATTGGAAAAATTTCAGAGAAGGACAACAAGCATGATAGAAGGGATAGATCGACTTCCTTATGAGGAGAGGCTCAACAGGTTAAGGCTGTTTAGCTTGAAGAAGAGGCAATTAAGGGGAATATGATGAGAGGTGTGGAAAAGTTTAAACAGGAATCTCTTGTTTGCCTTTTCTAGAGAACAAGGGGACACTTTCTGAAGTTAAATGGCAGCAGATTTAAAACACACAAAAAGAAGTACTTTCTCACTCAGCGGACCATACAGTTGTGGATAGGGATGGGCGAACAGATCACGGTTCGGGTTCGGCCGTTCGGTTCGTCTGCGTTCGGTTCGTCCGTTCGGTTCGTCTGTTCGGTTCGGCTGCGTTCAGTTCGTCCGTTTGGTTCGGCTAGTTCACCGAGTTCGGATTCGGCTGTTCGGTTCGGTCGTCTGAACAGGCTGTTCGGTTAGGCTGTTCCGCTGTTCCATTCGGCCGTTCGGGAAATGTTGTTATGGGTGTTTTTTTGTTTTTTATATGTTTTTTTGGTTTTTTATTGGTTTTTATATGTTTCCCCCCCCTAATATTCTATATATCTATCTACACTAAATCTAACTGTTATTAACTATTCTAAATGCTATGAACTAAATGGATTATCTAATAAGTACACAGACCTACTCCTACAAACACTAAAACTAAATCACTAACGCTATCTCTATCACTAAGCTAACTCCTACAACT
>QEPC01005485.1:219596-239210 GCA_003113815.1 Sphenodon punctatus
AGGGGGGGAGGACGAAGGAAGGGGAACAGAGGGAGGGACAAGAGGTGTAACATTCACGAAGCTGTGAGGTCCCAGGTGCACGTGCTTGGCTTGGTTACATCGAGAATGATGGCTGGCTGGTCCGTGTGGTGAGGATATGAGTACACCGACCTCAGGTAACAGATTGTACTGGATGGAGGGTATCAGCAGGAGTTAGGAGAGGAGAGCGAGGAGTCAGGGAGGACAGAGTGGAAGAGATGGGTCTTGAGGAGGGATTTGAAGGTACGAAGGGAGGGCGTGAGGTGGATGTGGGCAGGGAGGGAGTTCCAGGCGTGGGGGGCAGCTAGGGAGAAGGGATAAAGGCGGTTAGGGGGAGGCATGGGAGGGTGAGAGAGGGGACAGAGGAGGAGTGGAGTTCACAGAATGGAGTACGGAGGGAAATTAGCGCAGAGAAGGAGTGGGGAGCAAGGTTGTGAAGAGCTTTATAGGTGAAGACTAGGAACTTGTGTAGGATTCGTTCAAGAAAGGGGGAGCCAGTGAAGAGAGGAGGGGCTGCACGTGGTCGAAGTGACGGGCGAGGTGGATGACCCTGGCAGCAGAGTTTTAGAAGGAGGTTACAGTAATCGAGGCGAAAGATGACCAGGGCATGAACAAGGGTTTTGGCAGAGGAGACAGAGAGAAAAGGGCGAATCTTAGCAATGCTATGGAGGAAGAAGTGACAGGATTTGACAACAGAATTAATGTAGGGTTTAAAAGAAAGGGATGAATCAAAGATGAAGCCTATTTGATAGACAAACGATTATTACTTCTTATAATAGGGTTGTATACCCATTCGCTGTCTGCAGTCAAAATAGACCGCTTAGGGCACATCTCTAGGTATTTTAACACATCAGTAGGTGTGCGCCAAGGATGCGAACTGGTCCAGTCGCTTTTTAATTTCTTCATTAATGATGTAGTTCCTTGGTTGTCCAAGAATAAATTTTTTCCCCCTCGGCTAGCTTCAAGGCCTATGGGTGCTTGTTGTACACCGATGATTTGGTTTTGGTTTCGCAGACTAGGATGGGCTTTAACCACCAACGGAAGGCCTTTTTTAGCTATTCTACACTAACCAGTTAATGAATAATTACAACAAATCAAAAGTTATCGTGTTTTCCAGGGCCAGGAAAACCTTCAATTGGACTGTAAATGGTCAAATGTTACAGCAAGTTAAATCCTTTAAATATCTTGGCCTTAATTTTACATCGTTTGGCAGTTGGATAGAGCATTTTAGAAGGACTTTAGCTTTTTTTGCGAAAACTGGGTATTCTAGCCCCGAGTTGACTATTAGGGTCCACAATGCAAAAGTTATGTCTCAGTTGTTGTATGGAGGTGAAATATGGACCCCTTTTCTTCCCTCAAACAGTAAAATCGAGGGGCTCCAATCTTCTTTTCTTTGTAGACTTCTTGGGGCGCCTAATGGCATCCCATGTGCAGCATTGCAGGTGGAGACAGGGCAACTCAGCTGGGATGTTCACGTGTGGATGAGAGTGCTGAAATTCTGGTTCAAGCTGAGGGGTTCGATGGCCTTTATAAATTTTTATTGACCGATTCCTACAAGAGCAAATCGCTGTCTATTTGTTTGTTATCTGTACATTTTGGCCTCGGCCGTAATAAATATTATTATTATTATTACAAGAGCAAATGGCAGCTAGCAGGCGAAGAGTATCTGATCACCTTAGGTTTTTCCCAGGGTTTCATAATGGCTCAAACCCCCGCAATGGTTAGGAAGGAGGTTATCTCCAGGTTGACAGATATAGGTAGACAGAAAGATATTGTGGGGATAAGAGCTTTTTTGTACCTAAAGGATTACCTCCTTTGCCATCCAACTCACTGTGTGGTCTGACCCGAGATATTTGATCTTATGCGCCAGAATGAACTCTCTGTTTTAGAGGACCGTTTCAAAAGGATTCCTTATGAGCAGCGTTTGTGCCTGTTTGATTTACAGGATACAGAGTCTATGCAACATATCATCCTACACTGCCATTTGTGTAATACAGTCAGAGCTCAGTTTTTGACCTGTTATCTTCAGAAATACAAGGATAGAACCGATTCTTGGATGCTACAGTTCTTTTTATCAGATGTCTCCCCAGTAGTTACAAGCAATCTTGCCAAATTTTGGGTATCTGCTTTTAACCGTAAGTGACTATTTTTGGCATCCAAGTCCCCAGTAGAAGGTTGATTACTTTAATTTACTTTTATTTTATCATCCTATATTGATTGTTTTGGTTTTTAAAAATTGTTACTTGATCTTTTCTTTCTGTATGTTTGTCATACAATGACTTTCGGTCAAGCAAATAAAGTAGTATTATTATTATAAGATGAAGCCTAAGCTACGGGCTTGGGGGATGGGAAGGATGGTGACCCTCTTGATGAGGATCGACAGGGAAGAGGGAGAGGAAGGATAAGTGGGGGAAGATAAGGAGTTCCGTTTTAGCCGTGTTGAGTTCATGCAAAATTTATTCTAGCTATGATGCATGCATCAGCACAGACCAAAAAGTGGGAGCAGCTTGTGGCCATCCACATTATGCCCCTGCTCTGTTTCTAATCTGCCTTTGGCCTGGTTATCAGGGACATAGCTATACTAGGGGACAGGTGATGCGCCTGCACCAGGGCCCACAAGCCTGAGGACCCAACGCTTCTTGGTGAAGATGCGACTCCTAGCACTGGGATGGGCGGCAGAGGAGGTCCGTTCCAGCTTCTGTCCCAGGGCCCAATCCAACATAGCTAGGTCCCTGCTGCTTCAGAATTCTCTCTTTCTGCACTGAGGGTTACTATGGAGACACCAAGTTTCTTCCTTGCCCCTGTGGGCCTTATATCGCTGCTATTACTGGCGTTCATTTCAGTAGGCTCAGAGCCTAGATTAGGCACTGACTCCACAGGCAAGGAACAAAGGAAAAGCCCCTACGTAGTGCTGGGTCCAGAGGAGGTGAGGCGCGTTGGAAAATAGTGGTTTTCAGCCCCTTGTAGTGTAGGAAAGTTTGATTTGACACAGACTGATTCGCCCCTTAGAGAAACACTAAACTAATTTTTGTTGTTCAGTTAAACATAACATCCCCCTCAGGGTCCAACCCATATGTTACAAGTGTAACGCCCCCTCAGCTGCCCCCTCATCTCTGACCCTCTGGGGGAGGGGTCCAAGGAATAGAGCGCCTGGGTTCAAGGGCTCATTCTCCTAGTTTTTTTCCCTTTGGCGCCAAATGTCAGTGCCTCCACCCGGGGTGCATACCGGGCTATGGTGACCCTGCAGAGGAAAAGGGGGTGGGCTACTTGCCCCCTGCACAACCTAGGGCCCAGTGGTGAGTGCCTAATACTAGCTCAGAGAAAACTCCCCCCTGGCCCCCCAATTGGGGACACGCACGCATGAAGCAGGTTAACAAGATCAGCAACAGGCTTATTATAAGATAAGCTTAATAAGGCAGTTAACATATCTCCCAATTCTCCTGTTCCCAAAACAGACTCTTTGGGACCCAACACTCCCCTACGATACTATGCTGGGGTAGTGGATGTGTAAGCTGAGGCCACTAAGAGCATCTGGCCAGGGTTCAGTATAGCTGGATCTTTGAGGTAAATCAACCCCTCAGGCTGAGGGGCTGTTCCTTCCTGGCCTGGTTTAAGCTGGACTACGCTGCCTGAAAGAGTTTTCCCTCCGCTGGCCGCCTTGCCAGCCGACCTCCCTCGCCGTCTTCCCCGCTGGCCGCCTTGCCGGCCGACCTCCCACGCTGTTCCTCTGATACCTGGGGTTTTGAATCCTCAACCTCTCCGTCCTTCCCTCTGGTCCCAGTCAGCCGATCTGCTGACCAAGTGCTGCTCCGGTCAGTGGGCAACTCCCAGCACTCTCGGCCACGGTGAAGGCTCCCCCCTCCCCCTCTGGCAGAATAACCAGAGCCCTGGTAACAGTTCTAAGTTTCCCTCTGCCCGGCTGTCAGTCACTCCCTCCTGTCTTGTACCACTTCCCATGGACTTTGCAAACCCTCTCCACATAGCTCAGTTGCTCTCTACTGCTCCCCTAGTGGCCGTCTCACTGTAAGTACAGGCCAAGCACTTGGTAGTCCCCAAAGAGGGGGGCTACACAAGTATTATTTTTTAGTTTATTCATAGGCCCTAGATGTTGGGGGTCCCTTATGAATTGTAGGGGCTCTCCAGAGGCCAGGGCTCTATGGTCCAGGACTTCCTGTGTTTCGAGGTTCTCTCTCCCTCCCCTTGGAGATTCATCTAAGCCCAAGCCTGGTCATCTTCAGGAAGCAATGTAAGACCTTTCTGTTTGGCCAGGCCTGGAGCAGTCAGGGATAGAGTTTGGTGAAATTGAGTTTTGGTGGGGAGGCCACGGAGTTGGGGTGTGGTTTTTAAAGGAATTGCTAAGATGTTTCTATGTTGTAAAACGCCCTGGGCCTTAATGGGAAGGGCAGGGTTAGGGTTGCCACCTATACAAATGTTTAAGGAACACTTATAAAAAATACATGTTGCAGGGGTGCCAGTGCAGGCCCCACAACATGTATTTTTGAAAAGTGTTCCTTAAACATTTGCATAGGTGGCAACCCTAGCTGGGGTCTAAATTTGAATATTTTACACCAGTGCTTCTCATGTTCAGTTGTTCAAGTTTAGTCAAAAAGTCCATGTATTCTGTGCGGATCCAGTCATGCTTTTACCCCGAAAAACTTCTACGGTAAATCTTCAGTACTGTAATTTATACCCATATGGAGCCTCAGTGACTTCAAGCCAGTAGGATCAGAAATTTGTATGAGTAGATCTGATTGCAGGATCAGGACCTGATTTAAGTCACGTGCGGAAGGTTGCATAGCAAAGAACAGGAGGGATTGTGGAAGAGAAGGTAAGGAGAAAAAATGGCCTGCCCTTGCCTTGCGTCCCTTTATGTTATTTGAACAGAACTTTGTGTGTGATTTGATTGCTTATGTTTTCTACCACTTGATGTCGGTGTTGCTTCTCGTTTTTAGTCTTGGGAATTGACTTCTGATGATAGCACTATGACTTGGGGTTGTGAAAATGACATCCGCCTCATGCAACCAAGCAGTAACCCTTTGGTTTAAAAAGAGTTTGCATAATTTTATTGTGTAATTATTCTAATCAGAACATACTAAAGCAGCCACTGTTTCTTTTGGAAGGTTACCTGGCATGGGCTCATGAGAAAACAGACCTGCTGAATCTTAGGTAAGATTATCTCCCATCATCAGCCTTGTTTTGCTCAGAGCAGTTCCCACTGCATTCAGCAGTTCCAGAGTTCTTATTTAAACAATGCTTAGCATATGCCAAAGATGACGCATTTTTAAAGGGCAGAAATACACCCATGAGGCCTTTTTCTTTGAGTCCCTTTACATCATTCAAAACAGTCCGACTTCGTGTTCATAGAAATGCAGCTTGGCTGGAATTGGGTTAACGCAGAATGTGGCATCATTTCAATTCCAGGCAAACTTCAGCTTGTGCTTGCTCTAAGGGGATCGGCTTGGTAACCATTTTGTTTGGAGAGAGTGATTTAGAGACTGTAATCATGCTCTGGGATTTAGTTGCTGTAGGAAAGGAAGTACATGCCTCACTCTATCCCAGAGCTCTGAGAAAATTAAGGCTTGCTATAGAACTACCCACATCTTTCCTTCCCCCTGCTACGGTAGTACAAAGGTGGAGTAAAGACAGGCCTCCTAAGGATTTTTCTTCTATAGGAGCAATTAGCAGGGTTCTGTAGAGCTAGCATATGGGGTATATGTCATTCCTGACATAGGGAGTACATGTCCAGAGTGCCCCTCCAATTCATAGGATACTTCTAGACATCCTGGGAAGCCCCCAATGTGTTTCTACCATGAACGGAGTCTGAGTTGTTAATCATTTCTATAGAGTTTTCAGTGTTCAAAGTGCTTTACAATCCTTATCTAGTTCACCCACAACATAAATCTGTGAGGTAGGTCATTGGGTGTTTTCAGATGTGACGGTGGCCGGCTTCACCGCACTTTAGTGTACTTTACTCCACGGACCTCTGTTACGTACGTTTTCGTCCACCAGATGTTAGCACAGGATGGATCCCAACCATGGTGGCAGCTCGCCTGGGCTGTGACTCGGCCCCAAGTCACAGCCCGGACTATCCGCCACCATGGTTGGGATCCTGCTGCCAGACCGGGAGTAAAGTGGGCTTTCACGTTTGAATCCTGCTTTACTCACCCCGGTCTGGAGTAGCCAGGGGACTGGGCACCATGGCAGCTGTCATTGGCTGCCCGTCAGGGAGGGGGCTCCTTGGTGGCCAGGCCCCTAGTTTGTATGCCTGGCCGGATCCCGGCCACGTTGGTAGCCCCACTCTGGAGGGGCTAAGTCTGTGGTGGCGCTTCAGCACCGCCATGCATGAAAATACCCATTATGATTCCCATTCTGCAGATGGGATATGGAGGCTGAGAGAGAATGTTTTGAGAAAGCCCAGTCACTAAGTCATGCCTAAGACTGAATTTGAACCCTAGTTTCCCAGACCAAGTCCAATACCTCATCCACAAGGCTACAGTGGCTCTCTCCCACCTGGTTATCACATGGTAGATCCATTCAGGGTAACAGAAATTGCCACCATGCAGTAAGCACACAGGAATTGTATAGTGTTGCCCAGGGGCCTTCTAAAACAGCTTTAGTCATTGGAGTATTCCATCGTGCCTGCCATGTTACCAGGTGATTCTTACTGCTCATGGCTAGGGCTCAAGGACTGGGCTTATAACTTCTTATTAATATTCAATATTTACATAGCACCATCAACGTACCTGCACAGAACAATCATTAACTGGAGACAGGTCCCTGTCCCAAGGAACTTGCAGTCTAAGAGAGATAAGGGCAGAACTTGATTGCCCTACTAAGTGCGAGAGAACCCACTGTCCGGGGCTTAGACGGACACAGGGAACAAAGTCCAGACAGTGGGTGGGGGGCAGAGCAGAGATCTAGTGTGCAGAGCAGGGCAGAGGGGTCAGAGCAGGAGACGACAAAGGTGGCAGAGCACACAGCAAATACAGGAAGGAAAGCAGGGCAGGACAAAGCAGAGATCAGGTAGGAAATGAGTCAGGTCAGATGATCCACCCAGTTTCCTGATGCTTCCAGCAAGCCTTTATATACCGTCAACCAGGAAGCAGGAAAGTGTGGGAAGGGCTGGAACAACAGGAAGAGGAGTGTGGCAAGGCAAGAGCAGGGCTGCATCTTATGGGGAGTGACTCAGCCCAAGGTGTATTACTGCAGGCCCACCTGCTGCTGTGCTAGAAACCCTGGGGCTATGGGTTCAAGACCTGAGTCCTGACAGTAAGTAGGTTCCATTTTCACAGCAGGCCAGTGACATCTGAGTGAGATTTAGGAGCCTGAAAAGTTTGTTGCAAGTTGTCCCAGGGGCTGAAGTGTCCCCTGTCCAGGCCAAAGATTGCAGGAGTCTTGTACAGAAGCCTTTCCAATTCGTATACAGTTTTGTCCTGAGCACAGCTTAGCTGGATTGGTGAGTATAACCTGATGAGGCCTAGTGAGATAGAAGTTCAGGTTTCTCTTGGTCATCATTAAGCTTAACAAAGTGTTCATGTAGTAAGATTTTTACTTGCCCCATTCTTAGGTCCTGAATCTTGGATTTCCTTAAGCTGCTGGAAGATAGCACGTGTGGAATCGAAAACTGAGCAGTTTGCCTTCTTTACAAGAGGGCAAATGTGCTAAATGATCTCCCTCCACGTGCGAGGCATTTTCCAGACCTGCAAGATGGAACAGTGTCTGGCTTAAAGAGTGAACAATCAGGACAGGCAGATGGAGAAAAGGAGTGATATATAAAGCAACTAGATTTCTTGCAAAGAGCATGGCAGAAGTAGTTCATTTCTCTGTCCATACCGAAGTCTCTTAATCTTGTGAATGGGCTAGGAGAGGTTCACCATGTAGAAGGCTGCATGGAAGAAGGAGTGGAGATGATTGTACCAATAGCTTAGCAACAAGGTGGAAGAGAGGGAACAGTGGAGTTTATTAATCATCTTACACAGTACTTCAAGTTTTCAAAGTAGTGTACAACTCTCATGTAATTCACCCACACAACCCCATGAGGTGCCATTATTATTCCCATTTTACAGCTGGCAAACTGAGGCTTAGAGCCAGTGAATTGCCTAAGGCCACCCACTGAGTTCATGGCTAAGATAGGATTTGAAACATCTCCCAGGACTGAGACTAAGGGCGGATTCAGACGTTTCTTTAAATCGCACAGCTGCAAGGCTACACAGGCTCTTCATGATGGATTATGCAAAGATTTCTGTGCAACTCCCACAAACAGCCAGTTCTTTAGCGTTCACTTCCCCTTTTCTTGGTGCCATTAACATTTTGGCTGCCTCTACCATTGGTTCATGCATGTGTCTCCTAGTGAAGTCAAGAGGAGCGCTGTGTGCAAAACGTCTCCAGAATCAGGTTGTCTTGAGAGCCACACTTAGTAACTCCTTTCCTGGTGTGCTAGTATAGAGCACTTTGATTAAAGCTATTGAGGAATAAAAGATAAACCTCTTGAAATACCCCATGTTTTGATTAGAGACAGCAGTCACTCTGATTAGGTGAGAGCCTAGAGAAAAGATAAAGGGAACAATTTGGCCACATAAAAAGACAACAGGATTTATACAGCGCAGCAAGAAGGAATTGGGAGAAAGGTTCCAATAATACGCTACCTACACATTATTTATTTCCCAACAAAAAAATGAGTCATTGTTATTCCTCACCCAAACCAGTTGTTTTGCTTCTAATTACAGATCAACAGGGGCAGCTTTCATATTATTAAATTAAATATTAGCTTTCCCTAAGTATACATGAAGTAATCATGGTTCCTTTTTTATAATCATTTTAATAATTAATACAATAATTTGACTGCTTTTTTATCATCTTGAAATTTCTTGTTTGTATATGGGTAATTTCATATGTTACGAAAACGCCTTTCACCACAGTGAACCCCAGTGGACTCCCTGTGGTGGCGGCGTTTCTGTGAACGTCTGTTTGCCCCCCGCCAGATATTCACCAGAGTGCATCTCTGGCAGGGCTCAAATTACCCATGGTTCTGGATCTCCGGCCAACCGGAGGCCGAGAACCGTGGTTAGATTGGTCACGATCCGGGATGGCCCAAAAGTAACGTGTGAGGGAGCGTGGGGCCGTGCAGCCCCACCCCCTCCCTGATTCCCCACAGTGATGGAGCCGGCACGTATTTCATTTCACTTCATTTCACAGTTTATTTGTATCCCGCACTCTCCTAAACCATGTTAGGTCGAGGCGGTTCACAAAATAATTCAGGGCACATATCCCACAGAGGGGAACCCCATACAGTAACATAACACAATAATACAATATAACAATAATCAATAAACCCATAACTGCCCCCACATAATAACAAAATAAGTATACTCAACATTATACATAATTATTCCCTCTATATGCTACCGACACAGTCTCAAGATACTCTTGCCACTCTCTGCTCACACCAGAGAGACGGCTCCATCCATCACTTTCCTACCTCCCCATCTGCCACCAGGGGAGGTCATCCATCTCCACCCCTCTCTCACCGGGGGGGAGATGCCTTTTCAACCTTTATCAGCAGCATAGTCCTATTATTCCTCCCACACAATATCACCTCCACCTCTGGGTCCCGCCGAAGGGCGACATGTGCCTCCGGCTGCCCCCGATGACATGGGGAGCGGTCTGGAAGTTTCTGTCTTTCAGCCCTGCCCCCGCAAGGGTGGGGGGGGGAAAGAAACCCACAGCTCCCTGCTGGTGAAAACGGGGCCCCCTCCCCCTGTACCAGGTACCAGCCAAGTCCGGGGGGTGGTGGTGTTTAGAACTGCTGACACCTGCTCCATCACTGCCGGCTGCACCATCCTGCTCCCCGGGCTCCCATGCATCGCTGGGCTAATGTCTTGTTATCGCGTAGCCAAGTTTCCGAGAAGCGGCCGCAGCCCCCACACTGGCCTCAGTGATGGTTCCACTCTCCTCGCTCACCTGCCCGAGGACACGTCCCTCCCGCACTATTGGCTGCTCACGGTGGCCCCGATAGTTCAGCTCACAGAACTTGGAGGTTGGGCACTGCCACTGCGATCTCCACAATGGGCCAGCCAATGAGCGACACCCTTTGGCTGACGCCCAAAGGGCCCCAGCCTCTGGATAAGATACCTGGGTCCCTCTGGTTCTCCAGCCTTCAGCACCTTGGAGAGCATAGAGTGAGAAGGGTCGCCTTTAGGCTTCCTGCAGGGAGACGTTGCTCCGTTTACTCCCAGGCAGAGGAAGGACAGCCAGCTTCATCACGGACCGGGATCTGAGAGAGATCCCGGTCCAGGGTTCAGCGTGGCGGTCCTCCGGGCTCATCATGTCTGAAAATACCCTATGTCAGAAAAGAGGTGTCAAAAGGGTGTGTAAACACTAGCGGAGAAAGGAGGTGATGCATATAACCACTGGCCCCTCAGATATGGGGCACAGAAGACAGGAGAACCCTTCTTAATTTCATTTCCCTATGATCCCATGGTCATGGCAACTAACCAACATTACTACATGTCCACTCAGACCCCAATTCTAGGCTTTCAAAATTACCGTCACATTGCCTGGCTGTTTCTATGGAGTGGACTCCCTGACTTATGGGTAGTAAGTGAAAGAGTTTGGGCAGTTGATTCAACCTGGTTATTTTACGGGCATTTTCTGGTGAAAGAATACAGAGTTTTGGGGGTCAAGTGGAAAGAGTCGTACCCTTTTTACTTTAAACTATTGTTAATCCACTCAGTGTATTATAGGGGTGTGCATGTCATTTTCGTTATTACAATAACGATAATGAAAATTGTTTTCGTTATTGCAATAACAAAAATGACAACCGAGAATAACGACAATGCTAACAAAAACGACAACCGAGAATACCAAAAACAACAACCAAGAATACCAATAATGGTAACGATAATGATATCATCATCATCAACTTTTATTTGACTCGACCATCAGGTCATTGCAAAAAAAATTATAAAATACAAAAGGAAAATTTCAACAAAGGAAACATAAGACAAGGGAATCCAACATATAAGTACACAATTAATGATTCCCAAGTGACAGTTAAAAAGTGAAATAATTATATAATTTCAAAAAAAAACTTGAGACGATCTTCCAATCTGCCATTACATGACAGTCAATATACTGTATGGTTTGTCTTGCCAATTCCAATACAGGATCTCCACTCAAATAATCCCAAGAAAGGATACCCTTTCACAAAGGTCAAACGATGTTACCCTACTGGCTCATTCATATTACTAAAAAAAGAGAATTCTTATTATCAATGCTGCTCTCTGATCAAACGCGCTCTCTCCTTTTCAATCGCCTCTCCATAAAGGGCCACCTCCTTAGTGATCTTCGCACTCCCATCCATCAGTAAATATATCAGGGATCTTAATTCTGATGCATCTCTGGGCCCTCTTGTGTTCCTGAATAGCCTTTCCCTGTATTTCCTATACTGAGGACAGTTTAATAAAATGTGTGGTAAATCTTCAATTGCCTGAGCACAACAGGGGCAGATTCTGTCGTTATAGGGAATTCCCTTATATCTACCCTCTGTAATAGCTGAGTGTAAGGTTTGAAGACGCATGGCAGTGAAAACATTTTTATGGCTATACCGATATTGATATAAAAAAATGACACGAAAAACATTACCAAAAATGATAATGATAACAAAAACAATAACAAGAAACAAAAACGACAATGTCGTTATCATTGTTGTTGTTATTAGTGCTGTGGCAGTTGAGTTTTGGAGGGAAAATGTAGAGAGGGGAGGAGGGAGCAGACATCTCGGAGTCTTAACAGTGTTGAACTCTTGAACTGTGCCTGTGTTGGGAGAGGCAAGCAGCTCAGCAGTATCTGATGGATGTATCCCTGGCCAATGAGGAATGCAAGCAGGTCCTAGCAGTCTCATGGGACTCTGTGATTGCTCAATGCCTGCTGCCTCCCACAACCAATCAGGGGGGCTCTGGGGGAGGGAACTGCAACCCTTTATAACGGGAGGGCGAGGTTTTTTCTCTTCATTGTGTGAGAGCTCTGCTTGTCAGGTTGCATTTACAGAACTGTGGTGCTTCCTCATACCCTACATTTTACCTTCTCCCTTTCCCTGCCCTTCTCCCCCCTGTACATTATATATAGATAGGTAGTATAGATTAGATATAGATATATATTATAGACATATAGATTAGATTAGAATAGTTATATAGATAATTGATTAGATAATAGATAGTTTTCATTCCTCTGTATCCCTTAGATTTAGATAAATATTAGTTGTGCACAGGAATCAATAACGATACCAATACCAAAAATAAAATCTTTGTTTGAAATAGTACCGATATCAATAATGATATCAATAATAATAATAATAATAATTATTATTATTATTATTATTAACAGGCATTTATATAGTGCCAGCAATGTACCTGGCACTTTACAAAGTAATTAAATAGACACAGTCCCTGCCCTAGGGCTTGCAATCTGAGAGACGGGGGGAGATGAAGGAAGGGGAACGGAGGGAGAGACAAGGAGTGAACATTCACGAGGACGCGAGGTCCCAGGTTATATAATGATAACGAATATCAATATACCAAAAATGATAATGAAAATTATAACTAAAATGATAACGAAAAGATAACAAAAACGACATGGAGGACTGGTGCACGCCCCTATTATTTATTCCCAATCTAACAGCTTCCACTGACTTGACTCCAACAGGACCTGACTGCCCAAGCCACTCAGACTTGGCTGTGCTCCCTAGCGTTGGGAGACCCAGCCTTCTACAAAGCACTGCAGTGTCATGACACTCCCTAGGGAGCGTGGCCATGTCAGAAAAAGTGACGTTATGGTATCCGTAGTTGGTGGGGCCACCCTGACACTTCAGGCCCAACGCAGTGAAACTCCGGCCCAAAGTTTTGGCCTGAGCAGGGCTTTACACCAGAGGATTTTAAAGTGATTTACAAACATCAGTTAAACCCAAGAGCACACTCTATGAGGTAGGGAATAATTATTTTATTTTTATTTTTATCTATTTAGCAAATTTATACCCCGCCCCCTCCTGCAACGCAGCTCGGGGTATTTTTACTATGCTCGATTTTACAGGCCTGAAAAGAAAACCAAGAGACAGAGAAGTTAAATGTCTTGCCTAGCGTTTCATGAGAAGACCTCCCTACAGTCAGGAACAGAGAACTCTAAATCTCCTTCTTTAGCTACAAAACCCTCCCTTCCCTCTCTACAGGCATCCTCATCGGTATAATCCTCTTCCTGTGCATTCGGCAAGGAGTTATAGCAGTCGTAGGATTGGAAAGGAGCTCAAAGGTCATCTAGTGTAAGCCTCTCCAAATGCTATGGTCCATCTGACTGTGAAGCTAGAATTAAGCACAACTGCAGCTGAGTGAATCATTTGAATTAATTATTTTATTTTAAAAAGTTTGCTCTTTCCTCTGCCCCCAACCACAATTTACTTCTTATGGATTTGTTTGACGTGCACCTCAAGCAAACATAATGCAGTCTGTGGCTTGTTTCCAAAGCTGCTTGCTGCCTCTAGAATTCGGTGTGTTCTCAATAGCGTGTGTGAGGTCGCCTGGTACATGTGTGTATTTGTTTGTCTTTTAAAAAGAGGGGAATCTGGGCGGCTGCACCAACACATTAGGCACCAGTCTAACATATATCCTTATGAATATCTGTACATGCCTCTTTCTACACCTCACTTGTCCTTCAGCCTATAAAGAAGGGGACTTAAGTAGTGTACTGTTCTTGACCATTCTTGTGAATAAAAAATCCCCTGGAGGTGAAGTTTGCCTTTCTACCAAAGGCCATTACGGTTTGTACTAATTTTCAAAGTGGTCTGTGGGAAGGAAAAGGTCTAGTGTGACTATAGTTCAAAGGCACACATGGCTTTTTCTTTGAATGAGTGAATCACAACCTCACATCCTCACTCATAGGGTATTTTCAGACGTTACAAGATCACAGTGAACCACGGTGAATACCCACCTGTGGTCACTGTGTCTCGAACGTCTGTTTGGCGGCCGCCAGATGTTCGCCACGGTCAATCCGCACATGGGGTCAATTTGAACCACACTTCCCGGGCTAGCCGGGGGAATGTCCCGGGAAGCGTGGTCAAAAAGATCCCCAGCGGGGACAAAAAAAAAGTAACGTCTGGCCGGTTGCCACGGCCCGGGATTCCTGGCGGGATCCCGGGCCACGGCGCATCCTGCCCGACGCAGCGGCCGCATTGGCCCCGCCGCCTGCCCATCTCCCCGGAGGGCGGGCGGCGGGGTGCGTGGAGGGGGCGGGGGCGTGCGGCCGCATGTTGCGCAGCGCCGCGCGGCCCCGCCCCCTCCCAGATTCCCCGCCGGGATCCCCCCGGCACGTCTGATATGGCGTAACGGGGTGACCCCGGCAGGGAATGAATGGGTTGTTTTCGGTACGGGGCCAAGCGCCCCGTAACGTCTGAAAACACCCATACACTCACTTGGCAAACACTCAATTGGCCAATGGCCAGCATTATTTAATGGTAACTTCAAAAACCCAAGACAACTTATTCTTAAACTGGTCAATGAAATTGGCCTTGTATCAACTTGTGTGATGCTGGCTTTTTAAAAAAATGCAAATTTAATACAAGTTGTTTCCCCCCCCAATTCACTTTTTATGGCTCTAATTTTAGAGAGGAAGTGAATGTAAGGAATCTGAAATGCCAATGGGGGGAAAGGGATAGAGTAATACGATGGAAATAAAATCGAATCAGGCTTGAGTGATGCTGATGGAAATATGCCATGCTACCCACATTGGGCTAGTCAAAGAGCAATGTGGAGGAGTCATGCTTTGTAGTGATGATGGTTACGTATTCTTTCAGCTTAATGTGAATAGAAAGCAAACATCTGGTTAAGAGAGGGATATGTAAGGTTTAGTAACTAACCTTGGCTCTGCTTCCAATCTAAGTTTAATACCCCCTTTGATGTGTGTGAATAGCTCCCATTATGGTAGCATTACTGTTCGTGAGACATTAACCTAGCTGTTAGTGGAATGTAGACATGGGAGTTGGTAGAGAAACAGACCGCTAAAGCTATAATAATCTGAATTCAAATTGAGTCTCAGCGGCATAGGGAGTCTAACGCTTTTCTCCTGGATGATCAGACAACTCCACGCAGTATTCACATTAATCCTGACATTTTCAAACATCGTTGGGGTTTAGGCTGCGCAGCCACCACTGACTTCAATGCAAGTGAAACTCCATGTAACCTATTTCCATTTTTGAGAAGTTAATTTGCTTCTGAGAATGACTTTGCTTTGGCTCTATGTAGATGAATGCATGAGGAGATGCTATACTAATACTCTGGGGAGGACGTGTGGTTACCCATCGTTTTGTAAGAGCACAAATTACAGTAGTTGCTTTGAGTAGAATGTACTATTCAAACTGAAACTCTTGTGGAAATATATACTGCACTCTCTTGCTGAAGAGTTTTGTTTTTTAAAGATAATTTTACTGTTTGAACTATGAATAAGTAAACGATCATCTTTTTCTTTTCTTCAACTAACTCTAGAAAGGAAACAGATTCATTCAGAAGTGATCATTGCTTATCTATGCTTAGCCCTTACTAAATTTAGATAAGGCCTTTGCTCCCACCCATCTCATTCCTTCTCACAGGTCTGTGTCAGGATCAGGGCTTGAACCCAGGCCTCTATAGACTGAGATAGGCTCTTTGGACATTCAGCCATCAGAACTTCTGGGGGCACTAGGGTACTTTTCATCACTTGGGTACCACTTGCTCCCTGATTGGCTGCCCTGGTCCATATAATCCCGCCCTCCCCCCGGAAACAGGAAGTGTCTCCACATCACAAGTGAATATTAGCTTATGGGAAGAGACCCCCTAGCTCTTTGTCATTCACCTGGGTACTCCCTGAACTTAAATGAACTAGGCTAGGCTCTGACAGTCGGTGCACCATTTTCTCCCTCAAGAACACACCAAGCTCACAGTTCATACAACTATTTTGTTCTGTTGTTCTGAATAGCAATAATCATATTTACTGCAGGACAACACTTAGGACTGAGAGTTGAGATTCAAGTTTCCAAAATCAGAAACCCAAATTCAAATCTCTTAACATAAATCCTTCAATTCCTGCTTCCCCTATGCTGGAGTTCCCTCCTGGACCCTTCCTGACATGGAAGCACAACTCCTTTGCACTGCCCTCCTCTTGGCTTCCCTGATAGTTCCTCTCTTACAACCAGTTGAGTTTCTTATTTTAGAACCATGGGAGCAGCTTGCACTCTCTGTTAAAATCATGAAAGTTCTACTCATTATAACATCAGGATGATTTATCCTCTCACTGTGAAAGTTTGTAGGGAGGCTTGTGTCGGTAAGGGGTAGAAGCTGTGAAAATGTCAGACAGATTACTTGAGTAATGGCTGAGTTATAGGAGTTTGTAAATTGGAGGCTGAACTGTTCTTTCTGCGTTTTGCCAGTTTCTGTTGCTAGAGAAAAGTGTGTTTAAAGCTATCCATCTGGAGGTGTAGAGGAGTCAGACAATTCAACTTTGCATTCTAGTCATTTCCTGAGTTTAGATTTTTAAAAACTGTAATGTTGTTATGTTTTGAAGTTACCATGTTATCCTATGGAGAGAGTGAGGTTGTGAATTTATGCAACGTATGCGCAGAACACTGGCGAAGGTTCATTGGGTGGATTATGTGAAGATGGACATGGATTATACATGTCCCTCTGTCAAGGATACTTGTTGGTCTAGGAGGCCTGAGGCAGCTGCCACTCCCCACCCTCCATGAAGCATAGGAGAGGCTTGATCAGGGAGGGGTGGAGAGCCATGATTTTAAAGTTATGTTGGAATGCACGTGTGTGTTATGTACGTGTTCCTCTATCCAGGAGCACCTTTTGCCCATCTCCCCCTCACTCCCACTCTCCTGTGACCCTGCCATTCCCCCAGGTGCCGGGTTTGGGTGAGGATGCCGCACCAAGCTCTCTGCACCCATCTCCAGGAGAGACACCAAAGCTGCCTGTTGGGGATTGCCTCCTGGCCATGGGCTTGTTTTTCATTGCCCCAGATGCTCAATTAAATAATAGAGATTGCACCTATTGTCAGGCCCAATAATATATGAGTCAACAGACTCCAGCATGGCTGAAAGTTACCCTGCACCACTGATGGGCTCACTCCATCATTGATTTAATGAGAGCCTGAGAGTGCCCACTGTGTGCTGGTTAATGCCGCTGAGCTCCTTAGAAAGACACTGGGGCTAGTAGGGGAAGTCACAGCTGCTCTGAGATTACTTCTTCTGGCCCAGGCAGCTGCATCCCCACCCCACACTGGGTTTTGCACCATGACCACTCCTGGCTGCTGTACATACTCAGTCAAAGCTTTCAGCCAGCTCCTGAGTGGGATTAGTTTGGACCAGTTGCCCACTGAACTCTCTCCTCACTCCCCAGCAACTGCCACCCCCCCTACTCCACCTCACTAAGGCGCTTAAGCTAGCATATCAGGCAGGAAGGGTGCTGGAGGAGCTTGGTAAGGTGCCTGGAAGGGGATGTGTGTGTGTCTATTTTTACTGGGAGGCTTTGCCTCTTGAAAGGCCACTTGGAATGGGCAAGCTACTTGAGTGGAGAGGAGGAGAAGAGGAATGAGAGAAGACACATATGAGAAATACAGGTTGCAGGGCTCCATTGGCTCCATAAGTGTACTCTAAAAAATTGCATATATGGCAACCGTACCCTGGGCAGGGGAAAAGGCCCAAAGAGCACAATGTACCCCTTTTCTTAACAGTCATTGGCTTGATCCACAATGCACTTATGCTGGAGTAGCCTTGTTGAAACTTGCAGGGAGTAGCCCCCCGCAGGGCTACACCAGAGTAAATGTATGGTGTATGTACTTGTCTGAGTATGCAGAGTGCACTGGAATATCTTCTTCCTTCTCGGTGACCCCTGACCATCCCATGGCCTTTGTTTGCTGGGCCCTTGCACCGCTGAGCTCCCTTTAGGCCTTGGGATTTATAGGCTGAGCCCCCTCATACCAGTGTTCACTCCAGCCAGCCCTTCTGAAAACATAGGTCAGTGGGGTTTCTGTGAAGTGCTCAAACCACCCTCCAATTATTTTGGGAGTGTCCCATGTTGTAGTCATGGTATAACGATTCTGTTTTGTCCCATAGGTGTCCCCAGACAGCAGCACCTATTGCCCTCAGAGCAGGGCCGGCCCCAGGGTTTGTGGGGCCATGTGCTCAGAGGTGCAGCAGACAGACCACTGTCGCCTCCTGTTGTTCGCCTTGAGTGAGCTGCAGCCGGCCAGCCAGTTGTGTTGGCTCGAGTCGGCCGGGCTCTCCCTTGCGACACCTGCTGAGCCAGCCAACCTCCTCATCAGCCTGCTGGAGAGGGCTCTCTGCTCTTAGTCCCAGGCGGGCTGGCTGCTCTAGACTTGAGCAAAGCTGCCACCGCATTGCTGCAGCTGGCGTGGCGCTGCAGTGTTTGCAATTTGGCAGGTTTGCAGGCTACTCTCGGTGCACATGTGCACACCTCCTCCATCACAGCGGTGACATGGACTCCTCCTCTGTCCCACCCAGCAATGGTGGTGCTGCTGAGGGCGTGGGGGCAGGGTGGTGAATCATGGTGGGGTGATGAATGATGGCACGCAGCAGGTGCACTGCACCTGAACTTTGAGTTCTGCAGCCACGGCTTAGCAAGGAAGGCAGCCCCATCACCACGGCTGTCTGGAACGGTTGTGGGGGGGAGGGGGGCAAGAGCTGGGGACTGGAGGAGGCAGAAGTTTAAACTCAGGCAGGGAGGGACTGACTTGGCGGCTGCTGTGGGGTGCAGGGCCCAGACTGGCTGCAGGCCCATGTGCGACCACACATGTTGCACATGCCTGGGGCTGGCCCTGCCTTTGAGCTTTGGAGGCACCAATCAGTCCTGTTCTCTGCAAGGTGCCCCCTGTGGACCGTGCGAGACGCCTTCTCTTGTCTCCCCTCCTAGACATGAGACCAGCGTTGAGCCCTGGGCTCAATTCCTTTGCACTTTCCTCTCCCCAGTTTAGGAGGGATTCTTTTGTTGTTTTTATACTACTAATTTGAAACAAATGAAGCCCACATATCCCCCGGGCCACCCTTCTCCACCCCACCCCCTCATTAATATTCCTATAATGCCCACTGAGCACTGTGTTCCCATTCACCCTAATTTACAATATGGGTTTCACGACAGCTTCAAAATAAGAAGCGTCACATGGCCCACTAAATGAACGTGTGGTTCACAGGGTTACTGACAGGAATCCTGCAAAGTAGGGATGTAGGGATGTGCGAACCCCCGGGGGTTTCGGGGTTCAGCCCATTCAGGGTTCGGCCCATTCAGGGTTCGGCTGAATCCAGGGGCGGCTGGTGGCTTTTTAGTTTGGAGGGGCAGTAAGGCCGTCTGGCCTGCCGGCGAGCTGGTGGGCGGAGCCAGGGCAATGGTGGGCGGAGCCAGGGCAATGGTAGGTGGAGCCAGGGCATAACCCAGCAGCCAGGAGTTCCCAGGGTTAACATCAGATGGAAGAAAACCCAGTCTAAAATGCACTTCAAGCTTAAAAGGGAAACAGTGGCAAAACCCTGGCACAACCCAGGAGCTCCCAGGGTTAACATTGGAT
>QEPC01005485.1:240186-271230 GCA_003113815.1 Sphenodon punctatus
AGGATCCATCAAGGCTAGGCAGAGAGGGGAGGTTTTTTTTTCTTTTAAATTGCCCACGTGTCCCCAGTGAGCCAGGAGGACGCGTGGGCAATTTAAAACAAACAAACAAACAAACAGCCCTTAGTTCCCCGCGCTGCCGCTTCCCCCTGCGCTGCTGGGGGGGGGGGAGCGGCAAGGCAGCAGCATGCTCTTCAAGGCTTGAAGAGCATGCTGCAGCCTTGCCGCTCCCCCCCCGGCAGCGCGGGAAACTAAGGAAGGCGCGTGGGCTTTGAGCGGGAGGAGCGCGCGCACGCGCGCTGCTCCCTACCCAGTCCCCCGACCAAGCTATCTCGCCAGGGCTGTCAGCCCGACTGCCCTGGCGAGATCTTCCATTGTGCCCATTGAGCGCAATGGAAGGCTCAGCCCCTCCCTCCACAGCACGTCCCATACGTGCTGTGGACAGAGGAGCTCAGTCGCCCCAATCGCGTTTTCCAATAGGAAAACGCTTTGGGCGGCTGAGCTGCTGAACCTTTTTGTCCCTTCGGGGACCCACTCCCTCTCCCAGTGGAGTGGCTGGGTCCCCGAAGGGAGAACAGGTTCAGTGACAGCTGCAGCAGCCTCGGCAGCAGCTCAGAGGCTGCTGTAGCTGTCATAAACGGCAGCCGGGTTTTTTTTTTGTTTTTTTTAAAACTAAAGCCGCAGCGGTGCCCCTGCAGGGCTTTGGGGGGCAATGCCCATAATGCCCTGCAGGAGGAGCCACGCCTGGCTGAACCCATTCAGGGTTCGGCTGAACCTGAAATCGTTCAGTTCAGCCCATCCACTGGATCTCAGCGTTTGTCTTTTTGCTGTAGGGATGTGCGAATGCGGTTCAGAAGTTCGGGGTTCAGCCTGAACTCGGGGTGTTCAGCCCGTTTGTGAACACCCCGAATTTGAACCGACCCCCGCCCGAACAAACTTCGGGTTCTGAACACATTTGGGAGGGGGCAGGGAGGAACCCATTTTCCCTCTCCCCCCTTCCAGGCTGCGCGAGGGGAAGAGGCGCAGAGAAGCACCTCCCCTATCACCACCCTGCTGAGCCTGGGATTTTTTTTTTAACCCCACCCCAGGGATCACCTACCCGATGGTGCCAGGGCTGCAGCCCTGGGTCCAGTGGCGGCGGCACTTTGGAACACTTCAGGCCACTACTAGGTCTTTCGGGTCAAACCTGGTTAGTGGATTTTTTATCTCCCCTACCCTATTTATTGTTTAATGTATCCCGGGCCCTGTTCTTAATATTTGATATTGTATTTTTATGTTTTAAATTGTTTTATATTTTATGTGTTTTTTATTGTTGGAAGCCACCCCAAGCTGTGGTCATGAGGGGTGGGGTATAAATTGAATAAATAAATAAATAAATAAAACCAGAAGGCCTAGTAGCAGCCTAAAGCACTCCAGAGCACCGCCGCTGCCGGACCCGCCGCCACTGCCTGTTGCTGGGCCCAGGGCCAGGGTCCCAGCACCACCAAGTAGGCTGGGGGCTGGCGGTGGCAGCGGCGGCGGGTTCTGTGGCGGCGGCGCTCCGAGTGCTTCAGGCCGCTACCAGGCCTTCTGGTTTGACCTGGAAGGCCTAGTAGCGTCCTGAAGTCCTCCGGAGCACCGCCGGACCCGTTGCCGCCACCGGACCCAGGGCCATAACCCCGGCACCACCAGATAGGGTTATCCTTTAAAAAAAAAAAAAAATCCCAGTCTGGGCAGGGTCAGGGGGGGAGGTGCTCCTCGGCACCCTTTCAACCTGTGCAGCCTGGAGGGGGAGGGAAAACCGGGTTCCTCCCTGCCCCCGGCCCCCTCCCGAATGTGTTCGGAACCCGAACTTTGTTCGGGCGGGGGTCGGTTCAGATTTGGGGTGTTCACGACCGGGCCGAACACCCCGAGTTTGGGCTGAACCCCAAACTTCCAAACCGCGTTTGCACATCCCTACTGCAAAGAGACAAAGCTGAGATCTAGTGGAATCGGACGTAGCCTTAATTAACACCATCTTAAATAGTCCAACAGATACCCGAGAAAAAATTGAAGACAGATTTGGTAAAAAATAATTTAAAATAGTAATATTTTTATTTGAATAAAAAATAACATTATATAAAAAAGGGTTATAGGTTAAGGGAGGTAAATAGGTTCGATTAGGTAAATAGGTTAGATTAAGTAAAAAATAATTTAAAATAGAATTTTTATTTTTATAAATAAAATATTTATAAAATTTATTTATAATTAAAATATATTAATTTTATAAGCATTTGTTATTTATTTATATTATATTATATTTATAAAAATGAAACAATTTTGTATTTTAATTTATTATTTAAATATAATTAAATTTAATTTTCAAGCATCCCCGTGAAAAGAAGGATGTTTGTTGTCTTGTGGGATATATTTGTACCGCATATGCAGATTCAGTAAACAATGACAATGATTCATTTTTAAAATAAGTAATTGTATTTTAAAGAACATACTGTGTTTTGAAATCAATGTATCTGCAAACTAACACTAATTTTGAAAAAACCTAAAATATTTCAGCTGACCCAGGCCCGGCAGTCTCGGTGCTTACTCGGTGCTTACTCGGTGCTTGGCGGCTGTGAGGGATTGGATGAGGGCTAATTGACTGAGGCTGAATCCTGAAACGATGGAGGTGATGTTAGTGGGTAAGGCGATGCAATTGGTGGCATCATTGATGGGGTCTGCCCTCCATTAACCCCCCAGGTACAGAACTCGGGGGTGCTCCTCGATGTGCAGCTCTGCCTGGATCTCCAGGCAGAGGCTGTGACGAGGAGTGCTTTCCGCCAATTACATCTGGTGCGACGGCTTCGGACATTTGTTTTGGACTCTGACCTGGCCACTGTCATCCATGCTTTCATCTCCTCTAGATTAGACTACTGTAACACACTCTACGTGGGGCTACCCATGGTGACGGCTCGGAGATTACAGCTGGTGCAGAATGCGGCGGCCCATCTCTTAGTGGAACTGGGCCGCCAGGAGCACATTACACCAGTGCTCTGTTCTCTGCATTGTCATCCATGCTTTCATCACCTCTAGGTTGGACTATTGTAATGCGCTCTATGTGGGGCTACCCATGGTGACGGCTCGGAGATTACAGATGGTGCAGAATGCGGCGGCCCATCTCTTAGTGGAACTGGGCCGCCAGGAGCACATTACACCAGTGCTCTGTTCTCTGCATTGGCGGTCGGTGGTTTTCCGGGCCTGATTCAAGGTGTTGGTCTTGGCCTATAAAGCCCTAAACAGCCTGGGCCCTGCCTATCTGCAAGATCACCTAATTCCCCAGGTTCTGGATTGGCTCCTGTGGTCATCCGGGGGGGCCCTGCTCGAGATCCCTGGAGTTTTTCGGGGGGCCATGCAAGGGAGGATATTCTTGGTGGCTGCACCATGGCTGTGGAAATCCCTTCCGGTAGAGGCCTGATTGGCCTCGGATCTTCCCTCCTTTCAGAGAAATTGTAAGACCTGGCTGATACGCCAGGCGTTTTGCTGGGGGAGATGGGTATTGGGGGGTGGGATGTGTTATTTTTTCCCCTTCCTTTTATGATATTCTATTCTAATTGTTTTTAATTATTGTAAGCCGCCGGAGTTGCTTGTGGCAGGAGGGGCGGGGCAACATTTTAAATAAATAAATAAATAAAATAAATTTCTAAACAGTTCTAATCATTTTCAGTTCAACTTAGACATTTTCAAGGCATCTTAGTTATGATGACCTAAAGGCATACAGGATACAAACCTTTGTTTTCTTGTGGGGTATACTTGTACCAGTAGGCCTGAATCTGCATACGAGGTACAAATATATCCTGCACGACAACAAACATTTGTCTTGTGGGGTACACTTGTACCGCATATGCAGGTCCAGTAAATAATGACAATAGTTCAGTTTTAAAACAAGTAATTTTATTTAAAACAACACAAAAAAGGTTCAAACGTTATTAACTATCTCTTGAAGTCAATATATGTGCAAAGTGAAAACAATTTGAATATAAACCTAAACATTTCTAAACAGTTCTATGAATTTTCACTTCAAAATAGACAGAATTTGAGGGAGTCTCTGTCATGATGCCTAAAGGCAATAATGATCACACATCTGCATTGATGTGCTGTGCTCTTGACATTCAAAGTTGCCACAACTGCCACACTGCTTGTGGTTTTTCCGATCTGCTGATATACCTATGGTGGGAGGGAGTTCCACGATACCAGGACAGAAGCTGAGATTGGACGTCTCTGTGGGCCCTTGTCATATGAACTAGATTGGCAGGTGGTACCCACAGGAGATCGTAGGTCTGTCAGAGTCTGGGCCTGAGCATATTCCAAAGACAGTGTAAAACTTTTCTTTTTGGCAAAACATTTGGCAGGCGAGTTCATGAACGCATGCACATTTATACAAATTAGGTGAAGCATGAAGCGTTCATATTTCCCCCCATCAGATGTTGGAGGGGTACATTCCTGCAGCTGCTACCCTGAAAGGTGCAAATCTCACACTAATTCATCTCATTTCCCTTTGAGAACATTCCCCCTCCTCACCCTTTCTCATTTTTCCAAGCAAGATCTGAACTTGTACCAGTGGCTTGGGTTTGAACTTGTTCTAAGTACTGCAGTACTGCAGTCTGAGACTGATAAGGAAGGGATGTAACCACCAATATAAATGAGACTCTGTCACAGTACCCATAAATCAGCCTCTCTTTTCATAAGCATTTTGGTGTCTGCCAAATCTGCATCCACAGCTGATAACACTAACTATATACATTTATTATTGTGCTCCTGAGCAGTCATTATGCCTCATTTTGATTATGTAAGACTAGTTCACTAGAGAAATTCATTTATCATTGGGGCTGATTAGCATAAGTTACATCATCTTCTAGCCTGATGATCTTGGACAAACTTACATACATCGCATGGTTCTGTACTATATTATAACGTGTATCATGTTGTGCACAAAATATGCATGCTAAATGCTCTTATGGACAGATTAAATATTTGTTCACAGGCATGTAACATCAACCTCTATTACTGCGGATTGCAGAGTAGTGAATTTGGAAGCGAGTTCATTGGAGACAGGCGTGGGGAATAGAAACATGAAGTTATATCAGCATGGTAAACGAAAACAAAGAGAGCTCTGAGCTATCCGTTTAGAAACAGATGAGTCATTGGATTACTAAGGAATTCATTACTTCTGTCACTACCTTCTGAAAGCACCTCTCATTTCTTCCACCCTCGATGTCTTGTGCAGTATTGGGCTATTTTTAACAGGCTGGGGAGCATGAAGTGGAATATGAAACATCTTTTTACAGAGGAAGTTCAACAAGAGTAGCAGCATGGGCCAGAGAAGGGGTTGCAAGAGGGTGCAATTGTAAACACACACACACACCCCGCTCCCACCTGGCCCTTCCCCTTAGGAACGTTGTGTTATCATGATGCCCGTAAAAGAGGCGGAGTCACACCAGAAGGGGCGGGAACCTCACTTGCCCCTCCCCTTTCTGATGACTATGGGTATTTTCAGACGTTATGAGATCACGCTCAACCACAGTCAATACCCTGTGGTGGGGAATGGTCCCGTAACGTCTGTTGGGGAACCGGAAGTTCACCCCCAGATGTTTGCCACAGTCAATCACGGCAGGGAATCACATTCACCACACGATCAGCAGAAACGACGGGGCGAGCGCCGATCGCGTGGTGAATGTGATTCCCCACCTCAATGAAGGGGCCCGTCTCGTCTGGATGGAAACCACGGCCCGGAATCCCCAGCGGGATTGTGGGCCGTGGTCAACTCGGGTGAGTGCTGCGGCCGCATTTGCCACGGCGCCCGCCCGTCTCCCCAAAGGGTGGGCGGTGGAGGAGCTGGGCCGAGCAGCCACACGTTGTACCGCACGGCCCCTCCCCCTCCCAGATTCCCCGCTGGGATCAGCCAGTACGTCTGTTGGACGTGTCGGAGTGATCCCGGCGGGGAATCATTTGGGTGATTCCGGAACGGGGCGAATACTGCCCCAACTCATCTGAAATCACCCAAAGTCCCCTTTTCTTGAGCACTATGATGTTACAGTGCTTGGAAAGGACACGGTCTCATCAGAAAACAGCACACACACACACACACTAGTGCGCTGTCTCTCTCTCTCTCTCTCTCTCTCTCTGGCTGCTGTTAGATGAGCCTTGTTTTTCCCAGACTTCAGAATCTGGGAGAAAAGAAACCCATGCGGGGTGGGTACGTTTTTACGCATTCATCCCTGCTACAAGAAGTTGGCCAGGTGCTATTGGAAACAGTGGGTGCTGGGGAACTAGCGCATGCTTGGAGTTTAGTAAAACTTCAAGGTTTTACAAGTCCGAATCTCCAACTATGTGCTAGTTCCCCGGAGCCTGCTGTTTCCAATGGTGCCCAGCTGACTTCTGCTAGTAAGGGTGAATGTCTAACACCCTCCCTCCACAAGTTCGTGTTCTGAGACATAAATACAGACACTCAGTAAACCAATGCTAAGGGAAGGTACCAAAATAAATGACAATCTGCAGAAAGGCGTGGCCAGTAGCGCTTTTTTCCCCAATTTCATCTGGTGAGAAGGCTGCATCCTTTTTTATCAGATCGGATCTGGCCACCATTGTCCATGCCTTTGTAACCTTGAGACTAGTAGGGATGGCTGAACAGAACGTGGTTCGGTCGTTCGGTTCGAAACCTGAGTTCGGGTTCGATGGTTTGGTTCAGCTGAGTTCGGTTTGACCAAACATTCAAAAATAGCGAAACTGAAACCAAACCGAAACCTAATTTTCGGCCCTGGAAAAACGTTTTTCCTGCCTCCGAACATGACCGAACTGTTTGGTCGTGACTGCAATTCGCTCTACGTGGGGCTGCTCTTGAAGACTTGTTTGGAAGCTGCGGTTGGCTGCAGTTGGCCAGACTTCTTTCGGGAGCGGGTTGCCAGGAGCACATTACACTGGTGCTCCAGAGTCTGCACTGGTTGCCAATAGCATTCTGGGCACAATTCAAGATGCTGGTTTTAATTTATAAAACCGTAAACAGATTGGACCCCAGGTATCTAAAGGACTGCCTCCCCCTGTGTTCTGCGATGGAACATAGGGGAAGAGGTAGTGTAGGCAAGGATTTGAAGGTCAGGTGGGAGGGATCAGAACGCATGTGTTCTGGGAGCGAGTTCCAGCCATTCAGGACCAGCATGGGAGAAGGGGTGAAGATGGGCTTGCGGAGCAGTAGGCTCTGGGGTGGGGGAAGCAGAAGAAGAGTAAAGCGAGAAATGAGGGCAGACATTTAGGGAGAAGCAAAGCCTGAAGGTGAAAACAAGGAGCTTGTGCTACATCCCCATAGAATCACATACCAAAAAATGGTTACATTCTGTAAGGCAAGCAACACCTGTGGATACTTACATGACAGATGAGATGTTCTTTTAAAGCAGAGCACCTCATTGTTTACTAACAGATAACCATTTCTAAAGTACTTATTTTTTAGCGCGAGGGTTAATGCATTACCCACGTGCGTTTTGGGGGGGCGTTTTGCTGGGGTCCCTTATGGGGACCGTTTATGCCCTTTTGATTCTCAGACCACCAAATCTACTTATCACGTATTGTTCCAATGCAGTCTGTACGATTCGCTCTGCTCACGATATTTGCGGCCGTTTTTAGATAAATTTCCACGTGGGACGGATCAGTTCCTTTCCCAGATGGCCCTCAGTGATGCTCACTCTGAGGTAACGTCTGGTACTATGGGATTTTTAGTAGAGGCCATGGAGTTGAGGAAGAAGTTCCTCTTGTTTAAGCCTCAGGTAATTCCTGATTAGCCCTCCCGCAGCAATGCTTTTAATGCATTTTTTGTTTGTTTTAAGAGGTAAATTGAGCCAGTAGCTTTGTAGCATGTTTTTTATTGAGGATCTATGTTTGGTCATTTGTGCTTTGTAAATGTTTGATTTGTTTGTTTGTAAGTCGACAATGGCCTAGGGCCACGTCAAATAAAATAAATGTGATAACCATTTCTAGGACTCAATCCAGTAAGGTGGTATGAACATGCTCCGCTCTCATTGGGTGCTTTTAGATGGACAGCAGTTTTGCTGCTGCTGGCGCCAGCCTGCTTCATCCAGGTTTGGCCTGTCTATGTAGACAGTGGACACCAGATGTGAAAACCGGAGCAGGTGCCCCACTGCCGGAGCTCTGGAGCATCCCGGAGTGCGCCAGACAGAGCAGGCTGGCCCACCTCAGACTGAAAGTAGAGCTGCTGTCCATCTGTTGGGTGGGCCCACAGTGCAGCTCGACACCCGGCTGGCCGTTGCCCCAGTCAGCACATAAGAACATAAGTAGTGCCATACTAGGTTAGAGCAATGATCCATCAAGCTGAACATCCTATCTCTGATGGTGGCTGATCTCTTTTTCTTGGGAGAAGTATCCAACAGGTCACAATGGGCAATCCATTCCCTGCTGTGCCATCCCCCAACCGTAAGAACATGGAGTTGTGTCTGCCGACCTAGAGCGTTGTGTGAGTGGCCACAACTGTATGGTGTAGGGGGCACCTCACAGGCAGACTGTGGCCTGGGGAAACCACCTGTCTATCTAACCATGGACCCAGGTGGGGCTGGACATGGGGCGCACCCCCGGAGCAGCTCTGGGGGTGGGAAGCCTCCATGTCCATCTGATTACACCCGTTGACTTCAGTGGGAGCTGCTAGTGCACAATCACTGAAAACTAAATCCTTAAAGATGCCACTCAGAGTAATGTGAGTGCAGCCCACTTGATATCTGCAAAGTGCCTTGGAAAAGCTAGAGTGCTACCTTTATTTCCTTTTAATGGCTGTGGGTAATGCAATATCTAAACACCATTGTCCTAATTAACAGCTCTAAGGCTAAGGAGTTTGCATAACAGTCTAGTGAATTAGGTTTTGCAGCAGAAGACAGCTAGCAGGATCCATTTTTTTAGAGGGAACATTTCATATCAAGAGCGTTTAATCATAAGTGAAGAGTGTGGATTGCTTCATTCTGTTTGTTTTAAAAAGAAGGCTGTTCATTTTTGCTTTTTGTTTATTAAAAAGGCATATTTTCACGGAGCTGTGATAAGTGCGTGCAGTATGTCATACAAATACAATGCTTTCTGACAGGAAAGCTTTTAGAAATGATAATGGGCAGGGACAGATGTTGCAACATTTAAAAATAAATCTAAAACAACAGAAACAGTCTAGAGACTCATCAGAAATCATCAGCAATTGGGGTTTAATTCCATGGTACAGTACTGTTATCTGTCAACCATTCATGCAATTAAGAGAAAATATCTCCCAGCGTTTCCATGGCACTGAAGTATTCCACTAGAACAGCCAGCCCACACAGGCCCTAGAAGCTATAAAATATTAATTCAGGACAAGCGTGCATTCAATAATCTCAAACATTTATTACAGGTTAGAGTAATTTGGTCCTAACAAATTGTCCAGTTAAACTGAATGCTGCCAAATACTATCATAGTTGGCAATATTTTTAAAAGTTATTTGTCAAAATGCTGCTCATTATGGGATTAAGAATGTAGGCACAGTAGAAACCCTTTAATGCAAACAGTGGGTGTTTTCAGATGTGACAGTAGCTTGCATTTCCACGCTTTGACCCGCATGGAATTGTGGGCTACTGTCACGGTTGAATGCACCACCAGGTGTTAGCCTGGGCCGTTTCCCAGCTGGTGCTGGCACTTAGCCTGGGCTGTGAGTGGGGAAATCCCCAACTCAAAGCCTGGGCCAAGGGCCAACACACTGCCTGGGGAATGGCCGCCCGACCGGGTGTAAAGCTGCCATCATGTTTGTATGGCTGCTTTACTTACCGTGGTCCAGGGTGGACGCTGGTGCCGTGTGTCATGGTGGCCGTCAACCGGGAAGGTGGGCCGCACCATGCAGCACGGAGGCAGGGCCATGTGGACGCACATCTGTGCATTTTCCCACTCCCGGCCACCGTAACATTTGTTTGGCAGCTGGGCCAACTCCTGGCCAGAGTGACAGCTCCCACCATCACCCAGAGCAGTCCATGGCGGCGGTGGAAGCTGTCATGTTTGAAAACACCCAGTGTTGCTATTGTGAGTGATAAGCCAGAGTAAAGGCTGCACATTGTGTGAGGAAGCATGGTGTGTCTTAATCTGTTTAGAGGACATGGAGAGTGTGTTCCAGAAATGTTGTTTCCTCCTCAGTTCAGAAATGATCATGCCTTCACTAAAAGTGAATGTCAAAGCAAGACAAAGACAGGTTCAGCAGTTTTCAGAGTAGGAGTTTCACTGAAAGGTGCAAAATCCACAGGAGTGGGAGCTGGATCCAGTGCTTGACTTGTTAAAAAAAAAAAAGAAATGAGTTGCTGGGGCCCAAGCCTGCCCCAGAAGCTACACTTCTTTTGGCCCTGAGCTTGTTAGAGCAGGGAACTTAATCTTGTTCTCCAGCTAGCAACATAGCCACTGGGATAACCTGCCTCTCTGCAGCTGACTATAAAGCAGTTATTGTGATTTAATCTGTAGCATGGCCAGCTCAGAAAGTCAATAAGGAAATCATTTCAGGCCCTGGTATGGCCAATATCAGTCTTTCACATTTTGGGGTGCACACTTTTCCTGGAAGCATTTTCTGGGGATCAGCCGCGCCTCCCTTGAAGTTAATTGCTGGAGCTGAGCTCTGGTAAGCCCCCCTCCCCCAATTAAGCCCTGGCTTGACCTCCTTTTCACAGCTTGTTTGCTTGCAACAAGGGCATAGTTATAAGCATCTCACAAGATGGTCAACTTAGTTATTATCAGGATAGGAGTTTGATTAGCCTGCTCCCCCACATCCGCAGGCCTTCGTTTCTCCACTCTGCAGATATCATCTTCATTTCCTTTCCCAATCGAAGTCTGAGGAAGCAGTCACCTTGCTGATTAGTACCCCTGTAACTACGTGAATGGGATTCTGATAGCCTCACTCATCCCGGGCAGCCTCACTGATTTTACTCCCTAAAGGGAGTAAAGGGATTGGAATGCGGCCCTTCCTCATCCTGCCTCCACATGTCTAGAGAGGTTTCAGCTGCTGTGTAAGTGACATCATCACAGTGCATCTGTCACAGCAGACAGCAAACAGGCTTGTCTCCTGAACCACAAGCGATGCTCGGCATTGTTTGTATCATCGGCATTGTTGAGCTTGGCGACAAGAGTGTAGATGGACATTTAAAGAACCAAAAACTAAGAGCATCAGGACTGCAAGAGAGACTCAGGCTGTTGTCCTCAAGCCCAGAATCCTGTCTCTGACTTACCTTTCTGTTTATATGCTAGATATTTTCCTTAGTAAATCCAAAACTTCATTCATCTCTGCACAGAGTGTCAGTGCAAGGTTTGTGGAAACTGAATAATAGCATCATTTTGGCTTTAGAAGTGCAGAGGCCTTGTAATGTCCTTCTTCGCTGCGCTGTCTCTCACCCATAGTGTGTGCAAAGCTCTAAAGCACAGCCTAAACGATGGAGAATTTCTTACCGGAGTAATCTCATTGGGTGTAATCACATGAGACGTTGCCCTCCACTGGTCCCCCCTTTGTCCCAAATTTACCTGCCCGTCTGAATGGTGGCTGCCAGATGTTTGCCCCAGGACGGTGCTGTGTGGCATCATCTCCAGGAAAGGGGACTATCCCATGTGGGTTAACCCGGCCCAAACTGGGGCAACAGGCAATCACGGGAGCCAGGTCTCACTTGTTAAGCTCCCCTGCAACCTCGGGTCCACCAGCACCATAGAGGCACAGCTAGTGCACCCCTCTCAGCTGGCAGTCGGTGGGAGAGGGGAGCACAGAAGTCCTCAGAGACTCTCAGCGGCATGATCATAAAACTAGTAGCGCTATAAAAATGGTAAGTATCGCATCGCATTTTAATTTCTATCCTGCCTCTCTCCGAAGACTCGAGGTGGCGTACAACATCATAAACACATTTCTGGGATTCATTCCCACACAGGGGACCCAGCATACACAATATAAACAATATCACATCATACATATGAAAAACAACCCCCAACTAATATCTACTCTGACCATGCCTACACATCAGGCAAAGGGTCCCATCGCACCCACTACCTATACCCTGCTGCCACCAGGGTATATAGCTGGCTCCACCCCTCTCTTACTGGAGGGGAGTCAGCCATCTCCACATCCTCTTCCGTACAGTACCCTCTTCAGTACAACAAAGAAGCCCACCTTGGTCCCACACAAGCCAAGGCAGACCCCTGAAACAATATTAAACAATCAACATTGATTAATAAACAGTTCCCCATACCCCAACCACTCCCTCCCACCTGATCACAACAATCAAACCCCTCCATCCCCGACTGGCCCCGAAGGGCCGCACCCTTTGGCCGCGGCCCTTCGGCTTGCGGTCGATGGCCCCGCGGCCAACGGCGCATTGCCTTTGAGGTGGCTGGGGTGTGTGTGTCCCGATGGGAGGGGGGGTGCAAGCAGCCTCAGCCACTTACAAGGTCTTTCTTTCCCCACAGGTGTTCTTCCCCACAGTAGAAGCTCCCCTCTCCCAGCCAACTGTCAGCTGAGATGGCGCACTAGCGCTGACTCCAATGGAAAGGGGGATCACGGCCCGGGAAAACTTCTTCCCAGGCCGTGACCCCTCCTGCGTCTTTCCATACCCATCGCACAGCCCCTGTGATTCCCCTCTCCATTCAGGAAAGGAACCGCGAGGAGATTGCAGGATCCGTGTGGCTCCTCTGGAGGGGCCACACGCTGGCTTTTAGCCTTGCTCCTCTCCTTTCCCATCAGGAAAGGAGAGCAGCGAGCATGGAAAGAGAAGTTTTCCCTGGCTGTGATCCTCCTTTTCATTGGAGCCAGCACTAGCATGTCCCTCTCAGTTGACAGCCAGCGGAGGGTGGAAGGGAGACGAGTGCAAGCAATCGTGCTGTCACTGGGGACAGCTTGACAGCTGACAGGGGAGGCGCCAGGCTCCCTGGGGACAGCAAGATTGCTGGAGCAGCTGTCAGGTGTGCTAGTGCCATTTGTGACAGCTGGTGCAGAACCATGAACTACAGGCAGGGGGCTGCCTGTTTGAACGGCTCCCAACACTACCCACGGGGGTGGCAGCGGTGTGTACTCCACGGATTGAACACGACTTACGGATGCCTCCCTTCCCATGTGTTAACACCCATTGATGCCATGCATGGGCAGCTTTTGGGCCTTTTGCCGTCCTAGGAAAAATGCCAGGAGCCCTCCTCAGCTGCAGTGTTTGAATGGGGTGGAGAGAGAGTACTAGTGCTATGAAAAGTGGGTGAGGCTTCCTGCTCCCCACCTGACAGCTAACCAATGAGAAACAGGGAGCCCCATCCAGTTGGTTCCTGCTGTTCAGGTGGGGAACAGAAAGTCCAACCTGCACAGACTAGAGGCCCAATGAAATCGACCACACATGTCCGCTTAGTCAATTTCACACTGCAGCTCAAGTGAATTACTTGGAGTGAAACTGATGCAAGAAAGGAAGTATGGTTAATTTCACGAAGCCATCTCCTAGGGCTGGGCTTCCTGCCCATCAGCTGATCAACAGGAGATGGGATTCCTTGTCCTCTCTTGTCAGCTGCCAGACAGGCAGTAGATGCTTGATTAAACTGACCAACTTCCCTTGTCAACTTCACCAAACCTCGGTGATACAGAGAAGCAGCACAGTGCTCCTCCCCACTTCCCAACCCCTGGTGCAAGGCAGCCAGCCCAAGTTTCCATTGTGGCAATGCAGTCCCCAGGAGAATAGATTTAAGAGGTGCAGTATTCCCCCTCCACCTTCTCTTAAACTTGCCATTCCAGACTGCCACCTACCTCTACCTAGTGCTAAAGCTGGGCCTGATGTCAAGGAAGGAAGGACTGCAGTATCAGGCCCTAAGTTGATTTGTGTTTTTCTAAGATTAGTCTGCTGTTTCCATGGTTGTCGTAGGTTTAAAGGCAGAACAAAATATTAGCCTACCAGCGCTGATACAAAGGGCCTAGCAACAGGAGGCTCACTGTGTGCTGTGCTATAAATTAAATACTGTTCATTGGTTCTTTGCTGAGCACATTACTTGAAGCAGGATGCAGAGAACTCTGGGAAGAAGAAAGATTCATTGACAAATATACTCTTCAGAGATCTGCAGATGAAAGGACCATCCAGGCCCCTCAATTTTCCTTTCATCAGCTTCTTTATAATGTGATGCTTTGTTCTCAGGTTCTTGCTAGAAAGGAAAATAAGAACATGGGGGCTGCTGAAGGGAAAGTTCCTCACAACCAGTTACTTGAGGGTATGATTATAAATTTAAAATTGCATGCTGGGACTTGTTCTCCATTAAAGACATGCATAATAAAAAGATGGCACTCCTAAAATTTCCCTTTAAAACCATTGTCAAACAAAGGTCAGACTTCAACAACCAATTACTGTATTTCCTTACAAGACTAAAGTGCTGTGAACAGAGATCTTAAATTATGTTAGCCACAGATTAATAGGAAGAAGCAACCAAAAAGGACTATTAGATTTTTTCAGCTCATCCCTCTGCTAGTGCAGCTGTATTCCCCTCAGTATACTCTCCAGCACGTTATCGAGTCTACTTCTAAATGCCTCAAGAACAGGACTTCTATCAGTTCCCTTGGTAGCCTGAGCCACAGTGTAATGAAGCTTACATTTAAGCAGGTTTTCCTGGTAAGAACTTACATTTCCTACATTTTCCTTTCCTTAAAGGTCACTTAAGAAGAAAAAGGTACCATGGCCTTTTTTTTTATTGCTTCCGAACAATACATACAAAAGGTGAGGTTTTTGGGTTGTTTTTTTTTTAAACTACTTTTATTACTTACTTTTTGTATTAGTTAGAAAAAAAACTCGGGTCTTGTTTAACCAGGAACGTTCTGATGACTACAAAACTAGTGTGATGAAACAAGATTGTGGAAGTTGAGCAATTGAGAGAGGAAGGGAGTTTTAGTCTGATTGCATGAAACCCTGGTTTCCCCCTTGTCTTTGTAAACTACTACTTAACTTCAATGACTAATTAACATCTCAGAGAGGGGAAGTCTGTTAAAAATTCAATACCCCCACCCCTTTTGTTAAAATTAATGATCTTCTCCTGAGACTGCTAATAAGCTCCTCTAGCTAAACCAGGAAGGAACCGAGTTGGCATTCCCGATATTTTAAAAGGTGAATAAAAAAACCAAAACCTTTTAGGGTTTCTTTAGACATCAGAAAGAAGCAAATGTAGGTACAAACATACTTTTGTAAAATATTTTGCAAGCCATCTCCAACATCATCCCATTACTCTCTTCATGCGCTCTTGAATAATTCATCCTCGATATTTAGGCCTTTCAAATATTTTTAGACTGCTATTGTATCCCATCCGCCTCTTGTTTGACATGTAGCCAAGCCATTCGGTGTGTACGCTGGTGACAGCTAAAATGAGCTCCTTTAGTCTTTCCTCATAGATCAAATCTGTCTAGCCCCTGAATCATCTCTCTTGCTTTCCTCTCAGTTCTAGGTCCTTCTGGTACTGAGGTGGCCAGAAATGAATGTCATCAACAAGGCAGACTGCACTCAGATCTGGAAGCACAAAAGGGAAGGTTGAAATTTGGATCAGGTGTAGACCAGAGTGGCAACAAACCCCAGTCCAATAGTAGTAACTACCAAAGTGGAGTAAGAACCTGGGAGTGCTCCTCGATGCGCAGTTCCGACTGGATCTCCAGGTGCAGGCTGTGACGAGGAGTGCCTTCCTCCAGTTACATCTGGTGCGGCGGCTTCGGCCGCTAGTTTCAGTTCAGGACCTGGCCACGATCATCCATGCTTTTATTACCTCTAGGTTAGACTACTGCAACGCGCTCTACATGGGGCTACCTATGGTGACAGCTTGGAAGCTGCAGCTGGTGCAGAATGCGGCGACCCGGCTCCTGGTGGGGTTGGGCCGCCGGAAGCACATTACACTAGTGCTCCGATCTCTGCACTGGCTGCCGATAGTCTTCTAGGCCCGATTCAAAGTGTTGGTTTTAACCTATAAAGCCTTACACAGTCTGGGCCCTGCTTATTTGCAAGACCGTCTCACCCCCCGGGCTTTAGATCGGCCCTTGTGGTCATCTGGGGGAGCCTTGTTGTAGATTCTCCGGGGGGCCACGCAGAATAGGGCGTTTTCGGTGGCACGGTTGGCCCCAGACCTCCTGGCCTTCTGCAGGAACTGCAAAACCTGGCTGTTCCATCAGGCATTTGGCGAGGGAGACGGGTAGGTTGGGGGGTTAGGGAGGGTGGTATGGGAGTGTTTTATGGTTGTCTTATTTTATTGTTTAATTTTTTTTGTTTTTTTTTTAATTGAATTGAAATGTTTTTAGTATATGTATTGTTGTTAGCCGCTTTGCCTGTGGCGGGAGAAAGCGGGATATAAATTTTGAAAATAAATAAATAAGTGGGTTGAAGACTGTGGCCAGTTTGGGTTTTTCATTGGACAAAATCTATCTTGTAATTCTGTTCTGGTAGTTGGCATCATCATACTTCCACCATAATAGAATATGGATACGGTTGGCATTTCTTGTGGTCAGACCCTGTTACTCCCATTTTGACCTAGGAGAGCTTCAAGGTCAAATTGGAAGACGTAGCAACCCTAAATGTGGAAATCTTGCAAGGTCAGCAGTTTTCATGGGGTTTCTTCCACACTGAGCCAAAAATCTCATGAGAACACTGATCAGGACGAGAATCTGTTCTAGCACTAGAAAGCAAGGCTACTACGGGGGTTGGTCTAGTCATGTGAAATGGAAACGAGTATAGTATAGATTTACAGACAGAGCAGCAGGGAAACAGACTGGAACCAGCACTGTATTAGATCCAAAATCAGCTGTTCCTAAAATTTGAAATGGCTGAGATGATTGTTTTACTTCATAGGCAGTGATCATGTTCATAGGTGAAGGTAATGAATAGCTTAAAAACATAAGTAGTACCATATTGGGTCAAGCCCAGCACCATTGTATCACTCCATTGTGACAATGGCCAATCTTGGTTGCTTGGAATAAGTACCGAACAGGTCACAATGGGGCGATCCATTCTCTGTTGTCCGTTCCTAGCTCCCGACAGTAAGAGGTTACATTCCCCAAACCTACCTGGTTAATAGCTGATAATGGACCTACCCTCCAGAAACTTGTCCAATCCCCTCTCAAACCCAGCTATACTACTGGCCTTGACAAATTCCACAACTTCTAGCAACAAATTCCGCAACTTAATTGTGAGTTGAGTATAAAATTACTCTCTGTTTGTTTTAAATCTGCTTCCCATTAGTTTCATGGAGTGTCCCCTAGTTCTAGTACTATTTGAGAGGGTAAATAACCATTCCCTATTAACTCGTTCCACACCACTCATGATTTTATAAACTTCTATCATATCGCCTCTCAGTCATCTCTTCTCCAAGCTGAAGAGTCCCAACCTATCCAGCCTCTCTCCATAGGCGAACCATTCCATCTCCCTTATCATTTTTGTTGCCCTTCTCTGTACCTTTTCTATTTCTACTATATCTTTTTTGAGATGAGGCAACTAAACGGCACACAATAGTCAAGGTGCAGTCGCATAATCCATTTATATAGTAGCATTATGATATTTTCAGTTTTATCTCTATCCCTTTGTGAACAATTCCTAACATTCTGGCCATTTTCACATGGATGCCCCCCCCCCCCCCGCACACGTGTATGGGGGGGCACCTGTGTGAATGCCATGGCAAGTGTGTGTGGGATTGGTGGTCATCTATGGGAACGCCATGGGTGGGTGGGTGTGCACGCTCCCATGCTCCACCCACTTCCACCCACCTTCACCCATTACCCACGCATGGAGCAACGGGCACCAATGCCCAATGCTCCGTGCAAGGAGGTGGGTGGGGGTCTGTGGGAATGTACCCGCATGCACTGCTCACTCACCACGGCACCCACCCATCCACGCCTGGTAGAAAAGGGCCTCTGTTTGCTTTTTTTTTTAATGGCCGCTGCACACTAAGCTGAGGATTAATATATTGTCCACAATGACTCTAGGTGTTCCTTTTCCTGAGTGGTAACTCCTGCGTTAGAACCCAGCATTGTGTACACAAAGTTTGGATTGTTTGTCCCTATGCACATCACCTTGCAATTGTCTACATTAAATTTCATCTGCTAATTTATTTATTTATTTATTTAGATGCCCAGTCTCACAAGATTCCCCTGCAATTCTTCACACTCTGCTTATGTTTTAGTGACCTTGATCGCCTCATTCCTTGCTCCCCTTTCCAGATCATTAATGAATACGTTAAACACCACCGGTCCCAGTACAGATCCCTGGGGCACTTCACTATTTACTTCTTTCCATTGTGAAAATTAACCATTTAGGCCTGTTCTTTGTTTCCAATCCTTTAACCAGTTAGCACTCCACTAACTGGAGTCTTCATGGAGACACTGCCTCCTATCCCACGACTTTTAAATTTCCTCAAGGGTCTCTCATGAGGGATCTTATCAAATGCTTTCTGAAAATCCAGATACACTATGGGTGTTTTCAGACATGACGCTAACCACAGTTTAACCACACTTAAACATTTCGTATACATGTTGCAGGGCTGTATTGGTGCCCTATGCAGCCCTGCAACAAGCATAAGAAATGTTTAAACTGGGGTTAGCGTCATGTCTGAAAACACCCTATATCGACTGGTTCCTCTTTATCCACACCCTCAAAAAATTCCAATAGATTAGTGAGTCATGATTTATCTTTGCTAAATCCATATTGACTCTTCCCCATTAAGCTATGTTTATCAATGTACCCCATAATTCTATTTTTAATAATAGTTTCCACCATTTTGCCTAGCACATATGTCAGGCTCACTGGTCTGTAGTTTCCAGGATCACCTCTGCAGCCCTTTAAAAATATTGGTGTTACATTTGCTATCCTCCAGGCCTCAGGTACCGTGGCAGATTTTAGTGATAGGTTACAAATTGGGATAAGTAAATCAACAACTTGCAATGCTGCATGATTTCCTTGGGCTAGGGTGGCCTGGGGAACCTTTTCCCTCCTGTGTGTTTGAAAATTAATACAATCTCCACTGGTCAGATAAGAGTTGAAAGTCAGGGGTGTCCTCAGGATGGGGTAGGCAAGAGGAAGGTCCAGAGCATGGATCCATCTACCTCTTCTTGAGTGCACACCCTCATCTTTGGTCTCATCCCAGATTTCACTCTTTCAGTGCTCAAGGATCCAGAGGCCAGATCCAGGAACTGGAGAGGAGCCAAATAAATACCTGCTTTGGGCTGGTTTTGGCCTATGTGCCAGAATCTCCCCAAGCCTGCCCCAAGTGATATTAGTCACTCACCTTTGGCCTTTCCCTAAATGATGATGTGTGGACTTCATGAATGTTCTTTAGTGGCACTAGGTCGCCCAAAGGATTAGTTGCACTAGCGATATCCCAGTTTAATTGTTGCAACCCACAGGGAAGCAGTGTTGCCTAGTGGGAGTGTGCTGCACTGTTGAGAAGATCTGGATTCCAATTTTGGGTTTTTGCTGGGTGACCAGTCACTTTACCTCTCTGTGCCTCACGTTCCTCTTCTGTGAAATGGAAATAATGATAGTGGCACCATTTGTAAAACACTTTGCAATCTATACATGAAATGTACGCTAAGAGAGCTAGGTATTATTGGGTGCTGCATAGAAACAGATATACAGATTTTGGTACAAAATATTCTGATGCCTTGTCCTTTAGATATTCTTTGAGCACTAGCCACCAAAGCAGTGCTCACTGCCGTTCATTAAATACAAGTACTCATGATATTTAAATACAATATCAATAATTAACACCAAGCAATAGCCACTTAACACAGCATCCAGTTTCCCAGTGTCAGTTTTGTCAGGATAAAAAAATATGATTCTGTCTTTTCCCCATCACGTCCCATTTTTTAAAAAAAGAATCAGATGTTACTTCAAATGCAACCTTTGTTGAAATAAATCTCTTTCCTGTGGCTGGCACCATAAGGGGAAGAGTCATAATTCTAAAGTTTATTTATAGAAAGCTTTTACAAAAGCCAGTTCCTTTTTGCCAGAGATGTTAATTGCGCCACATTTTTCTTCTGGATTGCTAGTGAGATATTTAAGCCTTACTGAATTTTGAAGCCTTTAACCAGAATATGTTAGCATAATGGTGTATCACACAACTTTCATATGGCATTAGATTAATTTGGTTCATTATTGAGCAAAGATCAATAAGAGTTTTTCAGTTCTCTACATCCTGAAATCACCTTCCTATGCCATTGTGCTGTTAGCGTGTGCTTGTTGCTTTTTGATCAGAACTCACAGGGGAGATGATGATTGGCAGGTCTTGAACCCTTTCCTCTAGCAAGGATTGCTTATTTGTATGATCTCAGGTATGATCTCAGATGAGAGATAGGAAAGGGTAACAGATCTTTCTGTGGCATTAAATCGCTTCTCAGATCCTCGTCAATATTATGGACATAGGATGCTGGGATGTTTAAGAAAGGACTCAGAATATTAATATTATTCTGGCCTTCAGATCTAGGGAGCCACCTGACAATCAGACATCTCATTGCATACAGTATCCCAGTTCCGCAACGACTTTTGGAGTTTCATGGGAATTTGATGAGAACCTGCAAAATGACATGCCAATGTAGGCTCTGTTTATTCTGTTACATTATCCCAGAAGCATTTCTGCATTCCAGTGAGTTGGCTACACTACAGCGTCAGAACGAAAGGAGGGTATTGATGAGGGGATTGTCATTGGCTTGTCAGTTGGCCTCCTACTAAATCATGCTGCATGGATTTTTTTAGATTAAAAATATTTTTGTATTGAAAAATGAGCTTAACCTTGTTCAGCTGTGAATATGAACTGCACACAGGCTATTTTCTTGAGGGGGGATATTGGTTTATTTCAGTTTCTATCCCGCTTTATCTCTGAAGGTTCAGAGCGACTCACATCATCATAAAAAGAAACATCAAATACAAGATAAAACCCTTATAAACCCCACCCCAGAATCTACCCTTACCTGTTAAAAGTCTGGCCAAATAAATACGTCTTGCACTGCCTCCGAAAGATAAACAGTTTAGGGCTTGGATGAAGCTCCCCCTTACCTGTCGGACCTAATCTCCCTATGCACTTCTGCACGCGCTCTCCGCTCTTCCGTTGTCCCCTCCCTCACTCGCCCTCGTTTCTCCTGTCACCTAACCGCCTTCAACCCTTCTCCCTCACTGCCGCTCATGCCTGGAACTCCCTCCCTGCCCACATCCGCCTTGCCCCCTCCCTCCGCTCCTTCAAATCCCTCCGCAAGTCCCATTTTTTCCTTGTCACCTTTCCCAATGCCTGCTAGCCGTTCCCCATATACTTACTGTCTGCCCGCCTCTGCAGACTGCTGCAACCAACCTGATTGTAACCAAGCCAAGCACATGCACCTGAGACTTCGCATCCGCTTGAACGTTTGTTTGCCTTCTCCCTTGTCTCTCCCACTGTCCCCTCTCCCTGTCTCCCCATCCTTGTCTTCTAGATTGTAAGCCACAGGCAGGGACCGCGTCTATGTCTATGTTCTGTACAGCGCCAGGTACATGACCGGCGCTATATAAATGTTAATAATAATAATAATAATAATAATAATAATAATAATCTAGTAAAGATATTAAATCTTTTAATAAAAATAAATTAAAAACCTCCACGGGAAGGGAGTTCCAAAGCCACGGAGCAGCCACCAGGAACACCTCTCTGCATGCCCGAGTCATAAGACCTGAACCAATGAAGGAACTTTCAAGAGGGCACCCTTGGCTGATCTTAGGGGCTGTGGAGGGCATTTATTTATTTATTTATTTTGTCAATTTATATCCCGCCCTTCCTGAGAACAGCTCGGGGCGGCTACAATTTCAGAACGTAAAATAGAATTATAAAAAAATATAAACACTCATAAATATAAACACTCATAAAAATCACAACAATAAAAAAGGCTAGGTAATACTAAAAATACAATAAATAAGGGTGGTGGGAGATAAACCCCCCCTAACCCACCCTCCCCAAAGGTCTGGGCGAACAGCCAGGTCTTGCAAATTCACCGGAATGTTAAAAGGCTTGGGGCCAGGTGAGCTTCCTCTGGGAGGGAGTTCCAAAGGCGTGGCCCAGCCACTGAGAATGCCCTCTCCATTGTGGCTCCCCGCTTAACATGGGCGACCTCCAAGAAGGCACCCCCGGCAGACCGAAGGAGCCGCTCTAGGGCTCAGAGGGCGAGGCGGTCCCAGAGGTACGAAGGGCCTTATAGATTAACACCAATACCTTGAACCTGGCTCGGCACGCTATTGGCAGCCAGTGCAAAGTATGGAGCACAGGTGTTATGTGCTCCCAATGGCCCGCCCCCAACAGGAGGTGGGCCACCGCATTCTGCACTAGCTGCAGCCTCCGAACCAGGAACAAGGGCAGCCCCACGTAAAACGCATTGCAGTAGTCCGGCCTTGAGGTGATGAAGGCATGGATGAGGGACGCCAGGTCCGGGCCAGAGACGTACGGACGCAGCCTCGTACTAGATATAACTGATGGAAAGCGGCCTTCGCCACTACCTCCACCTGTCACTCCAGGCGGAGATCTGCGTCCAGAATCACCCCAGACTCTGAATCTGCTGAGCTATGGAAGGGTGAACCCCCCCCAATCAGGGGGACCGACACCTCCCTCGCTCTCCCCACCAACATCACCTCCGTCTTATCGGGGTTGAGCTTTAGTCTGCTCTGCCACATCCATTCTGCCACGGCCTCCAAACACTGGGATAGCAACGAGACGGCAGGGTCTGGGTCCGCTGGAAAAGAGAGGTACAGCTGAGTATCAGCCGCATATTGGTGACATTGCACCCCGAACCCTCTCACGACCTCCCCCAAGGGCTGCATATACACATTAAATAACAATGGAGACAGAATGGAACCCTGCGGAACGCCGCAGGATAAAGCATGGGGGCAAGATGTTTCAGCTCCCAACACTACCCGCTGGCTTCTCCCCGAGAGGAATGAACGGAACTAGGGGTGGGACGTGGGGCAAAAACCTGGATACCAGTTTTACTGGTTACCGGTTTAAAAAAAATCGGTTTACCGGATTAAAACCGGTATACTGATACTGTTCCCCCCCCATTGATTTGAATGGGGAACTGTCCCCATTGAATTCAATGGAAAAAAACCCCCAATACCTCACCCCTCCCCAACTGCGTGGGTGGAAGGGGGGACACTCCCCACCCACCCTTCCCAGCCTGATTTTTAAAAAAAACAAAAACAGACCCGGGCTCCAGGCTGCCACTGGCAGCCTGGCGGGAGCCAGGGCTATGGAGGCAGCTGAGTGAGCTCTCCTCCGGGACCCCACATGTGGCTGGCTGCCGGCTGGTACTCTGGCAGCCGGCAGGCAAGACGCTAACACACACGCACACACCTGGATCGCCTCCCTTTTACCTGTGTGCTCCCTCTGGGCGGCGGCACCAGCAGCAGCGCGGCATGGGTCCGGCTGCAGCGCTGGCACCAGGCCTTCCGGGGAAATCTGGAAGTTCCCCGGAAGGCCTAGTGAAGTGCTGAAGCCAGAGCTGCTGCAGCGCCCGCGCTATGCTGCTGCTGCTACCGCCACCCGGAGGGAGCACACAGGTAAAAGGCAATCGGGGGGGGGGGGAGTTAGGTTACCGGTCTTGCCTACCGACTGCCAGAGACGTGCCAGCCAGCCACGTGTGAGCTCCCAGAGGAGAGCTCAGCTGCCTCCATAGCCCTGGCTGGTGGCTGCCATTGGGAAGCTGGTAGCAGCTCAGAGCCCGGGTCCGTTTAAAAAAAAAAAAATCCAGGCTGGGCAGGGTGGGTGGGGGGTGTCCCCCCTTCTACCCGCGCAGCCTGGGAGGGGGAGGGAAAGTGGTTTTTGGTTGTTTGTTTTTTTACATTGCGGCCATTGATTTCAATGGCTGCAATGTAAAAAAAACTCTGGTACAGGAACCGGCACCGGTACGGGGAATTATCGGATCTATTTGGTATCCCCGATACTGCCAAATACCGGCAGTATCGGATACCGGGAGAGCCGAACTTCCCACCCCTAAGCGGAACCATTCAAGAACAGTCCCGTCCAGACCCCCCCAGGTCACGCAGCCGTCTCAACAGCAGCCCATGGTCCATGGTGTCAAAAGCGGCCGAGAGATCTAGCATTAAGGAGGGAGGTGGTTCTTTAATATGTAGGGCCCAGACCATTCAGGGCTTTATATGTCAAAACCAGCACCTTGAATTGTGCCCGAAACACTGGTAGCAACCAGTGCAGACTGGGAACCCTAGAAGTGTTTTTAAGGGGGAGGGGGCTCAAGGTGATGAATGTTGCCTACTTTTCAGGTGCATTTATACATCTGCTTATTTAATGGACAAGTAATAAAGTTATTCACTATCACATTCAATATTGTTGAAATGAGTTTATCACAATCACACTTTAATAAACAAAAGAAAGAAATCTAAGAACTTGTAATTGAACATAACACTTACAGAATTATGGAATTTAATTATGGAACACTACACTTTGTATGATGATTTAAAGGTAACCTGTATTATTCGCTTCAAAGAAGGAAGGGAAGGAGGCTACTAAGTAAGGTCTCTTGTAGAAAGCTGGAATCTTTTCATTTATTATTGGAACATGACGTCAGATATAATCAGCAACTACAAAAGGAGATTTTACATTTATAGTTACCCTATTGTAATCTACAGTACAAGGTTGATTATGCTTGTTGTATTGTACTATTTATGACTTGTTTTATCATATTATTTATGACATGGTTTATTGATATAACAGATTTGTATTATGCTTGATAATAATAAAAATGAGTTGAATCATAAATATTAGTATGATGCACTTACAGCAAAGGTGGCCGAGCGTTCAGCAGTTCTGGTGATGAATTCTTTCATCATGCCGCCCAAAGGAATCTGACCAGTTTTTTTCCTCATGGCCATGCAGAAGGAGCAAATGCTAAGGCGCTTCTGCGTTATGCGATTACACAGGTACGTCTTCACTCTCCTCAGTGCACTGGAGCATCCTCCTGATGCTGCCAAAGCAGGCATTGTGAGTAAGAGTTGTACCAGCATGGTGACTTTCAATCTCTCCCAGCTGATTTTCACCAATTGGGACAGGTTGGTGAAATACAGCAAAAATTGAACCATTTGCTGTACATTGTGTAGGTGATAATTGTGTTCTGGAACACATATGCATGTTCCTGATATTAGCATGGTTTCCCATGGAGCGAAGACGTATGTACGTACGTGTGTGTGTGTGTCTGTGCGTGCGCACGCACACTGTGTGTGTGTGAGAGAGAGAGAGGTGCTGGAGTTGGACCTGGAAAGCCAGGATTCCAATCCCACCATAGCCACTTGACTCCTGCCCTAGCCTAGTTCCTGTCCTAGCCATGAATTCACTGGGTAGCCTTGGGCAAGTCATGCCTCTCAGCCTCAGTTAACCCATCTGTAAAATGGGAATGTGTGTGTGTGTGTGTGTGTGTGTGTCTGTCTCTCCCTGTGTTCCCCTCACCTGTGTCCATCTTCGATTGTAAGCCCACTGAGCAGGGATCTTTCTCCAAAAAATCTGTGACTATAAAAGCGCTGTGTATGCCTATTAGCGCTATAGAAATGAGTGTTATTATTTTTATTATTATTAGCAAGCATTTGTATAGCACAAGCAATGTACCTGGCGCATTACAAATTAATTAAATAGACTCAGTCCCTGGGAGGGGGGACGACGAAGGGAGGGGAACAGAGGGAGAGACAAGGAGTGTAACATTCATGAAGATGCGAGATCCCAGGTGCACACACTTGGCTTGGTTACTTCGAGAATGATGGCTGGTTGGTCCATGTGGTGGGGATATGAGTATACAGACCTCAGGTAACAGATTGTACTTAATGGAGGGTATCAGCAGGAGTTAGGTGAGGGGACCGAGGGGAGGGCAGAGCGGAAGAGGTGGGTCTTGAGGAGGAATTTGAAGGTGCAAAGGGAGTGGGCGAGGTGGATGTGGGCAGGGAGGGAGTTCCAGGCATGGGGGGCAACTAGGGAGAAGGGATGAAGGCGGTTGGGAAGCAGGGGAGGCATGGGAGGGAAAGAGAGGGGACAGAGGAGGAGCAGAGTTCATGGACTGGATTACAGAGGGAAATTAGTGCAGAGAGATTAGGGGGAGCAAGGTTGTGAAGAGCTTTATAGGTGAAGACTAGGAGCTTGTGCAGGATTTGTTCAGGAAGGGGGAGCCAGTGAAGTGAGGAGAGGAGGGGCTGCACATGGCTGAAGCGATGGGCGAGGTGGATGACCCTGGCAGCAGAGTTTTGGACGGAGATAAGGGGAGAAAGGGGAGAGCGGGGGAGGCCAGTGAGAAGGAGGTTACAGTAATCGAGGCGAGAGATGACCAGGGCATGAACAAGGGTTTTGGCAGAGGAGACCGAGAAAAAAGGGTGAATCTTAGTAATGTTATGGAGGGAGAAGTGACAGGATTTGGCAACAGAGTTGATGTAGGGTTTAAAAGAAAGGGGTGAGTCAAAGATGAAGACTAAGCTATGGGCTTGCGGGATGGGAAGGATGGTGACCCCATAAATGAGGATCGACAGGGAAGAGTGAGAGGAAGGATGAGGGGGGAAGATAAGGAGTTCAGTTTTAGCCATGTTGAGTTGACATTGAGACATCCAGGTAGTTGTGTGTGTGTGTGTGAGAGAGATGGATATGTTTCAGCATGGCCCCTCCTTCCCCAGGCTCAGAGTCCTTAGCCAGGTTCCTCAGTTGTCAAGCTACTTTCCTTAGTGGTTTTGGGGCAAGCCTTTCTTTGGCTTCCACTTATCTTGACTCCTCTGTACCCTACTAGCAGGGTTCCTGTGGCCTTGGAGCTCTCTTCTTTCAACTTACATCTTCCAACACTGAAGACCTTTGGGGTTTGGGAAACTCCTCCATGTTTGGCCGCCTGCAGCAGACTGCTAGAGTTCTAGAGTCTTCTGCTTTTATAGCCCCCAAACAGGGGTGGGGATCCAAGGTGATGAGCAAGCCCCCTTAAAAGGGTCCCTGCCTGCTTTGTCACCAGTCTTTAATGCAAAGTCTCTTACTTTTGATTCTTATAAATGAGATCTTGACTTCCTTCTGCCCTCCTTCCCTTCTCTGCTTCCACAAACTTCCGCCTCTCCATGGAGAATGGAATGAGGCCATAAAGGCCACAGTCATGCAGTTGTTGCAAGGGAGATGAGAACTGTAGATCTGTGGAAGCAGTGAAGAAACAGGGAGCAGAAAAGTCAAGAGCTGTTTTATAACTTTTCAAGCCGCGAATGACCTACCTCGATCAGGCTCCCGGTCAGTTTGCGGTTTGAAAAGAATGCGCAGCGCCGTATCAGGCGCGCGATTGTCAGCGTCATCGTCACGTGTAATCTCTCCTCGTGGGGTTTTTGAAACCCCGCTCGAGAGCACAGCGTGATCATCTAAAAGCGACCTCAGTTGCTTGGAAGAAGCACCCAACAGGTCACAATGGGGGCGATCCATTCCCTGTTGCTCACTCCCAGCTCCTGACAGAGGTTACGTCCCCCAGACCTACTTGGCTAGTATCTGTTAATGGATCTATCCTCCAAGAATTTATCCAATCCTTTTTTAAACCCAACAGTGCTACTGGCCTTGACCACATCTGACAACAAATTCCACAAGTTAATTGTGGGTTGAGTGAAAAAATGCTTTCTTTTATTAGTTTTAAATCTTCTGCCAGTTAGTTTAATGGAGTGTCCACTAGTTCTAGTACTATTTGAGAGGGTAAATAACTGCTCCCCATTTACTCGTTCCACACCACTCATGATTTTATAAACTTCTATCATATCCCCATTCAATCATCTCTTCTCCAAGCTGGAGAGTCCCAACCTATCAAGCCTCTCTTTGTACGGAAGCAGTTCTATACATGTTATCATTTTTGTAAATGATAAGGGGAGCGTGCAAGAGGCTATGTCCCTTTAAGGTTTTGCTTAGCTACCATTGCTAAAGGACACACAAAATGGCCGATGGACCTAAGACAACTCCCTGGGTGGGGAATGAGATGACGAGATGTCCAGTAGCCAATCAGAGTGAAGGCCCTAAGGCACTCTGGGACTATATAAGCTGAGCTAGGAGGCCAATCGGGTAGAAGCTCATGATGGGACTTTGTAGCTCTAATTAACAACAACCCATAGAGCCTCAGATTTGTGTCTGTGAGTCAGCGTTTTGGAGACTGCTTCCACCTGGCTCAATAAGGAGGACTCATACGAAGCTGGAACACCAGGTGGGATCATTCCAGTTAAGATCCAGTGGGCTCGTGGACTCAGTTGGGCTAGGCAGCTTAGGCTGAAGCCCGTATTTCACTACTGGTGGCATAGGCCTGACTATAGGGGAGGCTGGAGGTCAGGACCTATGCAAATCCTCCTGTACTGATGATAACATCATTATCATCATCATAATAATATTTATTAAGATGCCAGCTTTCGCCATGGTCAATAAATAAAACAATTTATACAAATAAAAAATGACAATCAAATAAAAGAAACATCAGAGTAATACAAAGGAAAGTTTGCACCACTATGAAATTCAACAGTCATTAATCAAGACAAAAAACAAATGCTGATTTTGTCACACTACTTTATCCTGTAACCTTATAGCAAGAAAAGTAAAGGATGCAGTTGCCTGCATAATTTCCTCCTTCCGTGATACCAATAGCTCAGTTATTTTACAGGTATCTGACAAGTAGTGTTTTTCTTCCCATAACGGAGCTAACCAGGATTGCCTTAATACTGATGATAACAGGGTGATACGTACCGTGATCAGGTTCAGTACCCTAGATTTTAGGGATTGGTGCATGTTTGTGTTCTGGGGTCTTGCTAATTTCCCCAGTGACTCTGGAGCACCCCCTAGCATCCAGAGAGGCCCCAGTGACAGGAAGTCATGATGGAACAACAAAACGTGATGCAATTCATATCCAAAGAGAGCCCAAAGGAAATCAAGAGGAAAAAGAGCTCCGTAGTTCAATCTGACATTCACTGTCGGCGGGGTGGGAGACACTCCTTGAAAAAGACAGACTGCATAATCATAGGAGAACCCATAAATCTAAGTTAACGGGGAGTGAATTTGTATGTGTCATTGTCAACCACAATGGTCAAACAACAGCACTCCTGTAAGATGGAGTTCCAAAGTGGAGAAATCATTCCCCCTACTGTTATAGAATGATTAAAAAATGTTGCTCTTTACTATAGAGAGAATCTGCTCAGATTAGATAGCTGAGTGGCCAGGGACATGTGGCTGAGCAGTGAAGAGTTAAGAAAGAAGTTCTACTCTTGCAGAAGTGACTGTTTCTTGTGGGTGTCTATTTGTAGAGGGGAATTTTCTCATTGGTTTCATGCCATTGAGAGAGGCCCTTTTTACATAGACACTCTAACGCCGATAAAATGGGTGTTACATTTTATTATACATGGTACAGGGCAACACTGCAGCCCTGCAACATGGGCCCTTTCCACACGAGATGTTTCCACCCAGTTTCTCTGGGTGGAGGCGTCTGTGTAAACACCACTTGCGGTGGGTGGGGTGCATTTCTGTGGGTGGAGATGGGTGGAGGCGTCTGTATAAACACCACTTGCGGTGGGTGGGGTGCATTTCTGTGGGTGGAGATGGGTGGAGGTGTCTGTATAAACACCACTTGCGGTGGGTGTAGGTGCGTGCATGTTCCCGCGCAACACCCATCTCCACCCACCACCCACCCATGGAGCAATGTGTCCGTGGTCAAATCTTATGATTTGGGATAGTAAAATTATGAGAAACTCGGATGTCATTAAAAATAAGTTTCTAGCCCTCCCGGCCATGGAGAAAAACTTGAAAACACAATTGTGGTAAGTGCAGTCGAAGACACGTAGAAAACCTTCCATTTCTTCATTTTTTAAAATTGTCTTTTGATTTTTAAACCATCTCCTTAGTTTTTAGGGGCTTGATGACTTTTGTTTAACATCTGGGGATGGTGACCGTGCCATCTGATCTCTCGCTCGTCATCACCTTGTGAAATGTCACTCATTAAAATGGCCACCGGTAGAGAGTCCTGCCTTGGATTAGGAGTTATGCGGCGGCTCTTTGTATTGTCGGAGGGAAGGTGCTGCCAATTCAGGAACCGGTTTGCATATCCCTTTAGAGTACTATGGCTCCCCTGCTCTTGATGTTTATGTATTCAGATTGGCTTTGCTGTTTCATTGGCCTCCAAGCATCGTATCTAACCGCGGTTCACAATGTGATATATTAATTCTATATTTATTGGTCACTTGTGGTTTGCATGGGCATTTAAAAACACTCCGTAACACTTAACACAATGGGAATAAAGAGGATTTATGCTGATGGTATATTTATTTCACTTGCGCTGCTTGAGTATGTTACTGCCGATACGTGCGGCTGATTTATTTTTTATGTTTCTTGTTCTATATCTTATTCACATTGTAATGCACTTTGATATGACGGCTATTAAGACCAGTTATTATTTTACTCACTCATCATATAGTTGTTTAATGGGGTTTTAAAGACAACCGACAGTTTGCTCATCTTAGGAGCTAATAGTCTATAGATCCAACCCAACTCCCATGGACTTGTCAGGCTCCAGGGGTCAAGGCTTTGGTCATAGTCGGTGCCAGCCATATGAGAAGCCAGAAGGTCAGAAATAAATAAGAGCGGTGGGGATGAGATAGGAGTGTGGTAGGGTCAAGTCAGATGCCAGACAACAAAAAAGTGATCAGGAACCATAAGCCAAGATCCAGGAAACTAGAGCTATGTAAAAATCTGGTTTGCCATAAGAACATAAGTAGTGCCATACTGGGTAAGACCAAGGGTCCATTGAGCCCAGCACCTGTCTCTGAGAGTGGCCAATCTTGGTCGCTTGGGGGAAATACTTATCTAATCCTTTTAAAAACCCAGTTATACTACTGGCCTTGACCACTAGAGATGGGCGAACGCGGTTCAGAAGTTCAGAGTTCGGACCGAACTCGAATAGTTCGGTTGACCGAACCGAACGGTCGAACCAAACTCGAATTTGGAAGTTTGGAGTTCGGATGCGTTTGGTGAGTTCGGAATTGAATTTCCATTGGTTTCAATGGAAAACACATTATTGGCTGTAACTTTCTTGTTTTTTAAGCTGTCTGGCTG
>QEPC01005485.1:306693-326526 GCA_003113815.1 Sphenodon punctatus
CCCCCCAGACCAGTCCAACAGCCCCCCTCCCCTCCCAGAAGCCCGCCAGACCCCAGAAGCCCCCGCAGCCCCCCAGGCCAGCTTCCCAGCCCAAAAGAGACCAACCCCCCCAAAGCAGGCCCATGCCCCCCCAAAGTAGGCCCTACCTGCTGCCCCAGGGCTGAGGCTCTGTCCTCCCCTGCCTTGAGGAGCTCGAGACCATCACGTGATCTATTATTGGCCTATAGTGAGTGTGCACAACCCAGTTGAGTTGAGAGAATGTTGGGAGCCATCTCTAAGAACCTTCTCTACAAGGTGGCAACCTTCTGATCAGCACATGGGGAGGGGAGGAGGAGCTGTGTTTGTAAACACAGCCTTATCTCCCAGCCCGATCGAGTGTCCCCACTGCTGCTGCAGCTGCTGCTGTGCTCTTAGGAGGGAGAGGCAGGTGAGACCTCCCCCCACCTGGCCTGACAGGGGTCGGGACCAACAATTGTTTTTTAAAAAGAAATTTTATTTTTTTTAAAAAGGCAGCCTTCCAGACTAGCCCAGCCCAGCTCACCGGGAATCCTCCCGGTGGGTTCAATGGCCAATCCGCCCCTGAGGTTAGGGGTGGGACTTGGGGCAAAAAAACGGATACCATTTTTGCCGGTTACCGGTTTGCAAAAAATCGGTTTAATGTAAAAAAATTCGGCACGGGGAACCGGTACCGGTACCCCAGATTATCATGTTAATCCGATACCACTGGTACAGCAAAATACTGGCAGTATCGGATATCGGGGAAACCGAGATTCCCACCCCTAGGAGGTCATAGACCTATTTTGGACCCAAGGTTTATTAATTTTTTTGTAAGGTATAAAAAATTTAAAATGCTTACTCTTGACACCTTGAGTGTCCCTTACAGAAGGGACAGTGGTATGCTGTCATTGACTTGAAGGATGCATACTTCCATGTCTGCTTACATCCTACTTCCAGACAATTCTTTAGGTTTATTCATAACTCTACACATTTTCAGTTTTGTCCTCTCCCATTTGGTCTCTCCTTGGCCCCTAGGGTATTCACCAAAATGATGGCCCCGGTCATTGCCCACATTCATCAACATGGTTTTCCTATTTTTCCATACCTAGATGATTGGTTGCTGGTAGCTGACTCCCCTGTTTCCCTAAATTGCAGCATTTAATTCATGTTAGCTCTCTGTAGGAGGTTGGGGCTATCTGTAAACACTCAAAAGTCTCGCCTTTGCCCCACCCAACACATTGACTAGTTTTGGACTCCATGCACAAAAGGTTATTTGCTCCAGAGGAGAGGTTCCAGGATATTTCCTCTTGAATACGATCTGTCGCTATTTATAGACAGCAGGGTGTTAGAAAATTCCAATGCTTATTGGGGCTAATGGCGTCCACTACAGCCTCCACACCATTTGCTAGACTGTTTATGAAACCCTTGCAATTCTGGGTTTTAAATTTGTTTAACCCCCTGGTCGATCCCCCCACCAAGCGATTAAAGATCACAAGAGGAGTCCTTAATTCTCTCAAGATTTGGACTGACAGATCTTTTGTCCTGGTGGGTAAGTCCTTCAGGAAACCTATCCCTACTCACCTGTTAACTACTGATGCTTCCTTGACAGGATGGGGGGGCACATCTCCAGGACCTAGCTGTATCCGGGTCATGGAGCAACCGACAATGACAGTTGCACATCAATGTACTCGAGACCACTGCATTCTAAAGTCCTTACAGACTTTCCATCATCGCCTGCAGGGATCAGTGGTCAAGATAGCATGTGACAACATGACAGCAGTCTGGTATGTCAACAAACAGGGAGGCACGAGGTCTCCGGAACTGTGTCATCTGGCCATGACCATCTGGCACTTTGCCAGGAAGCACGATATCTTCCTCCTTGCAATTATGGAAGAATCTCAAAATGGCTCCTTGACCAAACTTTTAGGTCAGAGCTTATTGCTTTGCAAGAAAGGTGCATGTCTGCCTCAGCTGGTTTGCTAAAGCTTCATGAGCTATAGTTAGCACCAATACTGAAGTTTCCTGTGTATGTGGGTTCTGTGGTTAGCTACATTTCCTGACAGATATCCCGCTGCACCCTAGTGCCCCCTTATCCCTAGTTCAGAGGAACTGAACTTGCTTGTGTCAGCAACCCAATTTCTGCCTAGTAACAAGAGGTATTTCCTGTTAGATATGATTATCTAATACCAGCATGATCGAACCACGTATGGTTGCTCGTTTTCCATTGTGTATATAAGAAAGCTTTCCGCTGAAAGCCGTTGTCCATTGGTAGAAATACCAGTGTGTCCCACAGCTGTGTATCTGAATAAACCTGATGGAACATTCCTGCTGCAGCCTCCTCTCTTTTCAGCCTGAAAATCCATGACACAATGCATGTAGCGGGGAAGGAGAACTCCCGTTCGGATATTCTAAGCAGACTCATACAAGAGCACCACGAGTGGGAGCTCTCTCCCCAAGTGTACCAGACCTTAATCGCTCGCCGGGGCACTCCGCAGATAGACTTATTTGCTACGACTCAAAATGCAAAATGGTCCCTATTTTGTGCGAGGGCAGCCCATGACCCCAGATCTCTCGGGGATGCGTTTTCAGTATCCATGTCCTATATGCATTCCCTCCCCTCCCTCTGTTACCCAGGGTATTAAACAGGATTCTATTTGAGGGAGCCAGTTTCATACTCATAGCTCTGTCATGGCCTCGCCAAGTTTGGTATCATGAACTGTGGCTGCTGGCCACGACATCCCTTCCTCTACCAAAGATTCAAGATTTACTCTCCTTGAACCAAGGGAAGATTCTCCATCCAGATGTCAACCCCCTGAACCTCCATGCTTGGAAGATTCAGGTGCAGTAGTGACTGCTCACTTACCTACAGATTACCTTATACTTCAGAGTGACATTAAGACCTCTACTAGGAGATCTTATGAGTCCAAATGGAACAGATTCTCCTTTTGATTAAAAGAGAAATTCCTAGTTCCCACTCCGTTATCTATTCAAATAGTCCTGCAATATTTATTAGAATTGGCGGAGAAGGGACTAGCGCACGCATCATTAAGGGTCCATCTCTGCGCAGTATCCAAACATGTTACCCTCCCGCACTCTCAGTCCCTATTTGCTCATCCCATGGTGAAGAAATTTCTCCAGGGTATCATGAATGTATTTCCTCTCCACAAACTACCAATTTCCCAATGGACCTTCGTATTAGACCTATTGACAGACAGATTTGTAGCATTGTACTTAAAAAACGTGCTTTTTAGTGGCTCTTACTTCACTCAGAACCCTATTTGCAAATTTCCCACGATAGGATAGAAATATCTATCCATCCCTCCTTCATCCCTAAAACAGTATCCAAGGTTCACTTGGCCCAAAGGGGAGTTCTTCAAGTTTTTTGCCCCCCTCCGCATATATCTGAGGATCTTGTGGTGGCTCACACTTTAGACGTTAAGAAAGCTGTGCTGCAGTACCTTGACAGAACTATAGCTTGCAGGCTTTCTGACAGCCTATTTGTCTTCCCTTCACTGCAGAGGTTGGGCCAAAAGGTCTCTTCCCAGACCATTTCCAAATGGCTAGTTGAGGTCATTGCTATGGCGTACCAACAAAATGGATTGGAACCCCCGTCTAACTTGAGGGTTCATTCAATTAGGGTGATGGGAGCCTCTACTGAAGCGTTCTCTAATATTTTGCCACAGGAGATTTGTCGGGCAGCAACATGGAGCTCCCCGCATACATTTATAAAGCACGATGCCTTGCACCTCGTCTCTCAGCCCCACACGGAGCTAGGTCATTCCATACTTAGTTTGGTTTTCAAACCTTCTGCACCTACACCTGTTTTGTAAATAATTAGCTTTATTAGTTATGTGACTGTGTCTGCACTTATACTTACCTGTTACTGTTGATAATAAAATCATATCCTTTGGTATTTCAATCCGTATCAGATCTCGATTTCTAATAGAAAATTCTCCCCCACCACCTGGTTCTGGGCTTGGTACTCTCCCATTTGTGAGAATGGGAGGAGCCACTCAAAGAAGAACAGAAGGTTGCTACCTTGTAAACAAGGTTCTTAGAGATGGCTCCGAACCTTCTCACAAATGTCCACCCTTCCGACCCCACAGGGAATTTTCTGCTCTTGCTTAAGGGTTGGAAGGAACTGTTCGGTTTAGGTGGGAAGGTACCTTATATAGTGTGGGGACGCGTGAACATTAAGTGGTTTTTAAACTAGTGAGCTTGGTATATGCCGGTAAGAGAAGGGCGAGCAAGCACAAACCCATTTGTGAGAATGTTGGGAGCCATCTCGAAGAACCTTGTCTACAAGGTAGCAACCTTCTGTTCCATATGAATCTGAAGCTACGCAAGAAGCTGCTCAATTTGATTGTGGACAAAACACCTGAATTCCTTCTAGCTAATATTATGTTTTATACACCAAACTGTGCATTAAAGTGCCCTCTATACATTTTATTAAGACAAATGTTATCTAAATAATTATCTTAAATTAATAATTGAATTATCTTAAATGAATAATTATCTTAAATTAATAATTCAAAATAAATCATCTTAAAATAATTAAATCATCTTAAAATAATTAAGATTATTAATTAAGATTAAGATTATAACTAAGATCTTAAAATAATTAAGATTAAATAAATCATCTTAAAATAATATTTATCGGGGGCGGGGGGGAGGCAATTTCGGTAGACTTTTCATATATCACATAGAGTACATTCATAGAGCACATCTTCCTGAGCATTTTCACAGAAGAAATGCTTTTGTTGCAATTTGTTTGAGGTTAAACCCTAGATTCCCTAGCAGAGGGGCTGACATTACGGCAGGCTGACATGATGTTCTACCCAGACGGTTAAACAGGGAGGTTGTGGCATTCCAGCTATAGCATAGCAAGGGGCTTCCAACACCTCCCAAAGCGAAAGCTAAAGAACATATTGACAAATCAAACAGAAAAGCAGACACAGGACCCAACAACTCTCTGCTGTTTTCCCCTTAGCAAACGCTTCCCCCGACTGAAGCCTCACCCTGGCCCAGCTTAGATATTGAGCTGTGATGAGTCAGCCGACTTCTTCAATGCTCAGGCAACCTTCTTCAAGAGCCAGAACCAAAATTTAACAATAAAAAAATGTAACTGTTACCGTTTCCCCCCTTTTGGACACTGCTCACACTTGTGTATGAGCTGTCTAACTGAAAAGGAAATAGAGACCCCTCCCCTAAGGGATGGGGCAGAGTCTGGTCCTGCCCAATCACTCCAGACCCCAGCCATGGGCCCTAAACCTGTTCATTTCACAGCAATACAAAGCAATAATTAAACTTTTCCCCCAGGGCTATCAAAAACTTAAATCAGTACAGTTCCAGTTGTTGCTGGATACTTCCAAAAGGTCCATATTTTAGACCAACATTCCTCCATTTGTCTGTGACCTTCTGGGACTCAGTTGACAGAATGTACACCGGTATTGCTCCACCCATTATCTTCTATACATTCCCGCATAATTGGCATCACACCAATCGCAACCCAGTTTGACACTATGGGTGTTGATGTGTGCATACCCTCTTTTCCTCCGCTTTTCTCTTCTCGTTTCCAAGTGTGGTATAATGGCTAAGTGTGCTGCTTGGACCGGGAGGTAGGGGGAGCCTGGTTCAAGTTTTGCCTTAGCCAGAAACTCACTGGGTGACCTTGGGCCAGTAGCATTATTCTCTCAGCCTGACCTACCTCACAGGGTTGTTGTGAGGATTAAAAAGTTGTGTTATATGTAAAGCACTCCAAGTGCCATGGCAGGTGGGTGCTATATAAAAATAATGGTTATTATTAATTATTCATTACCTGCCCTGCATTGGTCTGCACCTTCTCCTTCTGTGACATCTTTTGGGGTTCCGCACCTTGTTGCACCTCCTCAGTTTGGCTCGCTCATGATGTGGCAATGGTTTCTTCTATGACACCCAGCTTTACCTCTCTTTTTCATCAGACCCAGGCCCAGCAGTCTCGGTGCTTACCAGGTGTCTGGCAGCTGTGGAGGATAGGCTGAGGGCTAATCGACGGAGGCTGAATCCTGACAAGACAGAGGTGATGCTAGTGGGTAAGGTGATGGGGTCTGTCCCCTGCTGGTTCCCCAGGTGCGGAGTCTGGGGGTGCTCCTTGACTTGCAGCTCCTCTTGGATGTTCAGGTGGAGGCTGTGGCAAGGAGTGCCTTTCGCCAATTACATCTGGGTGCGTTGACTTCGGCCGTATATTTCAGACTCTGACCTGGCCACTGTCATCCACGCTTTCATCACCTCTCAGCTAGACTACTGTAACGCACTCTGTGTGGGGCTACCCAGGGTGATGGTTCAGAGACTGCAGCTGGTGCAGAATTAGGGATGGGACATTGAGCCAAAAACCGGCTACCGGTTTTACCAGTTACTGGATTGCAAAAATCCAGTTTACTGGATTAAAACCGGTTTACCGGTGCCGGATCTATTGATTTCAATGGGAAACGGTCAGTGTCCCCATTGAAATCAATGGGGGAAAAAAACAATCCCACCCCCTCCCAGGCTGTGCGGGTGGAAGAGGGGACACCACCCACCCACCCAATTTTCCCCGAAGTCCCTGCCTCTGGGACGCCGGCGGCGACCCAGAGCCCACACCAGCAGGTAGGTACTAGGGTGATCTCTGGGGTGGTGGGTGGTTTAACACCCCCCCACCCCAGGGATCACCCTACCCCGCACCCAGGGATCGCCTACCTTTGGCATTCCGGGCGGCGGTGGCGGCAGCACGGCGGTCCGGAGGCTTCAGCGCTGGCTGTGGATGCTGGCTTCATTGCTTACTAGGCCTCCCGGGGAACTTCCGGGTTTCCCTGGAAGGCCTAGTAAGTGCTGAAGCCGCCGCTGTCGCTGCTGCCCGGAGCGCAAAAGGTAGGTGATCTCTGGGTGGGAGGGGTAGGATGATCCCTGGGGTTGGGGGGGTGTTAAACCACCCCCCACCCCAGGGATCACCCTAGTATCTACCTGCTGGTGCAGGCTCCGGGTCGCCGAGGGCAGCCCGGAGCCAAGGACTTCGGGGAAATTTTTTTTAAAAAAAATCCAGGCTGGGCAGGGGGTGTCCCCTCTTCCACCCGTGCAGCCTGGACGGGGGAGGGAAAAGTGGTTGGTTTTTTTTCTTTCTTTCTTTTTTTACATTGTGGCCATTCATTCAATGGAACATATTACACCAGTTCTTCGATCACTGCACTGACTGCCTATAATCTTCTGGGCCCAATTCAAGGTGTTGGTGCTTACTTTTAAAGCGCTAATGGTGTAGGCCCAACCTATCTGCAGAACCGCCTCATTCCTCCAGTCCTGGATTGGCCCCTGCAGTCATCGGGAGGTGCTTTCCTTGAGGTGCCCCGAGTCTTCTGAGGGGTCACAGTGGGGAGGGCATTCTCGGTGTCTGCTTCGCGACTGTGGAACTCCTGCCAATGGAGGCCCATTTGGCCCCCAATCTCCCCTCCTTTCAGCATAGTTGTAAGACTGGGCTGTTCCGCTTGGTCTTTGGTGGCGAAGATTGTTAGGGTGGGGTTGGTTGGGGATAAGAAATCTGTTTTAATACTCCCATATGATGTTTTATGTTTTTAAAGTTTTATTGTTTGTAAGCTGCCCCAAGTTGCTGTGCAGGAGGGGCGGGGTATTAAATTTGTCTAATAAATAAATAAATAGATTTACCTTCAGTGTCTCAGTCTGACTGGGTTTATCTTCAGTTATGTTCCCATTAGTACCTTTATACTTCTCCCTGAGATTTCAGTTTGCACACCTATTACTTTAGTGACAGTTCTTGGCATTCTCTTGGTATTCCCTGGGGACCTAGTGAACTCTCTGACTCAGGTGTTCCTATTAATTGGGGTTTATTACACCAAGTTTGTCTTCCTTTGGGGCCATTCCCAGTCTTATAAACATTTTCCTTAGGTAATTTCAGATGTGACGGGTCCGGAGGCCCACCACGCTGAACCCTGGACCGGGATCCACCCTGGCACAGCCAGGCATCCTGGCACAGCCCCGCCCCCTGCGCTTCCTCAGCCGCCTCTCCTGGGGATACGGGCGGGCGTAGCGGCCAATTAGGCTGCTGTGCCTGATCCCATATCGCGGTTGGGACCACGATCTGGGATGGGTCAAACGTAACACATGTTACTTTTGGCACATCCCGGATTGTGGCCACTCTAACCACAATTCTTGACCTCCGGCCGGTCAGAGGTCGAGTACCATGGTCAAGCTTGATCCTGGCCGAGGGTTCACCGTGGTGAACATCTGGCCGGGACCAAACAGATGTTCCCAGAAACACCACCACCACAGGGAATCCACTGGGGTTCACTGTGGTGAAAGGAATTTTCGTAACATCTGATATTACCCCAAATCTCTATGTCCTGGAACTATACCCCACTTCTTATTCAAAGCAGTCCAATCCCACCCTGTAACGACAATCCATGGCAATCTAGGTACCACCTCTACCCTTGCTTCATCGCAATGAGATCCTATGTGAAGTGACACTAAGGCCAAGGGTTTTCTGCTCTCCATGGACACAGCATAATTTAATACTTTTCCCTGGAAGTATCCACTGAGGCTGAACCAGTTGCTGATGTACTACGGACTGGTTCGACCCTGAATCTAACAGTGCTAGGATGGAATGTTTGCCTGCTTTAACCATCTTGGTATACCAATTGGGGGGATTCTCTATGCAGGGATACCCAGTCAACCAAAAGATATAGGGCCCAGCTATGGTTGAACTCCATGACTGGACAGTCACATTGCAGGTGTCCATACTCACCACATCTGAAACATTGAACATTAGGGGAGCTACTATGAATATTAGGGGAACCATTACTGGGGCCTGAAATTGCCTCCTTCTGAGTTCCTCCTCCCAAAGGGGGCCCTCCCAAGGGAATTGGTGCCTAGGGACCCTCACAGAATTACCCCAATGTCCCTTTTGTTGGGTAAAATGGGGCTTCCCTGGGGAACCTGGTCTTTCCATTTTCTTTCGAAGGTCAAATCCCATTCCTGCCTCTCTACATTTAGGTTCTGTAAGAGAATCATTTTGTATAGCCCGCACCGCTATTTCTAACGTAAGAGGTTGTTGTCGCCATTCGCCAAGCCCACACCTGCATAGGGTGGGATGGTAATATATGTAGGAATTGATTTAGCACTACCTGTTCTATAATGTGTGCTGTAGTTCATGCCTTAGATTTTAGCCAGTGGGTAGCAGCATCTAAGGATTTCTGACTAACTATTTGGGTTTTACTCCCTTGACTATATTTTAGTGCTCGAAACTTGGCACGATAGGTCTCCTCAGAAATGCCATAATTGGGGTAATATAGAGTCTTTACTTTTTTCATAGTTACTGGCATCCTAGTCACTCAGGTTTCTATAAGTGGCCTGTGCTTCCCCAGGCGGAAAGGGTGCTAACCTAACCACCCAAGTAGTTTTTTCCCATCTAGCAGTGGTAGCAACCTCTCAAATGTAACTAGATATGCTTCAGGATCATCATATGCAGCCATGTATGTGAAAGCCAGGAGCACTATCCTGTCGCACTACTTCAACCCCAGTGTCACGTAGGGGTAGGAATGAGGGAAACAAGAGCAGGGAAGAGGGGAGACTCCACACCTGGAGGACGTACAAACAGGTTACAGACAAGGGCAACCAGAGGCAGCTATCCTTAGCGCCCTAAGTCAGGCCCCGCTGGTAGTTTATATAGCCCTTTCCCTTAACACGCCCTGTTTGCTTGGGGCGGAGCCCCGCTGCTTCATTGCCACACCTGATACCTCTCTGGGGCTCCTGGGGGCGTTGGCCAGCAGCACGCTTCCACGCTACGTGGCCCCACCCCCTTGTGTCCCCTGCGCCTGCCCTGCACCTCCCCCTGAGCCTTCGAGGCGGGCCCGCCTCCGAGTCAGCGGCCCCGCTGTGCCGTAGCCCCCCGCCATGGGGGCGGGCGACCTTACACCCAGGTTGCGCTGCGACTACTTGAACTGTTAGAGCTTTCAGAAGTTGAGTTTGTTGGGACTGCTGTTTCAATGGTTGTATAATAGCTGCCTGTTGTTGAGCCATAGCAGTCATCAACTCCTGCTGTGAAGGCTCCATTTTACTTTAGCACAACTACCTAGAGGATCAACAAAATGCTGGCCACACCCAAAATGGCTGCCTCTTTCAAGAGTTTTTTCAACAGGTCCCAGGTAAGTACAGCTTTTTACCAAACACACAAAAAACACAATAAGGTTTACTGTCTCTTGCCCTTTATTCCTACAGCAGGTTTGAAACCAATCTTAATTTATAATGATGCAGCCTTCTTGCTTTTGAGAAATCCAACTTTAAGGGTTTAATGACTGGAGGATCCGCTACCCTCAATTGCCTGGTTTTTATAGCTAGCAGTGGTAACCCCTTTTTTCTAGGGATGATCTGTTACCCACATTCTCTACCAAATTATGTGGCAGGGCAGGGAACGTCTACCTGTTAGACGGCCTGTTTATTATGATGGGACATTAGCTACCCCTGCCACATCATCAAGCTTCAATTCAGTCTCTTATGTTAGGCTCTTAAGCCTCAGAAGCCATAAACCCGGGGTTTAATTTAGCACAGGCCTCATAGCACCGGTTGCAGCCCGCCTCAGATCCACCTATAGGGGCTTCTCCTGCTATACATCAGGTCCCCTGTTTGACTTAAATATAAGAAAAATCAAAGACACTCATAGAAGCTCCTTCAGAGGCTTGGTAATAGGTTTACTCCTACCTAGGGTGACCAGATATGCACATTTTAGAGGACTCTTATGAGAAATACTGGTTTCAGGGCTGCATTAGAGCTCAGAAGGGGGCAATTCCAGGCCCCAATAATGGTTCTCCTACTATTCATAGTAGCTATATTGCAGCCAATGCAACCCTGCAACCTGGATTTCTCATAAGTGTCCTCTAAAATTTGCATATCTGGCTGCCCTACTCCCACACCTGGGACTTGTGCAGTACTCCTGCTGCCACCCTCCTGTGGGTCCACGCTCTCCAGCCTCGGGGTTTCTCTTTGTCTCTTGGGCTCAGGCTTTCTCCACGCCTTCTGCCAGCTGCTGCCTACTGGTGAGCCTTTGGAACTCTCTCCACTGATCTCCTTGCCTCTCTGCTCTCTTCTCTTCAGCTCCTTTCCCCGACTGAAGCCTCACCCTGGCCCGGCTTAGCTACTTAGCTGTGGTGAGTCAGCCGACTTCCTCAACACTCAGGCAACCTTCTTCAAGAGCCAGAACCAAAATTTAACATTGAAACACTTGTAGCTCTGTTACAAACATACACACACAGAGTGTAGGCTGCACACACACACAGAGTGTAGACTGCACACACACACACACACACCAAGCACTCACCATGCACAAAATACACAGTGTGTGTGCACCATGTGTGCCTACCATGCACACGGTACAAGTGGGATGCATGCACATTCTGTGCTTGGTGTGTGCATGTGCTGAATCCATGTGGTATGTGTATGGTAGGGATGGAAAATTGGATTGGAAATCAGAATTGGAACCAGATCAAAACCAGAATCAGATTCATTTGAATCGGATAAGAATTGGATTTTTCCCCATTGACTTCAGTGGGAAAGTTTCCCGCTGAAGTCAATGGAAAACAACACCTATTCATTTCAGTGAAGGAATTGAACCAAAATGACCCCTTGTAGCATTGCCAAATGGGGACAGAGGGGGTCAACAGCCCAAAAGGTGCAGCCAGTCACCCAGAGCAGCACTGAAAAACAGGGGAGAGCGCCAATGCCACACAGAAACCAAAACTAGGCACTACAGACACCACCAGCAGCAATGAAAAACATTACAGGAAACTCAGTTTCATTGGCTGGTTTCTTTAAATTTCAAAAAGGGTGCCAAATGTCAGAAGAGTAGGGTGCAGGGTTTACCTCTAATCAAACTCTTCAAACCTGTCTTTGCAGGCCTAAACAGTCATCTTAGGGAAGGTTGGATCTGGAATTATGATCTGGGAAGTGCTCTGTTATATATACACATTAGGAAAAAAGAAATTCTGAAGCAGCACATGGAAATCAATTTAAAAATAACATTTGGAATAACTGAATCTCAATCATCCAGTGGAAAGAACCGCAAGCTGGTCCCCATCAATCAAACTTGAGCTCAAATGAATGCAGTTGTGAGTTCAAAACAATTATACCCAAGGATAATGGCTGAGAAAAGGCATGGGAAACATTGTCATTAAAACGTCACTCTGCAGCACAGCGACTGTATCTATGAATCAGGAGTTGATCCTGTTTGAGTTTTGAAATAATTAAAGGGGAAAGGAAAAGACGTAGATCAAAATCTTGGTTGCTACTGACTCAGCTGACTCAACTGTAGCATTTCCATTGAAGGAAAAAGCGGTCAGTACTGTAATTGGATTTATCACTGTTGCATTGCTGATTTTAGATTCCTGATTCTTTTTTGCGGGGGGGAGGGGGGTTAGCACACAAGATAGCTCACGTACAACTCTGCATTGGTATGCAGCAAGAGACTGCAAGCCTGCATTCGTGACAGCCTATTTAAAATGTGCAAGAGAAGGAGTCTTCCATAACAAGGTTATGTTGTATTGATTTGCCTTTCAAGTATTTATATATCGTATGTGTTATTTCCAAGGAGGCCGGGGGGGGGGGGGGAAGCCCATCTTATTTTGAATTTGCAAAGGTTTCAATGCGGGATACGAATCTATCCAGTAATGACAATATGAAGCAGACTTATTTGTAATACGTGTGATGAATTTTATTTAAAATGAACTTAAAGTGTATTCCCCTTGAAGTTCACTCTTCAGACCTATGTAAGGTTGCACTTTTTACATTAAATCCTTATCAGATGTACAGCTCGAAGTGGACTTTTGAAAAACATGACCTCTTTTGAATTACAAATTGCATAGTACTTCAATGGGCAAAGCTAGGCCTTCTGTGAGATATGTAATGATGTGGAAAAGTCGAACTGCACCCTTCACTGAACACATTGAAGTGGTAGAATTTAAAAAAATCTTCCTTTCATAATTAAAGAAAAGAATGTGCTACCAGAATTTCTTTACAATTGCAAATGTGTTTCCAAAAAAAAGTCCTTTGTTGCTTTCTGGGGTGCAACCTGAAAAGACTAAATAAATTTAATAAATGTATCCTTTTCTCTTCTTATGTTCCCTTTGCCCTTATCTCAGCCCCTGCCTTTGTCCATCCTAAATTTAGTTGTAATCTCTGTGGGGCAGGGACCTGTCCCTACTCATGACTTGTTCAGCATCTGGCCCATTGCTGGTGCTCTACAAATAACTAACCTACACTATGTAACTCCTTTTTCCCTTTAGAAAGAAAGTCGCCAGCTTTTTGAAAGTACCTTGAAGGGATGTATGTATTGCATCTGTTGAAACTGAACTTGGTATTCTTGGCATACCAGGGCCAAGGGAGCGTGTGAATGGTGGGGGCAGCTTGGCTTCCTGGAAGCTAATGCTATCCCCTTCCCTCGGCTGCCTCTTAATTCTAGACCTTGTGCCTTCCATCCTCCCCCCTTTTATTACCCTAGTTAAGTAGACTGTTAAGCAACTCTTTCCCGCTGGGCTGATTGGCAGTCGACTCTTAGGTTTTTTTTTGCCTTCCCCTGAAGCATGGGTGTGGCGTGCCTGTTTGGGACATCGGAGCCTTCTTTTTCTAAAATGATTTCCTGTTATTTCAGGCATTGATCGGTGTGCTTTGGCTGGTCCCAGTCTCTACTTGTAGCTATTGGTGGGATTTCTCTGTGAGGATGGTTGGGGTGTGGCAAGGCCTGCAGTGGTGCAAGAGGCTGAACTAGATTACCCTTGAGGTCCCTTCCAGCCTTGTGACTCTGACTATGATTTCATTTACCCTTTCCTTTAATGGAAATTCCCAGCTGAGTAAAAGAATCAACTGGGTAACTGGTGAAAAATGTAGGAAATTTCATGGAGTCCTGATGAATGCCGTGGTTTGACTCAAAAAGAGAAATATACATGAAATCAACCTAGATCTGAGTTCAAGTGGTGTATTCCACAATAGTAACAGCTGGATAGCTACAGTGGTCACGATCCAGAACTCACGCATGCGTGGCTTCTGCATGATTTCCACATGGTTTGTGCGTTCATCAAAAACTCCGTAACAGGTGCACACAGGTTGCACGCGGACACTCATCCACAGGGTTTGGGATTGGGCCCGTTGGCATGTTGCAGAGGGAGGCCTTAACCAAGTCATCATAATAATCCAAGACCTAGGGGTGAGTTAACATTCTCCTGTGGGGGAGTAGGGTACCTCTACAGTCTCCTCCTTGATTTCCATGCCATTTTCCCCCCAGGCTTTCTTTAGTCGATAGATTTCTTTCATCACAGGAGAAGGATGCAACAGCATAGAAGGAACATCTGTGAATTGTTAATGTTGTGACCCTATGTGCACTCTCTATTGATGCTTTCTCTAGGAGGACCTGCAGTGGAAAAAAACTTTTTTCTTCAAAATTCTCTCCCCATTGATTGTCGGCCTAATCCAGATTACTGGGGTGAAATAGATGCAAGGTACACCAGAGTGGCAATTCCAACCTTTTCACTCAAAGAGCTGCAAAAATATTTCAAATGCCATGATACTCAAACCACTTGCTCCAGAGCCATCCCATTGACTCCACTGGTTACTCTGGAGTAAACAGTTTGTGGATTGTGGCTTAAGAAGGCTAAGGACTCTTAGAAAGATCCCTCCATGCAAACGTCAATAGCAGATCCATGAAGGCTTGTCCTGCCTCCTGAGCACTGATTGTTTAGGGCAAGGGGTGTGCGTGTGTATCTGCCATTCCAGATAGTTTGGGAGTTACCTGGCCATTAACCAATTACCATGATGGCTAACCAATAAAGCGAATCACCAGATAATACTACAACAATTAAATCAGTTCACTGTATTACCGTTGCCGTATAACCACGTTGCTGCATAGCTAAATGTTACCACTACTAGACTGAAATCAAGTCTGGAGGGTGTGGGAAAGTAAACAGGAAAGGAAATTATGAGTAAATGGCACACGGCATAAACGGTAACGTGGTAAAATGGTTAACGAGTTAAACTGCCGAACAATAAACAGATACCGCTCAGAAACCGGTCGTTGCCAGAGCAGATCGGATACTGCAGATCTGGCGGATTACTGGCTATCAGCGGATAACTGTTTCAGCTCTACTTTTACCCCCCAGAGAGATCTGAATTGTCAAGAGGAGGAGGAAGTTGGCCTCCACTTCCTGCTTCCAGTTCTCCTACAGCAGGGGAAGGCTGCCAGCTGGAAGAAGCGGTATCCACTCACATACCCCCTCTGTGTTAGACTAGATTAGCTTTATTGCATGGCCTATGGCCATTGCAAGACAAACAAACATACAAGTAAAAATAGTTTTAGGTCCATGACCATTATAATCCTTAAAAATAAAGGATTAAATTATAATCGATTGATCCTGGCCGAGGGTTCACCGTGGTGAACATCTGGCCGGGACCAAACAGACGTTCCCAGAAACACCACCACCACAGGGAATCCACTGGGGTTCACTGTGGTGAAAGGAATTTTCGTAACATCTGATATTACCCCAAATCTCTATGTCCTGGTACTATACCCCACTTCTTATTCAAAGCAGTCCAATCCCGCCCTGTAACGACAATCCATGGCAATCTAGGTACCACCTCTACCCTTGCTTCATCGCAATGAGATCCTATGTGAAGTGACACTAAGGCCACGGGTTTTCTGCTCTCCATGGACACAGCATAATTTAATACTTTTCCCTGGAAGTATCCACTGAGGCTGAACCAGTTGCTGATGTACTACGGACTGGTTCGACCCTGAATCTAACAGTGCTAGGATGGAATGTTTGCCTGCTTTCACCATCTTGGTATACCAATTGGGGGGATTCTCTATGCAGGGATACCCAGTCAACCAAAAGATATAGGGCCCAGCTATGGTTGTACTCCATGACTGGACAGTCACATTGCAGGTGTCCATACTCACCACATCTGAAACATTGAACATTAGGGGAGCTACTATGAATATTAGGGGAACCATTACTGGGGCCTGAAATTGCCTCCTTCTGAGTTCCTCCTCCCAAAGGGGGCCCTCCCAAGGGAATTGGTGCCTAGGGACCCTCACAGAATTACCCCAATGTCCCTTTTGTTGGGTAAAATGGGGCTTCCCTGGGGAACCTGGTCTTTCCATTTTCTTTCGAAGGTCAAATCCCATTCCTGCCTCTCTACATTTAGGTTCTGTAAGAGAATCATTTTGTATAGCCCGCACCGCTATTTCTAACGTAAGAGGTTGTTGTCGCCATTCGCCAAGCCCACACCTGCATAGGGTGGGATGGTAATATATGTAGGAATTGATTTAGCGCTACCTGTTCTATAATGTGTGCTGTAGTTCATGCCTTAGATTTTAGCCAGTAGGTAGCAGCATAATCGATTATTATAACCAAAATATAAACAAATTATATACATCAGAACCATACTGGTTTACACAAGAAAGACCGATTTAAATAATACATCCTAGATAATACAGCTATACCGATCAACCCTACAGAACAATTTCCACATCATCAGTCCTTTCCTGCATATATTTAAAACTTAAAAAGCTTTTCCTCCGAAAATAAACATGTAAAAGGAAAGATGCGATATTACAAAGCACCTGTGGATCAGAATTATCCAATAAGATTTGGAGAAGAGCACAATCGGATCTGCCTGGAAACTTTATCAGGGTGGGATTTAGGAATTTTATTCTGAGATCATTGTATAAATGGCAGTTTAGGAGCATGTGAGCTACCGTCTCTACAGCCAACTGATCGAACGAGTATAGGCGCTCTAGGAAGGGGATGCCCCGAGTACGACCCTCCAGAACCCGAGAGGGAAAGGAGTTGACCCAGGCGTAAAAGAGAAGCTGCTTTGCTTTAGCGGAAATAGGCAGTTTCAAATGCTCCGCCACCTGGCCACAAGGCGGGGGCCAGTCTAAATATGTAGCCATATGCGTAGAGGCTCTTATTTTCCCCACCTCCTGTTGTCTCTCTATATCTAAAGCTCTACAGAGGATGTCCTTTTTGATTACTGTGAGTGGTTTGTGGGCCAAATACTCCTGGGGCAGCCCCATAGAGTTTAGATGAGCCACCACCTTCTCCATCCATGGGTTTACAAAAGCATGGGTCTGCTCCGAAAAGGGATGCTGTAAATGCTGCCTGGTGGAGGCCCATGTTTGTTGGGTCTCCGTGAAGAGAGAAATCCAACAGGTCCTGGGCTACCTCCCTCAGAATAGTAGAGCATTGATTTGTGTAAATTTTGCACCATAATTTTAAAGCTAGTACCCTCTGTGTTTGATCTGGAGTCTCAGGGTTTTAACCCCCCAAGTCTGGAATGCAGAAGAAACCCTGATTTCTCTGGGAGTCTGAGTTAACCTGAAGTGCCTGGATACCCCAGAGAAATCAGGGCTTCAAGAAGTAGTGGAGGCAGAGGCACATCAGAAAGGGGAAATGGGAGGAGGCTCTTTCCCTTCCCTCCCCCTTTCTAATGTGGCCTCATTCCCTGTGGAGTGTTGTGAAGTCATGGAGATGGAGAAAGGTGTGGGAAGTCCCTTTGCTCCACCACCGTTTGATCTGGCTACGTCATTCCTTTCAGGTTAAATCCCGAGGGAAGGTGACGAGTCTAGTAGGGAGCGCAATACAATTTAAAGAAAGTTATTTAAAATTTGACAAAAATCTCTCCTTCCAAGGATAAAAAGAGAGATGACAGAGGTTATTGCAGTTCTTAGGAGCTAGGTATGACAAATGCAGCACTGATTTTATGAATTAAGCTATCACTGGTGTCTGCTCCAAAGCTACCATAAAAGGTCCTAGCATGAAACCCTATTTATAGACACACTAAGGCTGCTAATGATGTAAAAAAGGAAATGGGGAGAGAGATTTGAATACCAGGTTCACAACACAGAGTTTGCATTCAGTAGGAATTGGGCAAGTCAGTAAAGATGAAAAGAAGAGGAAATGAGACAGAAAAATAGGTACCTAAAGAACACTTGCAAACTGGAGTGAAAGTCCCCATGAGGAAAGGCAGGTAGCATTTAGTGGCCCTGCCGAACAAAGATAAGTAATAGAGCCAATAAGGTGAACAGGATTCAGGCATGGGTCTGCTCCGAAAAGGGATGCTGTAAATGCTGCCTGGTGGAGGCCCATGTTTGTTGGGTCTCCGTGAAGAGAGAAATCCAACAGGTCACAGTGGACAATCCATTCCTTGTTGTTCTGCTCCCAACAGTAAGAGGTTACATTCCCAAAACCTACCTGGCTAATAGCCATCAATGGACTTATCCTCCAGGAACTTATCCAATCCCTTTTTAAAACTAGCTACACTACTGGCCACATCACTCCTCCTCAGGGCTCATTCACATAATGCTCTTTTAGAGAGGGGTGGTGGTGGTGGCACAAACTCACATTCTGAGTGTTGTGTGAAATCCTTTCTGCTCCCAGCTTGGGCGCATTTCTGGCCTAACAAGCTTCTGGTTGTCTGGCCCTCTCTGGCTTTGGAACATTCCTGCACCAGGCAGAAGACCTCTGAAAGCAAGCTTGTCCCTGGTGGTCCTCCTCTGAAGATTAGGACTCAGGCACTTATGGCCAACTGCCTCCTTCCCACCCCCAGTTAGCTCATTACTATTGAGTAATGCACCCGTATGAGGAGAGGCTTGATAGGTTGGGGCTCTTCAGCTTGGGAAAGAGATGGCTGAGAGGAGATGTCCCCTTTGCCGCAAAATGGCGGCGATGGGGGATTTGTTGCGGCCTCCCCCTGGAATGATGAGTGTGTCGCTGTGGGTAATCGCTTGCTAGAAGGCTGCCTACGTGTGGTCAAGGGTTGCGGGGCAACCTTCCCGAGTGGTGTGCAATGCGCGTCACGTGGGCAGGGGGGTCCGCCCCTTTTAGGAGAGGCTAACTTCCTGTTGGCTACAGGAGCACACCATTCTGGGCTTGGACAAGGAACAGTCAGCCCCACCCACCTCCCCTGTACCACTGCGGGTTTAAATCCGCTTGCCATTACGGGGCCAAGGAGGAATTTTTGGCGAGTACCCTTCTTGATAAGGATCGTTGTTTCACTTCCTTCACAGTGTTGAGTAGGTCAAATAGGTCAGTAATTTGGAATAATTCAAACCATAAGGGAATCATTTATTGGGACCATAATTTAATTTGAAATAAGTTTGTCATATGGTTAATTAGAATAATAAATAGGGTTATTTATTTATTTTATTTATTTTTATTTAATAGATTTTTTTTTACCCCGCCCCTCCTGCTAAAGCAGCCCGGGGCGGCTTCCAACATAAAAACACAATAAAATCAATTTAAAACATCCAACATTTGACCAGGATATAACAAGATCTGGCTTAATCTGAAGAGACTAATGAAGGAAGTCACGTCGTAATTTGTTTTCGGAATTTGAAAGTGGGTTGAACAATTTGTCATGCTCTGCAGGGGTCCAGTATGTGATAGTAGGATAAATAGGTAAGGCTATAGGAAATTTGGAGTCATCTCCTTAAGAGATGGGGAGGTGATACCCAGGCAACGTCAGGTACAGCATGCACTGGGGTCACGTCCCTGGAAGGGGTGTCTTAGCCAGGTGAGCAAGGACAGGCACATCCTTCAACCTCGCGGTCACGGTAATACCTTACTCTCGCCCAGAGTGGGCTAGCCCCCTTCGGCTACGGCTAGTGACCTGTTGAGGGGGTGAAGTTTGAAGTTAATTGGCAATGTTATTATTATTTATTATTATTATTATTATTATTAACAAACATTTATATAGCGCCAGCAGTGTACCTGGCACTTTACAAAGTAATAAAATAGACACGGTCCCTGCCCCTAGGGCTTACAATCTGAG
>QEPC01005485.1:327314-340849 GCA_003113815.1 Sphenodon punctatus
GTTAAACCACCCCCCACCCCAGGGATCAGTAAAGTACCGGTACACTTACCTGCTGGCTGCTGTAGTGCAGGTTCTGGGTCGCCACCGGCGGCCCGGAGCCCGCACTAGGGGACTTAGGGGAAATTATTTTTGGTGTTTAAATCCAGGGTGCCCAGGGTGTCCCCCCTTCCACCCGCGCAGCCTGGACTCGGGGAGGGAAAGTGTTTGTGGTTTTTTGTGTTGTTTTTTTTTACATTGCGGCCATTCATTTGAATGGCCGCAATGTAAAAAACCGGTACGGGGGGAATCCAGTAATTTACCCAGATTACCGGGTGTAATCCGATACTGCCGGTACACCTAATACCAGCAGTATCGGATACCGGTAGATCCGGTAGTCCCACCCCTATAGCATACTGGACCCAGATTGCTTAGTGCAATTACCCACCGGCCTCATGTTTTAATAAAGAGTGCGGCCTGTTTTAAAACCAGATATTGTCTCTGCGTTTCATTGGGGGGAGGGTGCGTCGACAAATTATAGAGATCTTATAAAATCATGAGTGGTGTGGAACTTGTAAATAGGGAACGGTTATTTACCCTCTCAACTAGTACTAAAACTAGGGGACACTCCATGAAACTCACAGGTGGCAGAGTAAAAACAGACAAAAGAAAGTATTTTTTTCACTCAGCGTACAATTAGGTTGTGGAATTTACTGCCAGGAGAGGTGGTCAAGGCCCGCAGTATAGCTGAGTTTAAAAGAGGTTTGGACAAGTTTCTGGAAGATAGTTCCATTAGCTGCTGTTAGTCAGATAGGATTGGGGAACAAAACCCTTTACTGTCGGGAGCCTGGGGATGACACACAGGGAATGGATAGCATGGTGACCTGTTGGGTGCTTCTCCCAGGCCCCCGTGACTGGCCACTGTCCGAGACAGGATGCTGAAATCGATGGACCATTGGTCTGACCCAGTATGGCACTTCTTACGTTCTTATGTTCTCCTGGTGCGGGCCGCTATGTCTGGTCTCCACAGGGATACACACTATCACATCATAGGGGAAGTGGAGCCCATGCTACTTCCCCCCACCCCTCCAGGAGGTGAGGTGTGTTGTGTAAAGGGGATTTGCAAGGCAAAGAAACACAGGCAGAGTAATCCCATGGTATCAGGGTTGCTCACTACAGGGCTGTTTGCCTTGAAGCTGGCATCCCGCAGTGAGATGCATGAATGAACTCTCCGATTTTTCTAACGAAATAACTACCTGCTCTTGGGAAAGAGAGGGGTCTATCATGCCCTGCTAGGAGGTTCTTCTGAAAGGTAGAGGAGCACAGTGGGAAAAAATGCATAGAGAGAAAAACTGCCAGGAACTCAGCACTGCTGGGTGCAGATGGGGGTGTGGGGAAAACATCCATAACTTTATTAGTAAGCTCAGTCCAAGTTTCCAAAAGCAAAGATAAAGCTACTAACTAGAAGCCTCTGTAGATTCCAGTTGGCTATTTTTGCTGTAGGACTTTGTTGCTTACTGCTTAGTGACACACCGTGAGGCCTTCAAAGCTACAGTGGAATGAATATAGGTTGTTCTGTTGATAACATCCGTTGATATTGATGATCTTGTCTTAAGGATTTTCTCTCCTTTTCATCTCTTCTTTTGCTTTTCCTCAGCTAAATTGAACCTTTTGCTCTTAATGCTTTTAGGAAGATAGCCCCGGAGACTGAACTTCTCGATCATAAGGATAAAGCTAAAGGAAATGACAGGTCAAGCTTCCTTCCCCCTTACACAATAATAATGATAAGAATTTTATTTCTATTCCCCCACCCCCATGGTGCTTGAAGTGCTTCATGACACCATGCAATAACATACAACAAAACAATATAAAATCGATTTAAAATCTATTTAAAAAGGGAAAGGAAAGAGGGAAGGCAGAATACATTAAGGGAATCCTCTAACAGCACCTGGAGAATAAAAAAGTCTCCAGGTGCTTTTTGAAAATGGGAAGGGAGAAACGGAGATGACTATCTGGCATGAGTGAGTTCTGCTCTGGGGTGCCCACTACAGCAAAGGCCTGATCACTCGCCAACTTCAGGTGTGATTGTGGGATCCAAAACAGCAGGTGGCTTCTGAGCATAGGTAACCATCAGGATGAGGTTCCAGGAGCAGGTCTCAGCAAGGGCATCTCCACCCTGACCTGATACCTTTAGAGCAGAGTGAAGCCCATCACAACGAGTCTCCAGTAGATCATGGTGTGGGGAAGGGGGACCAGCCTTTCTCAGATCCCCTCTGGGAAGAGTGTGGGACCAGCATCCCAGGGAATGTTTCCAGGAAAGAGAGAGGGGCTAGGAGAGCAGAGCACCCCCAGTGTGGTAGGGAAGGCTCTCTCTAAAGGAGAGTGCTCCTCTCTAGGCCTGAGACTGGTTGCTGAGGTGCCTTAGAACTGGGACCCAGCAGGATAGGTCCCAGCCTGGAGTGCTGGAGCCAGCAGGTGGGGTCCTGGTAGATCAACTGAGGCTGACGTCCGGATCAAGTGGATCATGTCCACCATATGTCTGACCACCCCTACTTTAGAGTGAGAACCATGAATCACGCTTTTCAAAAGGGCCTAGAGATTTTAGGGGCCTCACTTGAAATGTCTTAAAAAGACTTGATATTGTGAGGATGGACCCACCCCCACATACACATTGTTTATTTATTTATTTTATTTTTTTCATTTTAATACCACCCCCTCTTGCTCACACATCTTGGGGCAGCTAACAACATCTTAAAACAACAATAAAACCAGTACACATTAAAATAACCCTGGCAGAAAAAAAATATTAAAAAATTCCAACCCCCCCCTCACCTATCACCTGTCTCCCTCACCAAAGACCCGGCGGAACAGCCAGGTCTTACACTGTCTATGGAAAGAGGGGAGGTCTAAGGACAGGTGGACCTCTGGCGGGAGGAAGTTCCACAGCTGCGGTGTGGCCACCGAGAATGCCCTCCTCATAGTCGACACCCGGGAAAATCGGGGGACCTCAAGAAGGACGCTCCCGGGCAACCTCAGGGGCTGATCCAGGACCCAGAGGGTGAGGCGGTCCTGCAGATAAGTGGGGCCCAGGCTGTTCAGAGATTTAAAGGTCAAAAACAACACCTTGAATTGGGCCCAGAAGACTATCGGCAGCCAGTGCAAAGAATGGAGCTCCGGTGTAATGTGCTTGTGACAACTCGTCCCCCTAAGGAGCTGAGCTGCTGCATTCTGCATCAGCTGCAGTCTCCAAACTGTCACCAAAGGTAGCCCCATGTAGAGCCTGTTACAGTAGTCCACTCTCGAGGTAATAAAAGCATGGATAATAGAGGCCAGGTCCGTGTCTGAGACATATGGCCAAATCCACTGCACCAAATGTAATTGGCAAAATGTGCCCTTCACCACAGCCACCACCTGGACATCCAGGCAGAGCTGTGGGTCTAGGAGCACCCCCAGACTACGGACCTGTGACATCAGGGGAGGACGAACTCCATCTATGATCATGGCCCCGTTCTTCTGCAAAAAAAAATTCCAAAATTCTGCGACCCAAAATTGAAAATTCTGTGACCCAATGAAGTTACAAAACAAGTCTACTAAAATTATAGGATTTAGGAAGAAAAGTCCAGATCATGGCTCCATCCCTATTCCTGAGTGCATGCCCTCCTGTCTTTTGCGTTTCTCTGAGTGTCCTTGGGCACTTCACCCTTGGCGTGGGATGAGATAGGGGCAGGCAGAGGCAGCAGCCGGGGGGGGGGGGATGGAGGGCATGAATGTGTGTGTTTCTGGGCTAGAGTGTACACACTAAGCTTCACTATTGTTTATTGTTAGTTCTTAGAACGCGCAGCATGAACCCCCCCCAACATGAAAAGGCAGAGCGCGCAGCATGAACCCCCCCAACATGGAAAGGCAGAGCGCACAGCATGAACCCCCCCAACATGAAAAGGCAGAGCACGCAGCATGAACCCCCCCAAACATGGAAAGGCAGAGCGCGCAGCATGAACCCCCCCAAACATGGAAAGGCAGAGCGCGCAGCATGAAACACCCCCCCAACATGAAAAGGCAGAGCGCGCAGCAGGCAAACTAATCTGGGTCCCCGGTGACTGGAGTGGAGGAGGCGGCGGCAAACAGTGGGAGGTAAATGGCTGAGGCAAACTGTTTAGTCGGAAGAGGCCATGCAAGCCACTGATTGGCTTGTGGCCTCAACAAAGCAAGCTCCTGATTGGCTCACCACCACTGAGCCAATCAGGGGCTTGCTTTATTGCTCACTTCCAGTGAGTCAAAGCAAACCCCTGATTCACCGGCAGTGAAAGGGAAATCCACGGGGATTTCCCTGGTTTCAGCGCTAATCTTGCCTAAGGCAGGATTCTGCGCAAAAACTGCAAATCGCAACAGCGCGCTTTTCACGGGGCCCTGTCTATGATGGGGGCCATCACTCGGCTTTTTCCAAAACCAACATTATTATTATTATTATTATTATTATTATTATAAACATTTATATAATATATATATTATATAATTATATATATATTATTATTATTATTATAAACATTTATATAATATATATATTATATAATTATATATATATAATTATTATTATTATAAACATTTATATAGCGCCAGCCATGTGTCTGGCGCTGTACAGAACATAGAAAAAGATGCGGTCCCTGCCTGTGGCTTACAATCTAAAATACAAGGAGGGGGAGACAGGGAGAGGGGACAGTGGGAGAGACAGGGCAGAAGACAAACATTCAGATGGATGCGAAGTCTCAGGTGCGTGTGCTTGGCTTGGTTACAATCAGGTTGGTTGCAGCAGTCTGCAGAGGAGGGCAGACAGTAGGTATATGGGAATGTCTAGCAGGCATTGGGAAAGACGGCAAGGAAAAAGTGGGTCTTGAGGAGGGATTTGAAGGAGCGGAGGGAAGGGGCAAGGCGGATGTGGGTAGGGAGGGAGTTCCAGGCATGGGGGGAAGTGAGGGAGAAGGGTTGAAGGCGGTTAGGTGAGCAGGAGAAATGAGGGAGAGTGAGGGAGGGGACAGAGGAAGAGTGGAGAGCACATGCAGGAGTGCGTAGGGAGATTAGGTTGGAGAGGTAAGGGGGAGCTTGTTTGTGGAGTGTTTTGAACATGAGTACCAGGAGTTTAAACAGGATACGTTCAGGAAGGGGGAGCCAGTGAAGAGAGAAGAGGAGAGGCTGCATATGGTCGAAGCGACGGGCAGGGTGAATGACCTTGGCAGCAGAGTTTTGGATTGTGATAAGGGGGGACAGGTGAGAGCGAGGGAGGCCAGCAAGGAGGAGGTTGCAGTAATCGAGGCGAGAGATAACCATGGCATGAACAAGGGTTTTGGCTGAGGAGGTAGAGACAAAGAGGCGGATCCGAGCAATATTAAGGAGGGCGAATCGGCAGGATTTGGAAACAGAGTCAATGTAAGGTTTAAAAGAGAGGTGCGTCTCAAAGATGAAGCCCACGCTACGGGCTTGGAGAACAGGATGGATGGTGACTCCATCGATGCAGATGGGCAGCTTAGAGGGAGAAGAAGAGGGAGGGAGGAAAAATGAGGAGTTCGGTCTTGGCCATGTTGAGCTTGAGCTGATGTCAGGACATCCAGGCGGAGATATCAGAGAGGCAGTTGACGAGGCGTGACATCTCTGTCTAGTTGGAATTCAACTTCAGGCGGCTCACCCTCATCCAGTCCCCCACAGCTGGCAAACACCAGGTAAGCACCAAAACTGCCGGGCCTGGATCTGACAAAAAAGAGAGGTACAGGTGGGTGTCATCAGCATATTGATGGCACCTTACGCTGAACCCTCTGACAACCACCCCCAGAAGCTGCATATACATGTTGAACAAGAGAAGGGATAAGATGGAACCTTGCGGGACTCCACATGTGAGATCCCGGGGAGAAGATGAACAATCACCCAGAACCACATGTTGCATTCTCCCGGCCGGGAAAGAGCAGCACTATTCAAGAACAGTTCCACCCACTCTGGCTTGGTCCCACAACCGAGTCACCAGCAACTCATGATCAACGATATCAAATGCAGCTGAGAGATCTAATAGGATCAACAGGGTTGAATGACTCTGGTCCAACTCATGGGAAAGGTCAACGACCAAGGCCACAAGTGCAGTCTCAGTGCCATAACCTGAACGAAAGCCAAACTGCGAGGGTTTTAGGAAACTGATCCGGTCCAGATACTCCTGAAGCTGACGAGCCACCACCTGCTCAATAAACCTTCCCTAAAAAGGGAAAGTTAAAGACTGGCCGATAACTGGCCAGGGCATCAATGTCAAGTGATGTTTTCTTGAACAGAGGCCGCACCACCGGCTCCTTGAGGCAGTTCGGCACTCTGCCCTCCCTAAGGGAGGCGTTGACTTTCCTGACCAGCAACGACCCCAGTGTCTCCCAGCTGGCCTTAACCGGCCAGGACGGGCATGGATCCAGTTCTCAGTGAGTGGCTGGAGCAGCCCCCAGCACATCCTCCACATCCAAGGGCGACACGCACTGAAATTAATCCCATAAAACAGTACAAGACAGCGCTTTGACTGCCTCTGGTTCACCTACTGTCAAAAGAGCAGTGTTGAAACCATGATGGATTTGAGTGATTTTATCCACAAAAAAGTCCACAAACAAGGCACAGCGAACATTAGATGATTCTAACTCCAGATGGAGGGAGGCTAGACTGACCAGCCCCCTCACCACCCAGAAAAGCTCAGCTGGACGTGACTTAGCGGATTCAATGAAGGTAGCAAAGAAAGCCTTCTTTGCTGTCCACACAGCCAGAGCATAGGTACGTAAACAGACTCTATGTCATAATCGGTCAACTTCAGTATGAGAGCAATGCCACTGTGGCTCTAACCGCCGCCCTTCCCACTTCATTTGCTGCAGATTCTCCGTATACCATGGGGACCTGTGTTGTTGGTGGTTTGGGAGTGGAGGCCGTGGAGCCGTACAGTCGATGGCTTCAGTCAGCACAGAATTCCAAAAGGTCACGAGGTCATCGAGTAGACAGTTATTGAAACCAGAGGATACATCCCGCAGGGCATTCCGGAACCCCTCTGGTTCCATAAGTCTCCAGAGGTGAACCAACTGAACTGGCTCTGCACCTCTCCGGGGGCCAACGTGAACCAGGAGACGGGCCTGGAGGAGATAAAGATCCATCCACAACAAGGACCCTGCTGACACCTCCCCCCACTAACGGATCCTCCGCCTCAAGGCCTGTGCAGAATATCGTGTCCAAAGTGTGTCCTCCAACATGGGTAGGGCCGACAACTATCTGAGACAGGCCCATGGTGGCCAGGAACACACGTTCTGTACCTCCAAGACTGGCATCAGTGTGGATATTGAAGTCCCCCAAGACCACTGTCTTGGGGACCGCAAGACCACCCTTGACACCAGCTTGATCAGAGCAGACAGGGAAGCTGCTGTACAGGTAGGTGCATGGTATATCAGCAGTAACTCACTGTGTCTCCGGCCAAATCAATCACCAGGTGGAGGCCCTCAGTTCCCATGATAGATTGCACAGGAAATCTCCTCACAGACCATATCTCCTTAAAAATAATGGCTACACTGCCTCCCCCCCGCCCCCCCATCCCTTCAACCACGGCTGATGCTGGATGGAGTACCCTGCTGGAACAAGGTCAGCTATTATAGGCCCTGACTCAGTGTCCAGCTAGGTCTCCGTAATACACGCAAGGTCAGCTGCCTGATCTAGGATAAATTCCCGGACTGTTGTTGACGTATTCGCAAACGACCTCGTGTTAACCAGCATTAAGCTTGACCCCAGGCCCTCTGGTTAACAATCGCTACGCCATCTGTCTGGGGGCCATTGAGAGGGACAGGTATCAGGGACAGGGCCTTGCTTGTTTGAAAGCAAGACCCTTTTAAGGGGTCTTCAGTTGTGCACCATAATCACTAGGTGCTTTGTAAAATATTGGTCCTTTCCCTCTTTGGCCTTGGTGCTGTGCAGTGAAGCTAGTTCCCTTTGTATTTCAGTGCCTTAGTTTCCAATACTTCCAAGTGGATGATCCTTACTGCTATCCATTTGCAAGTGCCATTACCTCTTGAATGTGCCGCTTACACAGAGCGATGCTTGGAGAGCTTTGGAGGGGCTACAACCGGCGGGTGATTTATTTCAAGGATAATAGTATCCATTTTGGCTAACAGCCAAGCTTGTATCAAGACTATCACAATAGAGGCTATGTAAAATATGCCTGATTAAATTGCTGGTTCATAAGCGGCTGGTTTTAAATTATTCAGACACCGTTACTATGGAACTGCAAGCTTTGTTTTTTCACATTGCCGAGGAAGATTCTAATAGTCCCCTAGTGTCCTCTGAACTGGGGAAGATCTAATTAAAGGAAATAATACTTTACTAGGTGAATACAGGATTCACTAGAAAACTGCTGAATGCCTTCATCAGGGGCTCCCCTCAATATTGTGTGCCTTTGGCAGAGATTGGGTTTTTAATAAGGAAGGCTATCCATCAAACATTTCCAGTGCATGATTGCTGATGGCCACTGAGGATCTTCCAGCCAACATCTGCTGATCCCCATCACTGTTCAACTCTGCCAAATAGCACAGCTCCTCTGGAGGGGTAGTGATTGAATTCTGCTGGTCAACAAAATGCTGCATGAAGAAGACCATTTATTGACTTAAATGTACTACCCTTTAATTACAGGGATGCCTGCATTTATAAGGTTTAGTCCAGAAGCTACCACAATGGTCACCCTGAATGAGCTTCTGTACAGCACAGAGAATAATAATATCATTACTTAATCATTTCTGCATCAGAATAATGACTTCTGAATGAGCGATAGTAGGTCTTTTAGAATAGTGCATTGAGAACAGCTTCCATATGAAGAGCAGCTCAATAGATTAGTGCTCTTCAGCTTAAAGAAAGGATGGCTGAAGGGTGCGGGGTCTGACAGAAGTTTACAAAACCATGAGTGGTGCAGAACAAGAAAAGTAGGGGACATTTTATGGAATTAATTGGCAGTAGATTTAAAGCAAATGGAAGGATTTTTCAGTCAGCTTCCTTCCAGTTAACCCATGGAACTCTTTCCGGAGTGGACAGAGTGGATGCCTCCTGCCAGCTGGATGGAGGGGAGCAGATGCTGGCTGGCTAGTCCGTCCCCTCCCTCCCCCCGATTACCCTGGAAATGGGAATGCGGGATTCGGGAATCGGATTGGGAGGGAAGGAATCAATCTGATAATGACTCCGGCGCGGGGGATAAATCTCAGTAATCACAACTCTATCAACATCAACCAGCGGTGGCAATGGCAACCAACTACATACTATAGTATACATATCATGAAACTTGTAAATCACAGTCACTTATACAAAAGTTTTTGGTAGATGATGATCAAAATCCAGCAACGGAATCTCTCTCTCTCCTCGCGTCGTGCCGCCGGTGTTGCTCGCAGCAGCAGCTCCATCTGAGTCTGATTCCTCTTTCCAAGTAGAATAGGGATCAAGGGAGGAAAATGGTAGGAGCCCCCCAATTTAAAGGCGCAGCAGAATGAGATGTAAATAAAAATAAAAGGTAAGGGCAGTTTGGTCTCTGAACTTGGCCAAACAAATTGGGTCAGTATGGGTTGCGTGGAGTCAACAGTTTCAGGAATCCAATCAAATCCAATTTTAATTTATATCCCGCACTCTCTTACCAACAGATAACTCGGGGTGGCTTACAACAGGCAAAATAATACAACAATACATAATACAATAATACATCATAAATTCAATAAAAATCCCCACTTCACAGCTCCCAACCCTAACCCTTACATAAATCATACAATATGCCTTCCATCCATCTAGCAGTCTCCCAACACCTACACACGGGTAGTGTTAGCCATCCTGCCAAATATATTCCACCTCCACCCTGCTGCCACCAGGGAGAAGCCCTCCTCTGCTCCACCCCCGGGCAATAAATATATACCCCTCTTCCGCTGTCCAAACACTGATCACACCCACTCCATCCAGTGGCCCCCGCCGTCTGACCCAGCCGGAGGGCACATCCAAAGGACATCCCCCCCCCGATGCACACACCCCCCGGCATGACCACTAACACACGTCTGACCCAGCCGGAGGGCACATCCAAAGGACATCCCCCCTGGATGCGCCCCCCCCGACATGAGCCCCTGTCTCTTATACACATCTAGATGTGTATAAGAGACAGGTCTCCAAGTCCATATTCAAGTACTGGCCCCAGCCCAGCATACCACGAGATCCACAATCACTTGCTCTAACAGTTCTCCTTCTTGCATCACACCTGCCTCCGATCACCCCTGCTCGAGCTGAGCCGAGACCATCTGTTGTTCCTACTGCCTCTCCCACCGGTGCCAACAGAGATCCCACCAGCTCTCCTCACTTCACTACTGCTCCCATCCGGCGCCGATCTGCTCTCTGGTCCTGCTGTCTCACCCTACTCCAGCGACCATCCATTTCATTACTTGTAGGACAGAGCGGGGCCTGGGCACCACGGTCCAGCAAACGGCCCCAGCCAACGGGCGGCACCCAACAGGGCCCCGCCCTGGGAGTTCTTACCCGGGGAAGGGGAGGGAGAAGCAGAGTGACAACAGGCTCCTCCAGTCCAGATAGCCCCAATCCCCCCAGCACCAAACACAGCTTGCAGCGGCACAACCATGCTGCAATGCTGTGATAATCACAAGGCTGCTGCGGTTTTGCAAACCTGCCGCTTTCGCTTGAACTCTGCAGTGGAGAAAAAATATTGCAGCAGCAAACGTGGGAAGGCGCAATTGCAGGCATTGAAAATCACTCTCTTCCGACCCGTGCTGCTTTGTGTGGAAGAGAGCTTTCCGTCGGTAACTGCTGCCGCAGCAGTATGCCCCGCCGGCTCTACTCATTGACAGAGGAGGCCAATAGCACAACTGGGTTCAAAACAAAGATTGGATGGGTTTTTAGAGGATAGGTCCCTAAATGGCTGTTATCAAGTTGGTGATAGCATGAGACCTCTGACTGTCAGGGTCTGGGAGTGAACAGAAGGAAATGGAAGAGTGCATTATGGCCTGTTGCACACTTCTCTGAAGCAACTTGAAGTTGGCTACAGTTGGAGACAGGATACTGGGCTAGATGGACCATTGGTCTGACCCAGTAGACACATCTTATGGTTTTCAGATATCCATTCTTGATTTAAATCTTCAGTTGAGGGAGAATGCACCACATCCCTAGACGAGTTGTTTCATTGGCTTAATCCAGCTGATCGTCACCTTGTTAGCATTTTATGTCACACAAAATATTTTGCAATTTAATTTAATACAATTGCAAAAATGCACAGCCACCCCGAGCAGCTGTGTCAGGAGGGGCGGGGTAGCAAGATTTTATGAATAAATAAATAAAAATTATTTCAACTGATGACACATTGGATGTTTTCACATGGACAGCACCCATGCCTCTGCTCTGTCTCACCCCTAGGCAGGCCGTCCATGTAAAGGCAGGCTGCCAGATGGGGAGGTGGAGCAGAGGCGGGGCAAGCTGTCCCAGCTCCGGGGCAGCCCTGTTGGCGGTACTCCAGAACATCCAGGAGCACCGCCAGCAGAGAGGACAGCCCAAACCTGGGGCACCGCCGGCTGGAGGCAGGGCTGCTGTCTCTGCTTAGTGGACAGTGGTTTCAGCTCCTCTCTGGTCCAAGGGTTGCCCCAGGCAATGCCATGGAGTTGCGAGTGGCAGCCCAGAGCAGTGGGGGGGTTCCACCCACAACTCTATGATGTGGAGGAGGGGGTGCCGTGTGGGTGGACCATGGGCCAGGCCACAGCAGCCAGTGGGTCTGCAGGTGGGGCTGCAAGCAAGTAGAAGCAGGCCTGCATCCCTGGGCCTGCTCCTCCAGGGGTGAGAACCCCCGCGTCCATGTGAAAGCACCCATTTAACCAAGCTCCATGATTCAGAGTGCCCCTTTTTATGCTGGGATGCTAACAGCTTAATAAATCCTTTGCAGAGCCTATCACTGACTATATCCAAGTTATACAACCTATTCAAGGCAACAAACAGCATCAGAGATATTATTTAAGGTCTCCATCTGTCTTGGGGAGAGATATAGAACCTCTGGCCTGCAGACCAAACTGGCCGGTAACTGTTTTTTAATTTGGCTCCTTTCCGTTTCTTATATCTGCTCCATGGACCCGGTTCCTGGCCTTAATCACTGAAAATGTGAGCTCTGAGGAAGAGAGTGGAGAGGAGGGCATTCACTCAAGGATTGTGGATGGATCCATGATTGGGACCTTCTCTTGCCTTCTCCCATCCTGAACACCCCCCTAAAGCACCCCCACCCCAACTCTTATCCAGTCCACAGAGCTTTATGCATGTTCAAAGTGGCCCATGGGAGAGAAAAGGTTCCCCCACCCCTTGTCTAGTGAATCCATGTTGCCTTGCCAGTGAAAGGTTCTGAGAGAAGGTAGCCTCGCTCGTGTGGGCTACTGAAATATTCACAGAGACAAGGTCCTTGGTCGACACAATCAGATTCTTCCTTCCATCCAACCAATTTGACAAATAAAATAATTTTGCTTGAACATTACTTAAGTAAAACTGAAACAAATGTGTGGGCTTTAAGCTGCTTTTTGAGCTTAAAAAGGAAGATTTTTTTCCAAGAAAGAGACGGGAGACAAAGGCTGTAAATGGACGGGCAGCAGCCCCGCCTCTGCTCTGCCACACCCCCGGCAGCCCATTCATGTTCAGGCAGAGCAGGCTGCTCCGGCCTCACTTGTGGTGCTCCAGAACATCCCAGAGCACCGCCAGCGGAGTGGGCTGCCCAAACTATAGTCCATCTGCTCAGCAGACTTGTCTCTTGTCTCATATTTGGGATCAGCGCAGAGCTGCACGCTGTAGGCATTATCATTTAAGTTTTGTTTCCTTTCCCCCTCTTACTTTGGTTAGTATTTTAGACTGCAGTTAACAAACCCCTTACCTTGGAGCACTTCCATAGAAATTAAGGGGACTACTCCAGAGTAAGTGATTTGAGGATTGCAGCCTAAGGGAATTAGGGTGGCTGTCACTGTCCAGTTATTATTTATATAGCACAAGCAATGTGCCTGCTGCTGTGAACAGTCATGATTAGAAACAGGTCCCTACCTTGAGGGACTTAAAATCTAGAATGGCAGGGTTGGCCTTACTGTGGGGTGGCTGCCCTGGACCCCGCTCCTGGGGTGTGTGCTCAGGGCCCCCAGCTCCTGGCCACTGTCAGTCTCCGAGACTGACAGTGGCTGGGGGCCCCGAGCACGGGGGCCCCCTGAGACTCGTCCAGGGAGTGAGGCTAGGAGAGGTGGGGCCTCTTCCTCTCACTCCCTGATCGAGTCCGAGACAGGCAGCAGAGTGGGCCAGCAGGAGTGAGGGAGAGGAAGAGGTCCCACCTCTCCCTCACTCCGTGCGTAGCCTCCCCTGCTGCCTGTCAGAGTATCAGCCAAGGGGAATGTGGGAGAGGCGGGGCCTCTGCCTCTCCCTCATTCCCCCTGACCGAGACAGCCAGGCAGCAGAGTGGGCCAGCAGGAGTGAGGGAGAGGAAGAGGTCCCACCTCTCCCTCACTCCGTGCGTAGCCTCCCCTGCTGCCTGTCAG
>QEPC01005485.1:340921-378136 GCA_003113815.1 Sphenodon punctatus
TGTGGGAGAGGCGGGGCCTCTGCCTCTCCCTCATTCCCCCTGACCGAGACAGCCAGGCAGCGGAGGGGGCCAGCAGGAGTGAGGCAGAGGCAGAGGCCCCGCCTCTCCCACACTCCCTGGCAACCTCCGGTAGCAGCGGGCAGCATGGCGGCAGATTCAATCTGGTGCCACGGCACCTGCCCAAGCCAGGGAGCCGGCAAGCAGGCCCAGTGCAGGGCCCAGGCCAGCGGCGGTGATGGATCCGGTAAGTGCCCCCCAAATGGCTGGGTTTTGGGATGGGCAGAGGGGAGTGCCCCTCTGCCCGTCCCCAAGCCCAGGTCCAGGTATTCCACCACCCCCAGACCGAGCCGGGGAGCGCCCCATGGCCTGCTGGTGGCTTTGCCACCAGCAGCAAAATAAGGCCCTGCATTTCTCTCCCGCCATGGGCCCCACAAATTCCAAGGATGGCCCTGTAAAATGGATAAGGGGGGACACAGGGGAAGATAAATTCATGAAGGTGAGCGGCCTGCAGGTGTATCTGCACTTCAGAGATCAGACTCATAACCCTGTGGCTGATGCAGCCCCCACTGCCTTTTCTCTTCCTCTAAGTGTGTGTGGCAGGACCTCTCCCGAGCACCTCTGATTCCCCGAGAGTCCAGCAGCCTCTGCCCCACTCAGTACCTCTTCTCATCCCACACGCAGACCTCTTAAGAGGCTAATCAATTGTTCATATGACTCTACCTCAGCTCTGTCCATGTTTAAGGTTCTCTGGGTTTCCCTGTCTGGATTCCTTCTCTGGGCTCCATCCCCCTTGTTCATCAGGTTTCTGCTTAGGGTCCATAGCTCCTCAGGTCTTGTCCTTCAAGGAGGGCCTTTCACTCCCCTTACTGGCCTGCGTCAGTAACCAACCTTCCAGCCTGTCATGGGATTCCGCTGACGTCACGGGCGCCCCCACGCCCCCGGCCCAGCTCAGACCCCCTCATGACGTTGCCCCAGCAGACAGATGCAGTAGCACCCCTGACGGCTCGCGCTGCGGATGCTGCTACGACCCCAGACGAACCCCAGGCATCAGCACGCCCCCGCAGCAGAAGAGGCCAGGACTCTAGGATGCTGTGGCGCACTGCGCACCTGCAGGGAAAGCCGCCAGCTGAGGGAAATGATGCTTAGGGCTATTTAAACCAGCGCGTCCTGGACAACTGCGCTGGTGATCCCTAGTTTGGACTGGCCCCTTTGCCTCATGAAAGCGAAGTGTCTGCGTATTGAGTGCTGTTATAGTGATAATTGTGTGTGTGCTTGCCTGCAATGGTGTAGCAAGAGTTTACCTCCCCCGTGACTTCCCTGCTGCCCTTTCTGGATGAGTGTGTGAGTGAGAGAAGGTGAACAAGGGTGAGTGAGCGGTCCCTTCCTTCCCCCCCCCCTCCTGCGTCACCTGCCCCCCTCCATGGTACGCAAGGTCTGCCTTTCCCTCTGTCCCTCCAGCCCTGGGCTCCGAACCGACCTCTTTCCCCCACTGCAAGGGGCCACTGTGTTTCCCTCCCCCAAACCTCCCCTGGTGTGTTTGTGGAAGGACCGTGAGTGGCAGGCAGCCACAGGATTCCTGGAACTCCCATCCGATGCTGATAGGGGCCTGACTTCCTAGTGCATCACACATTCGGAAGGGTCCGCTCACTATCCTGAAGGGCATTTATACTCCGAGAGATCCGTTGGGGGGGCACCGTGTGCTTGGTGGGTGGTTGTGTAGTGTGACGTGTCCTTCCCCGTCCCCCGTAACACAGCCCCTTTGAGGATCTCAGCTAAGGAGGTCCCAAGACTTCCCAACCAGTTAACCGTGCACCGGGAGTTTTCACAAAGCTCAGGCTCCTGCTGTGCTGTCCTCCTGCTCTCCTCTATGGAGTGAGAGCCTGTCAATTTCACCTCCCACTCTAACGGCCCAGTATTTCTAATGGCCATGTCAATTTCACAGAGCCTGTGAATAGTTCTGCTTAGCTTACACCAGGGCTCTCTCTGCCAGCTCATTCCTATCCTTCCAACCGCTTGTCTGTGGCTTAGATCTTTTATGGCCTGCACCCCGGGCCCTCCTGAGGGCCATGCTGCCAGCGCTGTCAGCCCCACTGCTACCAGCTGTGTCTCCCCACCTCTCAACAAGCAGTGCCTGTTAGCAGTGTTTCTTTGCAATTCGCTGACAGATGCCTTTCCAAGACTCTTGGGGCAGGTGAACACCGTTCCCTGACACAGCGTGATCAGCTGAAGTCATTGATTGCACTAGAGTATTCATCCCCCTGCGTAGTACATAACTATACTCCCAAAATACAGTCCTTTTTCCACACCAGCTGAGAGTAACTAGATGTTCTTGCTGCCAGGGGAACATTGGCAAGGCAATTGCAACATCAAGGCACAAGTACAATTTCCCAGCATGCTTCTGAGTCTGCGCCCCCCTGGGCATGTCAGTGGGAATCAGCTTGTTTGACTGCACTTGTATTATTAGGGGTTTACAAAGTCTGTGAGACCAATGACCATTGCTGTCTGGGAAATGACAATACCCACCCACCCCCATGCATAGTCTTCTGAGCATAGCCCCCCCCTCCCCCCAATTTCCAGAAGTCCTATAGAAATCTGCCCAGCCCCCACTCCTTTGCCCCACTATCGACAGCCACCAATCACCCTATACCTCCTTGTGCAGAGGACATAGATTGTAAACTAAACCAATTTGAAAGCAAAGTAGAATAGTTGGAGGGGGTTGCCTTTGTGGATTGTTTCAAAGACTGGTTTAATTGTCTCTGCTAAGAGTGTAAAATCTGCTTAAGGAGTTAAAAAAAAAAAAGAGAGAAGAAAAGAATGAGGGGCAATCCACAGCAGGGCAGTTTTGTAAATAACAACACAGCAAAGCAGCAGCAGCAGTGAGAGGTGGTGTATTTTTAAAAATAATTTTTAACCTATTAGTGCAGGTTGATCTGAATCCATACACTAAATAGAAATATACTTGGGGGCATCTGGAACGAGAATTTGGTGTGGCTTTGACTGCGCACCTTGTCCCCATCTCCCCTTAATGCAGAGTGATCTGAACTCCATTTTATCGCTTCACTCTTCATTGGTACAAGCCCCGTTCCCTTCAAACCAGCACAAATGGTTGGAGTTCGGTTATTTCAGAACTGCAGCCTAAATGCTGAGCCTGTTTAGCAGCTCCAGTTGAACCATTGGGCCATCTGCAAAACTTAGATGGAGTCCTGGTGACACGATGAAGGAATGCAGCTGCAGCTAAAATATTGTGGTGAGCTACCAACCATCAAGGATCTGTCTGGATGGCTGGCAAATTTTGAAGGGGACATAAATGGTGCCCGAGAGAGATGAAGGGGTCACATCCTCTTTGATATCTCAAGTAACCGGGCCCATGGCTCAATGTCCCCACTGCAAGACATTCCTTCCTTAATTAGCTAGCCGACTTCTTTTGGGTGCTCAGTTATGAGGCTTGGAAGCCAAATCCTACCCAAAATAAATGCTCTATTTGTGATATTCTAGAGCTTTCTTTTAGAGCTCTTCTTTAGAGGATGAACCCAACCACTTCCAGGAGCACTTCAGTGGAGCTACCCTGACACACACCAGTTGTAGAGCCGCTTGATTGTATTTTACCAACAGTTTGGGCTGGGGGCATGAGTTAGGAAGAGGCATTTTGTTTCCTTGGTTTTTAATGTTTGTGAATATATATAGTGCTTCCCATTTTCTTGTTGTCATCCTATCAGCTCACCCTGGGTTTTACTAAACCTGTGGGAAGCCTGGGTAAGGAATAAAAATTGAGTTAGGATCTCAAGATTGGACTTTGTGAGGTTAAACTGGAAGAGCAGATGACATTAGTTAAGTTCTGCCAGCCAGCTGAGCTTTATATATCTGTAGAGAAAGCAATACAGTTTCAAGCATATGCATATAAATGTGATAAGAGTAATAGGAAGATGTTCTCACTGTTGAATAAAAATAGCAAGACTTGTACTATAATAACCTCTACTGGACTTCGCTGATTTTAAAAAATCACCTTTAAAGTCAATGGACAACTGGTAGGATTTCAGAAGCAACCCTGTAGCACTTCATTATTTTCCGGCAGCAAAAGTTAATTTTCAAACTCACCCAAAATGTACAGAGGATTACAAGTCACAGCAAATTTGCTTCTTTAACATATGACTTGATTTGAATTCACCTGAAGGTATGAAATAATATTAATTCTTTCACTGGTAAGCCATGTTGATGTCGGCTGTTTCAGACACTTGCAAAGCTAACTGTCCATATTCTCACAGTTCAAAGAAACTTGGGGCATAGCTGCAGAGTATTCTGCTTTATAGAACACCAATGTGAGAGAACAAACTTTCGATCTAAGGCCTTAGGACAGAAAAGGCTGCATATGTTGCAGTAGGGATATTTTTCAGTTCTGGAGTAACTGACTTCAGTAGAGTTATACAGCTGCAGCTTAAAGCAGAATTTGGCATTACATAGCTTGTACTCGTCACATTTCCTTGAGTCAGTACAAAAAGAAAGGGGAGTGTCTTTAATCTGACCCTCCTTGGAACCTCAACAAATCTAGAGCTAAAATTCCTGACCGTAGATCACTGAGGTAGAAGTTGCCTCTGCTATTTTGCTTTTTTTGTTCATTATATTTATGTAGCAGAATTAGCATGCACAACACGTCACTGGTGCCTGATCCTGCATAAGCAGCTCATGTAGTGCTTACTATCTTGAGCAATTGAATGGAACATCCCATGAGATTAAACCACAGACAAAGATGGGCTGCAATGGATGTGACAGCAAAGCAATAAGATTAGGCAGTTTGCATTCATTAGTTATAGCAACTTTTTTTAAAAAACAAAACTGCCATATTTGACATCATCTGGGGTGGGGTGGGAATGGGGCTGGGGATTTTATTAGTGTATTTGTTTTTATGATGATGTGAACCACCCTGAGCCTTCGGGGATAGGATGGAATAGAAACTGAAATAAATAAATAAGCAACATGTCGTTGGTTTAAATTAAAATATTATTTCTCTGTCTGTCTGTCAGTCTGTCTGTCTCCATCCTGTCTAGAGAGAGGCCGTGTTGATCTCTAATGTAAGAGACAGAAACAAAAATAGTTCAGATGATATTTTTTATTGGACCAAGTTATGTTGCTGAGAGTATGCAAATCTTTGGGGCATACAAGGCCCTTCCTCAGACATGCAGAGAATTAGAACTATAGACGATCCCTCTGAACCCTCTAATTACCATCCTGTCTCGCTCCTCCCTTTTGCTTCCAAACTCCTCAAATGGGTTGTCTACTCCCGTTGCATTGACCTCCTCTCTGCCAACTCCTCCCTTGACCCCCTCCAATCTGGCTTCCGCCCCCTTCACTCCACTGAAACCGCTCTTGCTAAGATCACCAACGATCTTCTTGTGGCTAAATCCAACCGCCTTTACTCTATTCTTGTCCTCCTTGATCTCTCTGCTGCCTTCAATGCTGTTGACCACTCGCTCCTGCTTGAATCGCTTCAATCCCTGGGATTCTGGGATGTTGTCCTCAACTGGTTCTCCTCCTACCTTTCTGACTGCTCCTTCAATGTATCTCTTCCTAACTCCTTCCCCTCCTCCTCCCTACCCCTCTCGATCGGGGTTCCCCAAGGCTCTGTCCTTGGCCCTCTCCTCTTCTCTATCTACACCCAATACCTAGGCAAACTAATTGCCTCCTACGGTTTCCAATACCCACCGATACGCTAATAACACTCAACTCTATCTCTCCACTCCTTCCCTCTCCCCCTCTGTTCAAGCTCGTCTCACCAGCTGTCTCTCTGATACCTCCGCCTGGATGTCTCAACGCCAACTCAAACTGAACATGGCGAAAACTGAACTCCTTATCTTCCCCCCCAGTCCTTCCTCTCCCTCTTCCCTGTCAATTGTGATTGATGGGGTCTCCATCCTCCCTGTACCCCAAGCCCGTAGCTTGGGCTTCATCTTCAACTCGCGCCTTACCTTCAAACCCTACATTGACTCCATTGCCAAATCCTGCTGCTTCTCCCTCCACAACATTGCTAAGATCTGTCCTTTTCTGTCTGTCTCCTCTGCCAAAACTTGTCCATGACCTAGTCATCTCATGCCTCGACTATTGCAACCTCCTCCTTGCTGGCCTTCCCCGCTCTCACCTTTCTCCCCTCATTTCTGTTCAAAACTCTGCTGCCAGGATCATCCACCTAGGCTGTCACTTTGACCATGTGCAGCCTCTCCTCTCCTCTCCTCTCTCCACTGGCTCCCTCTTCCTGAGCATATTCTGCACAAGCTCCTCGTCTTCACTTACAAAGCCCTTCACAACCTTGCTCCCCCCTACCTCTCTGCCCTGATCTCCCTCCAAACCCCTGTTCGAGCACTCTGCTCCTCTTCCATCCCCTCCCTCACCCTCCCACGCCTCCCCTGCTCTCCCAACCGCCTTTGTTCCTTCTCCCTCACTGCCCTGCACGCCTGGAACTCCCTCCCTGCCCTTGTCTGCCTTGCCCCCACCCTCCACACCTTCAAGTCCCTCCTCAAAACCCACCTCTTTCCGCTCCGCCCTTCCTAACTCCTGCTAATCATCCCCACCCAGGATTATCTCCCACCTGTTATCTGTATACTCCCAAATTACTGTAACCAAGCCAAGAACGTGTACCTGAGTTCTCGCATCCTCGTGAATGTCACATCCCTTGTCTCTCCCTCTGTTCCCCCTTCCCTGTCTCCTCTCCCCCTGTCTTTACATTGTAAGCTCTTGGGCAGGGACCGTGTCTATCTTACTTTCTGTAAAGTGCCAGGTACGTTGCTGGCGCTATATAAATACCAATAATAATAATAATAATAATAATTAATAAATAATAATATAATATTATATTATTATTATTTATTATCTCTCTATCAGTATATAAAAGCAATTACTTGGAAGGGTGAGTTGGTCCTATAAAAGATATTACCTGAATGACTTTCTTTCTATCCAGTCATTCCTTTCATCGTACTCCTAAAATGGGATGGATGGTTCTCTCAATAGTAGAACAGAGCTTAGTCTTCAAAGATTAACTTGGGTTATATAATCTTCCTATAATCATATACTTTCACTAAACCTTGCTTTAAAAATGTACACATGTGCGCTCTGATCCTCAAAGCACTGCATTTGGGCAAGGCCCATGCACTTGTGCTGGTGTGCTATTTTGAGGATTGGACGGATAATTTGCACTGTGAGAAAGTCTCCTGGTTGTTAGAACTAGTTTGAACAGATCACTGGGGTGTAAGTGTTGGCCATGGTCCTACACAGGTACAGGGCTGGGAGCTGTGTTCACTGTTTTTCCCATTGCTGCCAATGGGGAAAATGCAGAGAATGTACATCCCTGGCGCTGGGCTAGGTATCATAGTTCCCCAAGATCTTTTTGATTTCTCCCTTCTATGGGCCATTTTTTAGTTCCACTATGCAATTCCATTCGACCAGCAGAGTCATGGGGCAATATTTGAACATCTGAGAAGTTAACTTCCTCACTTGTTTGTTTATTTACGGCACAGCTTTCACCATAGCCAACACAAAAGAGGGAAAATAAGCAATACAAACATAATAGTAAGACAATAGAGACAACCTCCAGTTATCAAATATAAACAATATACTAACAATCAATCAATCCTATAAACCGAGTAATTCAAAAAAGAAATATTCCTATTCCTATTCGTATACATAAAACCATAAAAAAAACTAAAATAGATTCTAACTGAGCAATCTCTATTGAAAAGGTAATGAGAAAGTAACCAGAAGTATACCCCGGCATGACCCCATAAAGGGGCCTTTAAATATTCCCTCAAATAAAAAAGAGGGAAGAATGTGTATGAGTATGTAATTTAGTAGCGAACAGAAGTTATACCCACGTAGCAGGGACCTTTAGGCTCTCCTTTATTCTCAACCTTTCCTTCATAGCAAGGTGGACAAAAGTAGTCACCGCAAAGATCTCCTCATAAAATGATAAATTTAGTAAACCATAGCAGTATTATTGCCGTTATGAAATTTTCCTATCAAGAGGAGAAGCCAGACTGCTCGCAGATTGCAGAAGTACGGGCATCTTAATATAAGTTGATCCGGAGTTTCAATTTTGTTTAGGCTACAGGAGCAACATCGCCTCTCGATGTTAATCTCAGTGTAGCTACCTTCCACAACAGCAGTCTGGATAAGTTGAAAGCATAACAAAGTATAAGCTCTGTGTACAGTTTTACCTGACAAGTTTTACCTAGATAAGGTTCGGTTCAGACAAGACAGTACTTTTAATTGCCCATAGCCATGGGACTACTTTCCAGCTGTGCGCTATTGCCAAGTCATTCTGATTGGCCAAATTCTCCAATCTCAGAAAAATCTCCCTTCTAATAGTACTACCTATAGGTTTCCCACAGAAGTAAGAAAAAGAGAAATCCATTAAAAGTAGGGATGGGCATACGCGGTTCAGATGTTCGGAGTTTGGACCGAACTCGGTCTGTTCGGACGTCAGAACCGAATGTCCGAACAGAGCTCTCGAATGACCGAACAGTTCGGTCATGTCCGAATGAGTTCGGGGGCAGGAAAAACGTCTTGTCAGGGCAAAAATATTCGGTTTCGATGGCGCTATTTTGGACTGTTCGGCCAAGTTCAGCCAACCCGAACTTGGCTGAACCGAACCATCGAACCCGAACTCGGGTTTCGAACCGAACGACCGAACATCTGAACTGCATTCTGTTCGCCCATCCCTATTTAAAAGGAAGACAAGATATTTTAACCATAAATAAGATCTAGATCCTGTGCATTCAAGCTCCTCCATAAGGCATTGTTAAGATAATGCCTCCGCACTCTGGGCCAGGAGTCTCAGCCAATACCTAATTAGGGCCTTTTTGCTCAAGCAGTCTATTGAAAGTGAACCTGTCTCCTCACAGACCACTGCTCCAGGAACATTTCCCCCTACCATACGTAATTGACGGAGGGATTGGTTCTGCACTCTTTCAAGGTCCATGACGTTTGAATAAGAAATAATCTCCAGGCCAAAGGTGGCTACTGAGTGAACTTTCAGATGGTAAGTTTGCAAAAAAAGTGGAAGTAGGAACATGCTTTGATAGATTTGCCGCTATACATTTACTATACATTGTGCTGCCCTACTGGTTCTGGATTTAATATGTGCGCACCAGGAACCTCTAATAGAGAAAGTAATTCCTAAATAGGAAAATGATTTAACCACCTCCAATGCTTTCCCTTGGATTGTCTAGCTAGACTTTGAACATTTGGCTCCTAGGACCATTACTTTGGATTTCGTAGCATTAATGTCCAGACCATTCAGCTCACAGTACGTCATTAATCTTGCAATCATCCCCCTTAGACCCCTCTCAGTTTGGGAAAGTAGGACCACATCATCAGTGTATTGCAGGGCGTAAATTGCCTGTTCCCTGACCCTAGAGGGGTCACAGGGTTCCGTTTTTATAGCATCCAACAAATTCGAGACATACAGATTAAATAGTAAGGGCGCGAGGATGCACCCTTGTCGAACTCCCCTTGCAATCAAGATTGGTGAACTTGGTCTATTACCCTTCCCTATTCTAACTCTGGCCATATTGTTTTATGAAACTGGATCAGGATAGCCAAAATCCTGTCATCCAAGCCCAAGGCCTTCAGTTTCCTCCAGAGATTAACCCTTGGAATAGAATCGAAGACCTTGGAAAAATCAATGAAGGCCAGGAATAATTTTCCTTTTCGAATCTTAGTATATTTAAAGATTAAGTGTTCCAATATGAAGCAGCAGTCTATTGTTGAAAACCCACGTCTGAGCCCAAATTGTCCATCTCATTTGTTATCTAAGCCAGTACCGGTTCGCCGTGGTGTCAGGCAGAGTTGTCTCCTGGTCCCGGTGTTGTTTAATCTTTTCCTAAATGATTTGATCCCCTATATGAAGGGGAAAGATACACACGCTCCCCGGATTGGTGTCAGGAGGGTTCCAGCTCTCCTGTACGCCGACGGTACAGTTTTACTCTCCCAGACCTTAGTTGGATTGAGGAGAGTGCTGCAACGCTTTGGGGATTATTGTGAAAGGGAAGACCTCCAAATTAACTTCAGCAAGACAAAAGTCATGGAAATGGGTCACCAGGGAGCTCAAAAGAGCCATCAATGGAGGATCGGACATAATATTCTAGAACAAGTTAAAACCTTTAAGTACTTGGGAGTTATCTTTGCCTCCTCCATGAGTTGGGTTCCCCATATGAAGGCCGTGAGACTACAAGCCAGAAGATCCTCGGCTGCTATTCTTGGCTATTTCTTTAAACGGGGGCAGATTGGTGTTGCCGGCTCTGCGGCTCTTTAGGACCAAGGTTATAGCCCAATGCCTCTACGCTTTTCCTGCCTGGGGTTTTGCTTTTTTATCTCATTTGGAACCCATTCAGAACCACATGCTCCGCTCGCTCTTGGGGCTTCCCAGGGGAACCACACAGGTAATTCTAAGGCTTTAATCCTTTAGTTTAACTTTTAGGCTGAGGGCCTTGTTCTCACTTCTGAATTACTGGGTGAAGGTATGTCTTTTTCCGTCCCAGGACAATTCCTTCTTGGCCATGTCAGTGGCCGAGGGGCTTCATAGTACCTGGGCGGTTTGGATAGAGGTGGAGCTTAGCCATCTGGGTTTCTCCCGCCAATCCTTAGGGCAGGTCGGCCTCACTGGCTCTCTGACTCTTATCAGAAGGCGCCTGTGTGATCAGGAGTTACAACAAGAGAGGGCCTTGCTGACTGTCCAGGAAGTTGCCCCTGAATATCCTCTGGCTAGCCCTTCCCCTGTCCAAACTCCAGCTATCTATTCGCATGGCTGGACTCAGAGCGTAGAAGGGCGTTCACCTGTTTCAGGTGTAACTCCTACCCTTCAGCCCTGATAGAAGGGCGATATAATGGGATCCCAAGACACGAGAGAGTCTGCCAGCTTTGTGAGTTGCAGGAACTAGATTCTTGCATTCATATTTTCTTTCACTGTGCAGCTCTCAGTGGCCCCAGAAGGAAGTTCTTGGGTCGGTATTGTGTAGGACAGCAGGATTTGGGTGCTTTATCCAAAACTCTCCTTACTTATACGGATTCAGAGAGGTCTAGATCAGTAGCCAAGTTCTGTCAGATTTATCTCTGGATCAGGGAGGCCCACCTAGGGTTTATTGGGAAATGAAGCATTTATATTCCGGATGTTGCTATTGCTGGTTGTATTTTGAATGCTGTGTTCTTATCTTGTATTGGCCAGTTGGCCTACAATAATATATTGATTGATACCCTGGGTTGGAGACTCAAGCTGGGGAGGAACTGAGTTGCAATGAGTGGGAGAATTGGAGGTTATGTGTGGTTATGATTACCTATGTTGTGGATTGTATTTTGGTACCTGGAACAGAGATTGTATTTGTTATATACTTTGGTTATGCTGAACTACATGATGATGATGATAATGTTGTTTTTATTTATCCTATTTGTGTTATTGTTTACAATGGTCTTTGGCTATGTAATAAAAGGTATCGTGTGTGTGAACCCAAATTGTACCTTAGGGATCAGTCTGTTTTCATCAGCCCATTTCTGGATTCGGGGAAGTGATAATTTTAGCATAGAGCTTTCCAATAATAGACAAAAGGCTGATGAAAAGAGCAGGCTCCATATGATCTCCTTTCTTAAAGATGGGCACTATCCAGCTCAAACGCCAAGATTCTGGGATCCTACAAGCAGCGCTAATTGAGTTGAACAATTTACACAAAACTAAAGACCACCACAAAGGAGCAGCTTGGAGCACCTTGGCAGTAATACAGTCGGGCCCAGGTGTCTTATTTACTCAATGATTGGATTTGTTCTTCTATTTCTTCTATGGTAAACTCAAGAGCCTACAGGGATAAAATTCCTTGGTTTACCATCTCAATGCAGGATTCACGAGCTACTAGAGATCCCTCTTTATATAGGAGCCCAAAGAAATCTTCCCACTTACAACTCTCAATTGGGGCACTAAATGAGCCACAAGTTGGCTTAATTATGGAATTCAGTATATTCCAAAAGCGGCTCATGTCCTCTATCCTTAAGGCTACCATCAGTGATGGCCATTTTTTCTTATAATAGTTAACTCTTTTAGCCTTTATCAATGTTTTATACCAGTTCCTAAGCTGCAAATATTTATTTCTAAGGAGATTAAAATACTCCTTTGCCCATCATTTCTTAATTCTGTTCAGCTGCCTCTTTGCTCTTCTGCATTCTTGGTCGAACCATAAACTCTTTCCCTTAGAATACGACTGATCCTGGGTTGAAGCAAGGTTATCTCGAAAAAAGCTCATAATATCATTAAACTGTTGCAGCACTAAATGTATGTCCTGAGCATTAAATAGTGCTGCTCTTAGCTGGTAAAGCTCCTGGGTGTTACATAACTCGTGGACTTTAACTATTATCTGCACCATAGGCCATTTTATTGTGTGGTGATGTTTCTCATCCTTTAGCTTAAAAGGCAAGTTATCTACTCGCTGGCAAGGGGCACTAAGCAGCACTTTCAGAAGAGCACGATCACTTTCAGGCCTAATTTCCAAAGAGAAATCATGACACTTCTCTCAGGTGTAATGATCCACGATTATATAATCCACCGTACTTTTGCTCTGAATACCCACAAATGTAAATTCCCCATCTGGATCCTGGCGGGATCTTCCATTTAAGGCTATAAGATCCAGTTTTTGAAGGAGAGAGGTCAAGTGTCGTCCTGAGTTAATTACCTCTTTGTCCTTTGAATGCCTCAACAGTGGTCCAGGAAACCCACAGAAGGATTTGTTTGGCTCAACATCATTAGTAACCCCAGTTCTAGTTCCAGTCCCCGACCAGAATAACCCCAGCCCTGGGGAATTGTTCCTCCAATGAGTTTAATTCAATTTCCACTTTCCAGGGCAGACCAAATGTCAGAACTATATAAGGATGCAGGTGGAACCTAAACATTACACACGATGTACTGATCTTGTCCTGAAAATTGTAGGAGGCCTACCTGATACTCATATCTAGGAGCTGGCAAAGGATGGTACAAATAAGCACAGGAGGCAGAAATCATAATAGCCAGCCCACCAGATAATTGGTCTGTTGTGCCAATTTTCTGGCCTCCTTGTGAAATAACCCTGTAGTTCACCATATACAAAGTGTCACCTTCCTTCAGCCAGGTCTCCTGCAAACAGATAATATCAAACTGGGTCATAGTCTCCTGCTAATCTTGTTCAAATAGCTTTGACTTAATCCCTGAAATGTTCCAAGAAGCTAAGCGGAACTGGTCCGGGAAGGGTTCTGTAGCTACATACCTATCTACCTGGTTTGAACAATACCCCTGCCTGGGTTACTCAGTCAGTTGTGTTCCGTCTGGGCAACCAAGAGTGGCCTCGTGTCAGGCAGACCCACAGCCTGCGTCCAATTGGATTGATTCAGAGTGGATAACTGCCACATTTGACCTAGGTGTCCTAAGAAAAGTCAAAGATGCTTGAGAGCTAGCGTGACCGTCTTCTAGTCCCTGCGTATCAAAGCCACAGTGATCCTTTTCTTTAAAGGGGGTACCTTCCTCTGCTGGATCCAAGTATCATGCTGCAGTATTAGATTCCAAATTATAGTCGTGCTTATAAGGAGTTACAATGCCCAGGGGATCAGGGGGCTTATAATCGACCTCATCAATTTGTAGGCTGTTCCGAAGTTTATCCAGCCTTTGTAAAATTAGATCTTGATCTATAGGGCGGGGGAGTCTTGAGAAATGTGTGGAGACTGATACTACCTCCGTTGATCTTGTATCTCCCAATAAAATATTACCAATATCCATAGCTAAATTACTCTTCTCCGAACAAAAACTCCCTCCATCTTTAAGCCCTATAGTACCATCAACCTTTCCCAATGCCAACTGAACGTTATCTGTCCTCGATGGTGATTGACAGCCATCAACAAAATCCATCAAGTCCCCAGGTCCTTTTTCACCCACCAAAGCTGAACGACGATCCTCACCTACTAGATCATCGCTGCTAGGGGGCATAGTGACAAGTATTTCATTTACAAGTCTGAGATTTTGACCGTTTAGGGATTTCAAGGGGGCATGGTCCCCAATCTTTTCTTCCGATGTGCCCTGCCTTGCAAACTGCGTGCTATCAGCATGGGAAGGGGAGTAAGGTAGGAAGGCCTCTGGTACCTAGAGAGACAGAGTTGGGCGGGGTTAACTGAACCCTACTACGAGTGCGCCCAGTTGACTGCTGGGCACTGGACTCATAATGGATCCCCCTATCAATAGATATGCCTCTAGTTTTAAAGTACTTTCTAATCAAAAAGATATTTGTCACAAGTTGCAGTGAAGAAAAGAAAATTCTTAGACGCAAGGACCATTCTCGGCGTGACACTACTACCTCCACCTTCCTCACTCTACACCAAACACGATCTGCTCAGGTTGTGGCAAGTAAAAAAATTTACCCCTCTTTCAGAGTATTTTCTGATGTTCATGAAAGATAATGACAATATTAGCCTAAACTTTCATCTCACTAACCAGCATGGGAAGGGGAGGTACCAGAGGCCTTCTACCTTACTCCCCTTCCCATGCTGATAGCACTAGCAGGTTCTTCGACAAGCAGTTCACTCAAATGCTAACTGTTCACTTGAATAAATTCTCTGACATTACAGTAAGGAGAGACTGGAATTCACTTTCCTCTACCCAAAGTAGAAGAGAACTCTCCATGCTCTTTTTCTTAGGTACTGCAATGTTCCCCCTCTTAGGGTGGTAGTGAGAGATTGTGGCTGGGTGGCACTCCTGACTGGGAGCAGTTTAGTTTCTTGGGGAAATTAGCCTTCCTGACCACACTCCAGACTATCTCATAGTTCTTGAATCAGGCTCCTAAAAGTCTTATCAGTTTTTAATAAAAATGGGCTTTTAAACTGATAATGGGGACCTCCACAATTCCACTTCTAGCCTGCCTCAATATCCTCCTTTTAGGGGCTTCTCCTGGCAAGGTCAGGTCCCCTATTTGAACCAAAACACAGTCTCTCACAGAGGCTCATTCAAATGCCTGTAAAATGGTTTTCTCTCATTGTAGCTGCACTCAAATATTGTTCACAATGGACTGGGGAGGTCCAACCACAATAATGAGCCCGATGAGCAATGACAGCGTGTGCTCACCAGCTGAGCAGGATCGATTATCATCTTTATGTTAAACCCACTTCAATATATACCTCTCAATTTCTTAGAAAGGTATCTGCTCAGTAAAACAGCATAACTTTATTAATATAGAATAGAAAAACACAAGTCCTGGTTTCCTGGTCTTGGCAGGAAACAAGTAGGGATGGGTGCCAGAACGCCGTTCGGACGTTTGGTTCGAAACCTGAGTTTGGGTTTGGTGGAGTTCGATTCGGCCAAACGTGGCCGAACATTAAAAAAACTACTATCGGTACTGAAACCAATTTTTTTTCGGTATTGGTATTATTTGGCCCTGAAACCACCCCTGCTGTCCATCCCTGGTGCCAGGAAGTCTGCTCCTCAGATGCCTCCCCCTTCCAGTCATGTTTTTCCCGCCCAAAGTCACGTTTTTCCCACCCCCGAACTCATCCAAACTCATCCGAACTTTTCCGAACTGTCTGGAAGTTCGAGCGTTCGGTTTGGAAGTTCGGTTCGGTGGTCCGAACAGGCCAAGTTCGGGCCGAACTTCCGAACCGCGGTTGCACATCCCTAGTAACAACACTACCCATACCTAAGCATAAGCAATCCTACACAATAGTGTTCCTTACATGTCCAGAGCCATGAGCTGGAGTATGTGCAGGCGTTGGTTCAGGAAAGGCTGGAAGGGAGGTTCAGGTGATGCTGGAGAGGAGAGCTGTTCCTTGAGAGCGATGAGATGGACGGGACAAAGACCACAGTGCTCACTATAAGTGGCACCAAGCTCTAAGTCAAAGTATTCTGGTTCTGGTTGTCTTCATATACCGTTCTTAGGCAATGCAAACTGATGGGAACTGCCTGATTATGGTTACCACCTCCCTTGTGCTCAAGGGAAAGGGACTCTTCTTTCTCAGAGAGGGGGTCTTTTCCATTGTTTAGGGATTGGTGTGAGTTCATCACCACTTTATTGTAACACCCTGTCCATCCTGGCCTTGGGGGATCAATTCCTGCTGGAGCCACCCACTCTGGGCATATCAGGTAGGGATATGCGAACAAAACACGGTTCAGATGTTTGGGTCGTTCGGTTCGAAAACCGAGTTCGGATTCGGTCATTCGGCTCGGGAATCAAGTTCGGGTTTGGTTGTTTGGTGGAGTTTGGTTTGGCCATACATTTGAAAATCGGTAACGATATCGATATCGATACTGATATCGATAGAGATTTTGAAGATTTTATTTTCGGTATCGGTATTGTTTGCCCCTGAGACACTTGTTTGTTGTTTTTATGTCTTCTTATATTGTTTATTTTTTTTAAAGTTATTATAAAAGTTATATCTGTTACCAGCTGAGTTTGACCTGTCCAATCTTTTTCCCCTCCTGTGCTGCTTCTGGCAGTTGGCAGAATCTCATTGTATGTATATAATACTGCTTGTCAGATCCCTACCTGACAGCAGCAGCACATGTAGCGTATTAGCCCCAAGATGTGCCAGCAGGGTCTCAACTTGCAGACAACCCCCCAGGAGGACTGCTGGGGTTCACATCAATAATGGGGGACACTGGTGGCCTTCGAGGAACAACATGTCTCCAAAAATCAGGCCTGTGGAGTTTGGGGTGTGGTGATGGGCTCTGGCTGCTGCTGCATGCTGTCACTCCACTGGCACGGCCCCTACCACCTCTGCCAAGTGCCCCATTGCCCGGTATGGGCAGCAGACTGGCCTCTCCTACTTCCCTTCTCGATGTCTTCCAACCCAAAAAATGCACACAAAGATTTTATATATATATATATATATAACTACACACTATATCTATCTCTATAACTAAGCTAACTCCTACATCATCTAATCTTATCTAATCTATCTATCGTAACTATCTAATGTCTATATCTATATCTATATATATACACACAGGGATGGGGTGGGGGGAATACCGGGAGGGGTAAATAACTGAAATTAAAGCTAAATCAATCTAATGCTACTCTAAATAAACCCCAAAAATAAATGATACTAGGGAAGTAAATGTGTGGGATGGGTGAAATAGGAGGAGGATGGCGATGGATTGGGGGGAACACAAACTGCTGGGAGAGGGAGACTTCTGAAAACACCTGCTTACAGGATCAGTGGCTATCTCAGAAGGTGTTGGAAGGGGGGAGGGCAATGACTTTTGTTACTTGCTGTGCCCGCCTTACTACAAGCCCCATTGGCTCTGTGCAGCCTAGCCCCCCCTTTCCCCCATGTCCAATTGCAGACTGCGAAGCCAGTGGTCTGAGGAGAAAAGGGATGGTGATTGGGCAGGCTGGCTGCTACTCCAAGCCTCTCTGCCCCTGGTGCCAGGAAGTCTGCTCCTCAGCTGCCTACCCCTCCCTGGGCCTTCCAGTCACGTTTTTCCCACCCAAACTCACCCGAACGGTACCGAACTGTTCAGTCATTTTCGATGAGCAAATTGAGTTCGAGTTTGGTTCAGAAGTTCAGTTCGGTCATCCGAACGGACCGAGTTCGCTCCGAACTCCAAATATCCGAACCGCGTTCGCACATCCCTGGTATCAGTTTGTGCACCAGGTGTTGATGGTTTCAGGGCAGCAGGGTTATATCATTGACCCACCCTTGATGGTTTATTGTGGTTTTGGCCAGAGACAGTAATATTTGATTGCTTCTTAAATCCATCAGTCAGCAATTCCAGGCATCTGCGTGTTGGTGTATGCAACATCCACAAGTTAAATGCCTGCTGTATTAAGAACAGTGATTGACTATAGAGCCAACAGATGGCACTGTTAAGTTTATGTGTACATGGAAGGGAGATGGGGTTTTGCAGTTGAATTCCTTTGTGTAACCACTCCTTCTTCCCTTCTCTCTCTTTGTTTCAGTCTCCATTTTGTCTTACTACTAGTTAGATGCAACTAAGGATCTGTGCTTGAGAAAGCTTAAGTAAAGTTCTGTTTTTAAACCTTCAGCTGCATTTGTCCTTACTGATTGCGAATCAGGTATTACTCTGCAACAGGTTATGGGCCCAGACCTCTTCAGAACAGCCCAGAACAACTCTAAAGACTGGAAGTGAGCTGAAAAGAAAAGAAGCCCAAAGGAAACTCCCAGAGGAGGCCTACTAACTGTAAGTGAGCAGAAGAACCAGAATCCCAATCTGAGGGGAGGGAAGCAAGCATGGCCAGCAGCTCTGAATTAAAGCTTTCAGTCTGCAAGCTGAATAACACAAACTACCAGTTGTGGAAATTCAAAGTAGAAATGCTCCTATCCAAAGATGACCAGTGGGAGGTGATCACCACAGACAGACCTGCAGCAAACCCTGAGGAGTGGGACAGAAAGAACAGACAGGCAAAGGCAACCATAAGCCTGCTAGTAGAAGATGACCAGTTAATCCACATAAGGGAGGAGGCCACAGCAAAGGGCATGTGGAATGCACTGCAGAAGCTGCATGAAAGGACCAGCTTGAACAGTAAGCTGTTTCTCCTAAGGAAACTGTACCAGATGAGACTTGGTAAAGGGAAGGAGATGCAGGATCACATAAATTCAATGCTGGAAGTGGTAGCACAACTGCGAGGCATCGGTGAAGAGATAAAAGACAACCACGTGGCGGCCTTACTTCTCTGCAGCCTGCCTGAATCATACAGCGCCCTCATAAACGCCCTAGAGACAAGGCCTGAGGCAGAACTAACACTGGAATTTGTAAAAGGGAGACTCATGGATGAATTCCAGCGCAGGAAAGAAATCATGCAAGATAATCAGGACCAGGATAAGGAAACTGCCCTGAGAATTGCAGACAACAGATTGCACAAGAAGGAAACAAGGGCATGTTTTCGGTGCAAGAAAGAAGGACACCTAAAGAAAGACTGCTCCATATGGAAGGCAGAACAACAAAAGCGATCTCCACAAGTGTCTAAGCAAAGGGCCAAGGCTACAACCAGTGACACAACCACAGAACAGTGGAGAGGATGTTTTAGAGCAACACAGACCAACTCATCACAGGACTGGTGTGTCGACTCTGGAGCCACAAGTCACATGACCAGCGACAAGAGCTTTTTCACGGTACTGGACCCAAGCAACAAAGAAGAGATATACCTCGCTGATGGAAGCAGCATCACTGCAGAAGGTATTGGCGAAGGAATTCTAAGTTGCAACAAGCCACACGGAGGCACACTAGCAATACCAGTAAAGGATGTGCTGTATGTACCTGGCTTAGAGGGAGGACTCCTATCCGTTAAACGCCTAACAGAGAAAGGGCTCACCGTCAAGTTCCGGGGTAATGAATGCACAATCCAGAAGGGGACAAGGGTCCTAGCCAGAGCCTATGCAGATGAGCACCTGTATCGCTTGAGTGCAACCAAGGAACAAGCAAAACTCACTGCACATGAGCAACACAAGGACTGTATTCATCTGTGGCATCGACGCCTGGGTCACAGGCACCCAGAAAGTATAAAGGAACTGCAAAGACAGCAGCTGACAAAAGACCTGATAGTAACAGCATGTCCCTTGACCATGAGATGTGAATGCTGTATCAAAGCTAAAGCCACCAGAGCAACGCTCCCCAAGGCAAGCCAGACAAGAACCTCCAAGCCACTTGACCTCATACACAGCGATGTGTGCGGCCCCATGAAAGTACCCACACCTGGAGGGAACAGATACATAGTGACATTCATAGACGACTACTCAAGATACACAGTCACATACCTCATGAAGCATAAGGATGAAGTACTGGAAAAATTAAGGGACTACATAACCATGACAAGCAACAGATTCCAACGCAAGCCGCTCGTACTTCAAACTGACAATGGAGGCGAATACACAGGAAAGAGAGTTGAAGACTTCCTGAGAGCCCACGGGATAGAGCACCAGAAGACGGTACCATACACGCCCGAGCAAAATGGGGTAGCTGAAAGAAAGAACAGAACCTTAACAGAAATGATCAGGTGCATGTTGACTGACTCTGGACTGCCAGAAAAATATTGGGGCGAGGCAGTAGTTACGGCGACATATCTACAGAACCGACTCTACTCAAGAACAGCAAGTAAAACTCCGTATGAACTCTGGTATGGAGAGAAGCCTAGTGTGGGACACATCAAAGTGTTTGGATGCAAGGCATACGTGTACATTCCGGAAGAGAAACGCACCAAACTACAAAACCGAGCTGTGGAAGGGATTCTTGTTGGATACAGCGAACACTCCAAAGGATACAGAATCCTCAACCCACACACAGACAAAGTAACTATCAGCAACAGCGTGACTTTCGAAGAAAACCCAAGCAACAGTGTAATGTCCTTACAAGAATCAGGAGAAGAAGCATGTCCTGAATCAGGAGGAGAAGAGCGTCCTGAACAAACAGTTGAAATCAGCACAAGCTCAACTGAGATGCAGGAACAAACCCAATCACCTGCAGATGTTGAAATCAGAAGATCTACCAGGGAAAATAAAGGCAAACCACCCACCCGCCTGTCCTACAAAGCAAGTACCGACAGACTGTCTGAGCCATCAACATGGGAAGATGTCTTACAAATGTCAGAAGGGGAACACAACAAATGGACAAAGGCAGCTACAGAAGACATGGTAGCAGATGCCCTGACAAAACCTTTAGCAGGAGAGCGCCACCGAAAGCTACTAAGTAAAATGGGTTTAGTAGGTTAACTTCTGTCTGTTGAGAAGGGGTGTTGGTATATGCAACATCCATAAGTTAATGCCTGCTGTATTAAGAACAGTAATTGACTATAGAGCCACCAGATGGCGCTGCTAAGTTTATGTGTACATGGAAGGGAGATGGGGTTTTGCAGTTGAATTCCTTTGTGTAACCACTCCTTCTTCCCTTCTCTCTCTTTGTCTCAGTCTCCATTTTGTCTAACTGCTAGTTAGATGCAACTAAGGATCTGTGCCTGAGAAAGCTTAAGTAAAGTTCTGGTTTTTAAACCTTCAGCTGCATTTGTCCTTACTGATTGCGAATCAGTTATTACTCTGCAACACTGGGCTTGTTGTGTAGGCTTTCTTTAGGACTCTTAGCTCTAATGTGTCCATGGGGGTCTCCTCCTCCTCCATTCCTTTAGCGGTTTTTAATACAGACTCACAAAGTCTGCTCTCTTCATAATGCAGTTTGTAGTCTTTGGCCCTAGCTCCCTTCTATCTTCCTTTCTTCATGGCAGGACAGCATAGGATATTCATATAAAAACAGGTTCAATTACTACACCATCTGGATCCTTTTAGCTTGCCCTGTTGCTATGATCTCTGGTTTCTGGTTACCAAACTCAGTTTATGCTTTACTTCTTCAGAGGCTTGGGCTGCTTCTAGCCCTTCTGGATTTGCTGCTCCTAGCAAGCCAGTTTCTGGAGCTCCCTACCCTCTGAGCTCTATAGCAGCTCAATGCTTGCTGTCTGCTTCCTGATGGAAGGCTCAACTGAATTTCTTCCTCCTTCCAGCTGTAGCTTGTTAGCCACTTGGCTGTTCAGCTCATTTCCTTAAAGGGTCGACGACATATGCTGCTTGCACACATTAGTAAAGGGGAGGGGATGAATGTGAGTTTCACATTACAGCAGTCAAGTCAAACCCCCGATTGTGGGCATGAGGGTTTTCGTGTTATTTTCCCCTTCCCCTGTTAAAATCAACAACACAATGCAGGGCTGGATTTCGAGCATCACGTTGTTGATTTTAATGGGGGAAGGGAAAAATAACATGAAAACCCCGTGCCCACAATTGGGGGTTTCATGTGACTGCTCTAACATGAGTGAAACTCATGTTCGTCCCCTCCCCTTTACTAACGTGTGCAAGCAGTCTTAATTCCTTGCCACAGAGTCTAAACTAGTTGAACTCTTGTGACTCTGTCACAGAGCTCATCCTCTGTTTTAATCTACTGTCACCACTGCACATATGTAAGTCTTCCCAGCATTAGGCTCTTAGTGCAGACCTGACAAGGAAAGACAAAAGCAGAAGGAGAAGGTGGTAGAAATGGGAGAACAAGGGTTATAAGCTCATGAGTTAGCTTAGTGGTACAGCATAAAATATTGATGTCCACCAAGTAAATATAAGTGTATTCCCTAGCATGATCCCCTCTCCATGTTAAATTGAGTGTGAGGGAAATTATTCTTTTCCTTCAAAAGCACTTTTAAAAAATGTATTCATTTAGTTTCTACTCCGCTCTTCCCATGAAGGCTCGGGGATGGAGGGGGGCGCTCATAAAAATATAGAAACCTTTAAACTATACATAAACATATATAACATTTTAAAACTCCTAAGCCCTGCCTACCAACCCTCTCCCTAACCCCTGCTCCCAATCCCTGCTCTCAACCCTATCCTGGCCCACCAAACACCTGGGCAAATAGAAATGTCTTATCATTTCCAGAAGATGAACTGGCTTGAGCTTAGATGAACTTCCAAGGGGAGAGAGTTCCATAATCATGAGGCAGCTACTGAGAATGCCTCCCTGCATGCCGTAGCTGTAAAAACTTCACAGGCAGCTGGTACCTGCAAGAGGACATCCTTGGCCAACCTTCAGCCAATATATAAAATAAATGTGCATACACACTCACGCCCTTCCTGGGTGAGTGTCGCCCTTCAGCCCTGAGAATCCAAGCAGAGACTCAGTCTGCTCATAGCTCGGACTACCTGGCCTCACCTCGCCTTCCTGGACAGATTTTCCGACCACAGGCCCCTGCTAGGCTTGACACTCTGGACTTCATACTGGTAACTTGAATGTCCAAGGAACTGCATCTCAACATCAACCCTCCAGCTCCGCTGCCTTGAGGCTGGGCTCCTGACATATTGTTTAGGATGCATTTCCTCTGGTTTTAAATCAGGCTATTCTGCTCTCTCTTTGTAACTGTCTTTTTCAAGGAGTGAAAAACAAAACTAACTACAATAGTCAGAACTGTTAGAAAACTCTCCCTGTTGCCCTGGTTCTAATGGAATTTGGAAATATTTTCAAAATTTCTCTTCCTGCATTTAGGCACCAAAGAACTGGTCTTTTAACTTTAGAGAAGAGCTACTTGACCCAAAGGAACAAAACAATTCATTAGTCCAATGAAACAAACTCTATGTCTCACTTCTTGATGCTGTTGTGTTCATAGGTGTAAAAATGGGAGAAGTGTGAACGCTTTCCTCTAGGAGTTTGGCCACTTCTCCAGCGGTCATAGAGGACTGAATTAAGGGAGGAATGCCCCCCATGCTGCCCTTGTCCCCCACCAACATCCAAATCTCCTAGAAACTGGACAAATGGCTGTGCTGACCAACACCATTTTGGGGAGAGTTAGGAGCAGGGCTTGGGTGGAAACAAAGAGACAGAGCTATCCTCCATCTTTAGTCTATAGTTAGTATTACTCTACTAGTGATGCAGGTGGTGCATTTTAATGGAGGTGGAGCTTGTGTCTCAAGGTTGCAATCCAGCTTTCTGTTCTCCACTTCATTTGACTCCTTATGTTTCTCAGGCAATGGCTGTGCCAAGGGGGAAGAGGCCAGGCAAATGTCAGAGGAAATATCGAAAGCAAGTACTAAATAAGGTCTACTTCAGCATAAGGATGTGATGATTCCATGCTGTTTGAAGTGGCAGATATGAAACCCTGGCTGCTTTTTCCTTGTCAGATAGCGCCTACAGATCTGGAGAACCAGTGACGTTGTGGCTATGTGTTACCTAGCAACAGCTTCTGCTTGCTTGTTTAGTAAGTTTTGCAAAAGTGATCATGACATCGTCTCTAGTCACCAAACGGCAGCAGAGGAATAGCAAACGGAACTCGCTTGTCAGCACGAACACCAGAAGAGTCAAATCCACCCTTAAAAGTGCATAAATCATCCCTTTAACCATCAATCACCCTCTCAAAGCAAAATTCTGGGGAACCCCAGTTCATATTCTGAAGGACAAGAAGGTTAAACTGTACAGAGGAAAATTAATTCCAGGGTAAGGGACTGAGAAGCCTTGTCATTAGATCCCTGGTAACAGCCATGGAGCTGCAACTACTTGCGGAGACAAAATAAAGTAAGTCTCCATCTCTTACAGTTGGGACCAACGTGGTAACCACACTCTCTCTAGCTACTCGTTTCTCCCAGAGACCCAGGAGTTAAGCCTTCTGGATCAACATTGCCACTTCAGATTGTGAAACCAACACACAGAAAGGACAAAACCAGGTGGCCTGGTCCAAACTAGTGGGGCTGGAGATCAGATTGTGACTTGCTTTGACCTCCTTTAACCTTGGGACAATCACTTTGTCTTTCCTCCAATCATGTGATTGAGTTGCCTACAAAGGTTGTAAAATCTTCAGAACAAGAAGGCCTATATCTGACTGTTATGAATTTATGCTTAGCACAGTCATTATTAGTTACTACTATTAATCATTTGTCTAACACTCTGAGTGTTCAGAGTCCTTATCAGTGCACCCTCACAACAACTCTGTGAAGGAGGTCACTATCATTCCCATTTTACAGACTGCAGAACGAGGATGACAGTGATTTGCCCAAGTCCACCCGGGGAGTTCAGGGCTAGGACAGGATTTGAATCCTAGTCGTTCAGGTCCAACACGTTACCAGCTAGGCTGCACTAGGCCTTGAACTCATTTAGGGCCTCTATGAACTGTTCTACTACAGATAGTTGCGAACAAAATATGATCGCGAAAGTAGGAAAGTTGTTATAAAATGATTTCTTGTTAATAATCACAAATATTTAATTACAACAGACATTTACTCAGGCTGCAACTAGTATAACTTTAGCAGGTTTGAGGAGATGGCTGACGTTTATTAGGGGTGGGACTCCAGGAAAATTATCGGTTACCAGTTTTATCGGTATCGGATTAATCCGATATCGGCTTTATTGGTATCAGTATATCGTTTTTTATCATTGCCGATTTTCTTGGATCTTTAACATTGTGGCTATTGTTAAATGTTGTCGATGTTAAAAATTTGAGAGAAACCGGCAATGTTAAAAAACCCGATATACCGATACCGACAATTATCGGTATTATCAGATTAATCGGATAACGATAGTCCCACCCCTACCATTTATACAGTCGCGTTCTGCTTCTGGGATATGCTAGCTCACATTTTTGCTTATTTTGGGGGGTTATTTCATAAAATAAAATAACACTCAAGCTGTGGGAATTCTTTATTAATTTGTTGGTCTCGAGCCATCTTGGTGAGTGTAAAGACAGCATATGTTAAATGAATAACCTTTGAACATTTTCCTTAAGGAACTGAATGAAAGATTTCCTCAGGCTACCGAAATTCATAACTACCTCATAAGCTGATTGAACTATCATTGAGGAACCAAATCGGTTCACCTGCCTGTAAGCCAACAGGCTTTCCCTTTCAACAAACTAGATTTCTGGATTATCTCTGAGTATCAGGCAGGAATCCAGTCCACCTACTGGTTACTTTTTCAATGCTGCCTGCAAGGGCAAATTTTTGCCTTCAGCATGAGCTTCATGAACTTGATAGCCCTCATGCAGAGCACACTGGACTAAGCTGGTGAGGAGGTAGATTTTGAGGTATGGACAAGATCACCTTCACAGGTAAATTATCAACATTCCTTATACTAGGGATCATTTGTTTGCCAAGAGTGAATGAAGCCATTCATTTTAAAAGCACCATATACTCATGTGCCAGTGCCATGTTATAAGTGGTTATGAGACTCAAAAGTACTGTGAGGAATCCTTGGTGCTTTGTATCGCCTCATGGATTTACAATGGCTAAGAGGGGGGGAAATGCATGTCACTGTAACCTCCCTAGGGGACAGGGAGAAGTGTGGATACGAGGCTTGTAATGACTCAGGCCTCAATAATCGAACTGCTCTTCGCTCTGCAGGAATAAACATGGGGTTTTATTCCAAATCAGGGAGGGGAAAAACAGGAGAGTCTGGCACTGAACAACAGTAAGCGATGCAGGTATCGCATGAACCTTACAGAAGTGGTGCTCAAATAAGAGAGAAATAAGACATAAGATGACAATCACAGATGGCATGGTTAGCCCAAACACCCAGGACATGTAAAACCCACACTGTTTATCCCAGAACATTAACCCCTGTGTTGTCTTAGGAAAGGTTAGGTGTGGCGCCTCAGTCTGGGCAGCTAAAGCCTGTGGATTTGCCTGGGTCACATGACCCCACCTATCTGCCCCAGGTGGAGACCAGGACCAGTTTGGACACTGCTCCAGTCGTCCTGGGGGACTGAATTAAGGAAGTTTCAGTTTCCTCTATTAAGTTTTCTAAGCAGCTAGTTCAAACAGTTGATGAAGACAGGGTTCAGATGCTCCAACCCACTCCTTATTAACTTGCAGGATGGAAAACAGTGTCCTGGACCCAACTGGATCCTGCTTCCCCAGTGCCACGCTGCTGCTCTCAAGCCCAGCTGCAGTCTCTGTCCCTCTTGTTACTGTTTCTGGCTAAAAGGCTGGTTCGGCTGGGATCCAGTCTGTGCAGCTGACTCCAGCTCCCTCCCCGAGGCCAAAAAAAAAATGAAGTCTCCCTCCTTTCCTCCCTTGCTCCTCTCCTCCACTTGCCTGCTGGGAGATGCAGTCCAGCATCCTACTGTGTTCGATAACTAGTCCACCTTGCTCCCTAACCCATTTGCCAATTTCCTTATTCATAGTCCTGTCCACCCTTGAAGGGTGTCTAGCACCCCTCCATACCCTCCTTTCTAGCATGTCTGAATGTTTAATATCTATTGCTAGCCCAATATACTTCCTATAAGCTAAGTCACTTTCCCCTAAATGCACCACCATTTGTCTGGTGCTTCCCTTGCCCCAACAATATCAAAACCACTGGCATAAACTGTGCCCAATGCATTCCCGATCTCCCAAAGTATTTAACTTGGGCCAAATCTCCGAGCCCAAGCTGAGCTGCGGCCCTCTTGGTGTAGCTGCTGCCCTCTTGAGCGCCCAGCATACAATGCTGTGGCCACAGATGAAGACTTTCAGTCTGAGCCCAGCAGCCAGCTTTACTGTATTAAAAAATAACACAATTAGCAACCACTGGTGTCTCCTAATCTAGGTCCTGTAAGGTCCCGATCTCTTTCTATCAGTGACCTGTATTGCCTCTTCCCCCATGCACTACTTCAGCAGCAGCTGACCCTGGAGTATCCTTTCCCTGTCACTGGCAAGAGGTGATAGAGACCACAGTGGCTTCGCCACGCTGGCCTCAGGCTGCCGAGCCTGGCCCAATAGCTCAGCCACCACAGCCTGCTGTTGCCCTGCTGCTCCGCCACAGTTATCCTCTCAGTTCCTCTAATCTGAACTCCCATATGAACCTCACTACGCCTGTGCATATGACCCTGTATTTGCAGGGGGTTCCCCCCACTGAAAAGTTGCATCTCCCAATATGATTTCCCCCCCACTCCCTTACTTACAATCACATTGCCAGAGGCTGTAGCAGGATACCCTGCAGGCACAGGGGACTTCTGTGGAGCTCCTGCTCCCACTGCTTGCAGCTGAATTGAAACCACTTGCCCGGGAAGCTGTGACAAAGCCAAAATCCCACTGACAGACGGTGCAGGAGTCTTCCTTGTGTGTGCAGGGGCCTGCTGTGAAACTCCTGCTCCCAGTGATGGCAACTGACTCTTAACAGCCTGCATAGGAAGCTGTAAAGAAACGGAAGGAGAGGAAATCTGAGAACCTGTATTCCATAAAGAGGATGCCATATTAACCCCAAGTGGAGCAGAGGACGCCACTGTCCCCTGATGGGGAATTGACTGCAAAGCATTGGGCAACTGCACCCCAGCAACTGAAGACTGCTGAAAAGCAAGGTTCCCAGCTTGCGAAGGCAGCTGTAAAGATGAAGATGCCTGCCCTGAAACAAGGATCCACCAAGGTATGATCCAGACCAGCCAAGGAAGAACCTGTAGGCACAGAGGACCCCGCCAGAGGGGCAGCCTGACAAGAGCCAGGCCCCAAAAGGGACAAGGCAGCAGACTGATGCAACCCATCAACATTTTCCACCCCCAAACTGAGGGGGTCAAGCCCATGTTCCACACCACACTCAACGCCTTGTTTAGGGGGAGCGAGGGTCCAAGATGCACTGACGGCAAAGGCAAATCCCACTAGGAGACAAAGAAATATCCTGGAAATGGGGAAGAAGCCCCTAAACTGGAAGGAAAACCCCCACTCTGTCCCAGAAAGGCCAGCAGGTTGAAAGCCCTGAGCTGCCTGGAAACCATACCCAGGCTAGATGCAACTGAGTGCGTTAGCACCATAAGCTCGTCTCCTGGACCAGCCCCCAAAGTCTGAGGGGGAGGGTTACCCATGCTTCTTTCCACTGGGAAAAAGAAAGGGGGGTGGGACCAACTGATTTTCTTCCCCCATGAGAAAACCCCTTTGGAGGCTTCCCTGGTCCCTTCCCCGCACCCCACCCCCCAACATAATTCCAGAAAAAAATTGCCAGCCAACTACCACTCCCTCCCGCACAAGAAAAGAATCCTGCCACCATGCTGCTGAGCTGCTGCCGTGCTGCCTTCAACCACTCTCCAAACATTTCCTGGCACACTCCTCCGCCAAAACAGACTCCTGAGGAAGGAGATCCCAGCTGCCCCGTGTCTCACTCAGCTGCCATTTCCACCAACTGCCTCCGTATAAGAATCGGGAGTCAGGTAAAACCCCCATTGGCTCCCTGCGCACATGTGACCCCTAGCCCAGGAAAATGACTTGTACAATACCACAAAGTGAGTTTATAGCTGTGATGGGATTTAAACCCTGCTCTCCCAGGCCCCGTCTCTCAGTCCCTGCCCTAGAGGCTTACAATCTATGTCTATTCCATTACTTTGTAAAGTGCCAGGTACATTGCTGGCGCTATATAAATGCTTGCTAATAATAATAAATAATAAGAAGTTCAGTTCCTTAAGCCACTAGGCTACATTTGGTATGCGAAGCTTGCAAAACAAGTCATTTGAGAAGTCTCATTTGTAAATTTTAATTTAATTTTAATTTAATACAAAACTTAATACCATGCCCCTCTTGTTGTTAGCGGCTCAGGGCAGCTAACAACACAATAAAATACAAACATAATAAGCATAAAAACCATCAAAAATGCAAACAATATAGATAATCTAAAACAAACAAAAGCCATCATACGCGGAGAGTCATCCAACCCCCACCCCCGCCAACCACCCTAACCCAGTCCCCCCACCCTTCCCCCAGCTCCCCCACCAAAAGCCTGGCGGAACAGCCAGGTCTTACACTGCCAGTTGGGGCTCTCCGGGCCTCAGCTGGGAGGACATTCCATAGTCGCGCCGCGGCCACCGAGAACGCCCTCTCCATTGTGGTCCCCCAGTACACATGGGGGACCTTGAGCAGGGCACTCCCAGCGGACCACAGGGCCCGATCCAGAACCCGGAATGAGGCAGCCCCGCAGGTATGTGCTGTTAGTATGTAGATAGAGGATAGTCACCATATCTCATGGCTAGCCCTTGCTTTTTCTCTTGCCTAGCTCCTAACCATGGTAACTGATTTGCATATTACCTAGGGATTAAATGGTTGCCTTTAAATAGTCTTCTGTGCTCTGATTATTATTCTGGGAACTACTTGGGTAATTTTCCATGTTAGCAGTGGATTTGTTATAGACGAGAAAGAGCTCCTCTCTCCACTTAATCTCTGTTGACTCAGTAATTATTCCAGCTATATAATAATTCAGTCAGAACCTTCTGTCCTGTACCAGCTAACCAAACATTTATTCACCCATATGTTTCTCATAATGAACTCATCTCTTTACTAACACAAAAGAAAAGTAACTGTATAACTTCCTTGTCTAGGTTTCCAGGCAAAGTCTCTGAATTGAGTTATTTTTTTCTTTGATGCTGTGCTCGTCTTAGCTGTTCTAGCCACACAGTAGCTTCACTGCCATCTCTCTTGGCTAACTTGCCTTCACTCCAGTATCCTGTCCTTCATCTCTATCTTGCTGCTTGACTCCCGACACACTAAAAGTTCACTGCAACAAATCCTGCTTGTCTTTGGTCAGGCAGAGCTCTTGCTAGCCTGATTCCAGTTTCATGTGGAGTGAAGTCAGAGTCATGGCCATCAGGTAAAAACAGCTGTGACATAGAGCACATTCACACATACATTAAATCAGCCCTTTTTTACTTTCCCCCGCATATCAGAATGATGTGGGAAAGACTCCATGAGCTTATTTTGCAGTTCTTACGTTTGTTTTTCCAGCGCATTGAGGGGCAGCCAAAAGTTACATTTACAAGAGCGCATTTAGGAAAAGCAGCGTTTTAATGTATGTGTGAATGTCCCTCGCTTTACCTCCCTTACCCTTCTCTCTTGTGTTTTTGCTGCAATCTCCAAACTGGCATTCGAGTTCCAGGAAGGTGGGAGGCAGAGGGCGAGATTGCTTTTGCATTAGTAAAGCTCTTCGGCGCTGAGTCTGTAATCTAGCTGTGAGCTAGCTAGCTCAGACATGATACTGACTAGGCTAGTCAGTACGTGTCAGTTACACAGCGCCCCGCTTCCTGGCTCTCGGGGCTCCTCTCCGGAGCCGGGGAAGCAGGACGCTGTGTAACTGACATGATACTGACTAGGCTAGCCAGTATCAAATCAGTTACACGGCGCTCCGCTTCCCGGAGAGGGGAGAGGAGTGGAGCCGAAAGCCGGGAAGCAGGGCGCTGTGGGATTTGAGGGTATATAGTAAAGGTGAGAATGTGGAAGGCGCATTATTTAATTCGCTTCTGAATGTGATTTGCTCAAAAAAGAAAAAGATAGTGTGACTAGTGCATGGCTCCATTTATGCGCATTAGGACATTAGCAGCATTTACAGATACCCGCATTTTCTTGTATGTGGGAATGCGCTCATAGCCTGCTTTGGCCCATAACCTTTTTGTCATGCATTGGTCTGCGGGCTACCGACGTGTCTGTTGAGGTGCCGCCAGATGTTGGTCCAGGATTGTCCGGGCCATGTCAATAAGTAGCCTGGATTCTGACCTTGGAAAATCTCTGAGGTCAGAGCCCAGGCTAGGGCCTGCCCAACTGGGCCAATGTGAACACAGAGGGCTATCATGTTTGTTGCGACGTGCCATGACCCAGCAGGGACCGCCACGATTGGCCATCAGTGCCCGCCATGGCCGCCCATCAGTGCGGAGTGTGGGATACTGGGAGCACAGTGCAGGCAGGATCAGCTGCCGCCCTGCACGTCTTGTTGTGGCCCTTGGAATGCTGACGTGTGCCTGCGTTCTGTGCCCTGACCTGACCTGGGCCATGTCGCCTGGGATTGTCGGCTCCGGGCCAGGTCGTGACAGCACAGTGCTGCCATTCTGCATGTGTTTTTACTCATTGGCTTCAATGAGATGTGCTGCAAGTGTTTCAATAGCCTGCCTGCTTTTTTACCTTGTCACTGATACTTCATTTCATTTTCTTCCTCCAAGTAAGCTCATTTGCATCTCGTTACATAAAGCCATTGCTGTCAAGTAGCAGAGATGAAGACAGGGATCAGAAATTTTCGAGTATGGGAACTGGAGAAGGAATGTAAGCCTAACTACTCTACATTTTTAGGTGCTTCAGTATTCTGGAACTGGGATCAGATGGGGATGCAGGGCAGAAAGGAGTCTGAGCCAGGGGCAGAGCTATCATAGGTACAAGAAGTGCAGCCACACTGGGCAGGGCTGGCCCCAGGTTTTGTGAGGCCATGAGCGAAGTATTGGTGTGGGGCCTAATTTGCATAATTAGGCGCTACCTAATTATGCAAATATAGACATTTACATAAAATGTATTCCCTCTGGACAGGAAGGATTCCCATTCTCCACCCCTCCAAGCAACCATGGAGAAGCATGGCCTCCCCATGCTTCTCCCCACCCCACCCCCCCAGTTTTGCACCCCCGCACCTCCCCAGCTGAGCGTCTGTGACCACTCCCCAGAAGTGGTTCCACTGCAGGGGCAGGCCAGGCGGGCAGTGAGGGAGGCACAGAGAGACTAATTGCATCTGCTGCCTTACTGGGGGTGAGGGGGGAGCTTAGCCAGCCTGTTGCTTCTTGCTGCTGGTGCCGCCTGTGCCTTGTGCAACCGGTCCACAGGTGCTGTTATCAAACACACAAGACACCCAAAATGCAGCTAGCCGATTAAGAGCATTATGCCATGAATAATGGCATATAAACCAGTTCAGTTGTGCCCCCATAATCAATTCACACTGCCCCCACCCCCATATAATCAATTCACGCTGCCCCCACCCCATAACCAGTTCATTTGCACCCCCGCCCCCATATAATCAATTCACGCTGCCCCCACCCCATAACCAGTTCACTTGCACCTCCTATATAATGAATTCGCACTGCCCCCCACCCATAACCATTTCATTTGTGCCCCTGGGGCAGCGTGAATTGATTATATGGGGGTGTGGGGGTGTGCAAGTGTTCCTGGTAGCAATAACTTCATTAAGAAGAGTTAGTGAAATAGCAGCCATAATAATCTAAGAACCATATTTGCAGCTTTTCCAAGATAGAAAGATATTGCTTTACATCCTAAACTCCTACCTAAGATAGTACAAGACAGACAGTTGTGAGAATGTGGCCCTTTTTACACGGGCCTCTCCCACCCATGAACATGCAGATTTCTGTGTGTTCATGGGTGGGGGAGCCCCATGTGAATGACATGGTGCATGTTCCCACGGTGAGTAGGGGGGCACGCGCCTGCCTAACATGCATCCCCACTCACCCCCCACTCGTTCCCACTCATGGAGCAACCAGGGGAAACGGGTGGTTACTTTGTGGGTTCGGATGAGTGGGGGGTGAGTGGGGATGCGTGTGCAGCCGTGTACACACCCCGGCCATGCACCAGCGCACCCAAGGACCCCCCCACCCGGTGGAGCCATGTAGAAACAGACTGTGAGGAGCCACTCAAAGAAGAACAGAAGGTTGCTGCCTTGTAAACAAGGTTCTTCAAGGTGGCTCCTTACATTCTCACAACACCCACCCTTCCAGGACCACATGGAATTTTTTTCTTATATTCCTAGAAAGGGTTGGAAGGAACTGTCATTCTGAGGGGGAAAGTCAGTGCTTTGTTTTTATCCTAGAGGAGCTCGAGACCATCACGTGGTCTATTATTTGAATAGGGTGACTGTGCAGAACCCAGTTGTGAGAATGTTAGGAGCCATGTCGAAGAACCTTCTTCACAATGTAACAGCCTTCTGATCACTCACATGGGGAGGAGTTATTTGTAAACAAACAGCTCTATCTCCCTGTCCGATTGGTGTCCTGATGTTGCTGCAGCACTACTAGCAGGTAGAGGCAGGTGAGGGATGGGGACCAGAGCCAGGGAGGGGAGGCAAAGGGACTTATTGAGGGAGAAGCTGGCTTCAGCCTGCCGCTCAGTCAGGCAAGTGTGGGGCCCCAGCTGGCCAGGGGGGCATGTGCAGGCGCACATGTGGCACATGCCTGGGACTGGCCCTGGACTGGGGCCCATGTTTCTTGGGAGTCCAAATGCATGTGGAGTGCCCCAGCAGAGGGCCCATTCCCCTCCTAGCTACACCCCTGAGTCAGAAAGTAAAAGAATGGAAACAGAAGAGAGACAGAAGGAGAGGATGAGAGAGGTAGAAATGAGGAATCTGTGGCAGACAGAAACAAAGGATGACTAGAAAATACATGAGGTGCTTGGGAGCAGAGAAGGAAATGGCATGGCCAGAAGAAAGAGTTAATGGAGGAAATTTCATAGAGTAGGTGAGGAGATCTGCCAAAAGCCAGGGCCAGATCCAGGCAAGTGTGGACTGTGCCCCCACAGGGCCCCATATGTTGGCGGCTCCCACAAGGCCCCCCCCACTATGTGGGGTTCATGAATAGATTTGAAATGACAACATGAATTGGGACGCACTGGCATAAATTTGCAAGTTCACAAAGCCTCAAACCAGTGGAGTCCCGGCCGAGGAGTTTTGAAACTAAGACTTAGGGGAAAGCCAACAGTTGCTGTGGAGCACGCCGTTCGGATGGAGGCATCCCAAATGGATGCCACCATTGGTAGTGGAACGGTGTACTCCAGTAGTGAGGATTAGGGAAGAAACAGAGAGATCTGGAGGGTAATACTGTGGAACAGACAAACTTAAATATTTCCAGATTAAACAAAATATGCAACCACAAGCACCAGGGTATTAAAATGCTTAGATGTTTGTATAACAATGCAAGAAGCCTCAAGAGTAAAATGGAGGATTTAGAATACTTGGCTTCAAGTGAGGACACTGGTATCATAGTCGTCTCAGAAACATGATGGAATGAGGACAATCAATCAATGAGACACTGTAATACCAGGATACAAAATATATAGAAATGATAGAGTTAATCGTACTGGGAGTGGAGAAGCCCTGTATATTAAGGACAGCATTCATCATGTTTTCATCAAACATGATGAAAATCATAAAATGACACAGAGTCACTCCTAGAATCACTATGGGTAGAAATTCCATATTTACAAGGCAACCACATAGTAGTGGGGCTAAACTACCAACCCCCTGACCAGGATGTGGACAGTGACTGTGAAATGCTAAGGGAGATTAGGAAAACTACAAAAGTAGGCAGTGTAATAACAACGGGTAACATTATTTAACTACCCCTATATTGACTGGGAAAATATCTCTTCGGGATGTACTGCAGCAACCAAGTTCCTAGACACCTGGAGAAGCTGGTCTTGGAAACCACAAGAGGAGAAGCTATTTTAGATCTTGTCCTAACTGGAGCAGAGGGCCTAGTGAAAGATGTAACTTGCTAACAGTGATCACAATAAGCAAGTCCTTGCAGGATCAGACCCCATCAGTTACTATTTAGCTGGGAATTATCTCCACACTCATAGTCCACAGGGAATTTGCTCGAGTCTGTTTACTTCTCACAGCCTCATACATCGCATATAACACAGTTCACCATACCTGGGCTGCTGGCTTGTCCACCTGCACCCTGCAGTCCCTGTAAAATGTCTCAGGTCACCTCCATTGCCTGCACCCTGCCTGGGCATATACCATTCCCCTTCAGAGTCCCTTTTGTCAGGCCACCAGCTTTTGTCTTGTACTTACCATCTCTGAGTCTAAGCTCCAGTCACGTAACAGTCTCTAACACCGGGAAACAGCCGTCTGGCAACCCTGTCCCTAACTCTCGCCACTAGCTCAGCCAGGCCCCCTGCCTCTGGCTCTGGCTGGCTACTCACAGTCTTGAGCTGCAGTTCCTCATTCCTCTGGGCGGGACAGCCCAGAGGAATGAGTGTGTGTGTGTGTCCTGCTGGGACAAGCAGGGGTTCTCCAGGACTTTGGAGAGCATCAAAAATCCAGGGTTACTTCCAAGCCCCAAGTGTAGCCAGAGTCGGCCTTCTGGAGAACGTAGAGGACCTGATCCAGCCAGCTTAGGCATCCAGAATTTCCCAGCAGCTCAGCCCAGCTTCAAAACCTGGACAAGGCTACTGCTGAACCTCCAGCAGAGCTGCTCTCTAGTCTGCAGCCAGGCACAGACTGACTCTCCTCGGACTGGGCTTTTCTTATATGTCAAGAGTGGGCAGGGCTAGCCCTCCAGTCCCTGACTCTTAAAGGACTAGAACCCCTTTTCACTCTTCAACATGGTTTTTGCTCTGTAATCAGTCCATTCTTACCCAGTTCTACTGAGCTGGCTCTGCCAAGCCCACACCCAGCCCTCAGGCTGATGCACACTCTACAGGGCTGGCTCAGCCACACCCAGCCCTCAGGCTTGTGCTCTCAGCTTTTTTAAAGGAGCAGCAGCCCCATTAGGCTGCTCCCTGCTACAGACACCAAATTATTCATGACAATTAAGTCCCAGGCAGACTGTGAGGAACTACAGAGGGATCTTCATGATTAGGTGAATAGGCAATAAAATGGAAAATTAAATTCAATGTTGATAAGTGCAAGGTGATGCACATAGGGAAAAATAATCCTCACATTACATAATGCTAGGTTCTGATCTGGGTGTAACCTCTCAGGAGAAGGATCTTGGAGTCGTGGACAGTTCCTTGAAGACATCAGCTCAGTGTGCTGCAACAGTAAAAAAGGCAAACCGAATGCTAGCCATTATTGCAAAAGGAATAGAAAATAAAAGGGAAAAATATTATAATGCTGATGTATCAATCTTTGGTACAACCCCACCTTGTATTGTGTGCAGTTCTGGTCGCCCCATCTCAGAAAAGATAAAATAATTGGAAAAAGTTCAGAGAAGGGCAACAAGGATGATAGAAGGAATGGATCGACTTCCATATGAGGAGAGGCTCAACAGGTTAGGGCTGTTTAACTTGGAGGAGAGGTGATTAAGATGGGATATTTAAAAAGTTTATAAAATCATGTGTGGCAAAGAAAAAACAAATAGGAACAGTTGTTTGCCTTTTCTCACAATAAGAGAACAAGGGGACACTCTCTGAAGTAAAATGTCAGCAGATTTAAAACAAAGAAAGTACTTTTTCACTCAGTGACAATACAGTTGTGGAGCTCATTGGCAGAAGATGTAGTGAAAGCCAACACCATAACTAGCTTTAGATGGAAACTAGATAAATTCTTAAGAGGACAGAGCCACAAATGCTTACTAGTTGGGGCTTAAACCCCTGGCTACGGGCAGCTGGGAGTAGTTAGCAGGAGCTGAGTCGCACCTCCGTGATCTATACTTGAACTTCTCTCGGGCTACTGTAGCTGGCCACTGTCAGAGACAGGATGCTGGGCTATATAGACCTTTAGGGATGGGCGAACGCAGTTCAGAAGTTCAGAGTTCAGCCTGAACTAGGTCTGTTTGGATGACCGAATCCGAACCCAAACTGGCCGAACCGAACTAGATCTGAACGTCGAAATGACCGAACAGTTTGGTCAGTTTGGATCACGTTCGGGTGAGTTTGTGTGGCAAATAAAGTGACACTGGAAGGTCAAACGTGACAGGAAGGGTGAGTCAGCTGAGGAGCAGACTTCCAGGCACCAGGGGTGGAGAGGCTTGGAGTAGCAACCAGCCCGCCCAATCACCATCCCTTTTCACCTCAAACCACTGGCTTCGCAGTCTGCAATTGGACATGGGGGACAAGGGGACTAGGCTCCATGGAGCCAATGGGGCTTGCGATGAGGCGGGTGCAGCAAGAAACAAAACTGATTGCCTCCCCCCTTCCCAACACCTTCTAGCTAGTCACTGTTCCTGAACAGCAGGCATTTCAGAAGGCTCCCTCTCTCCCAGCAGTTTTTGTTCCTTCCTATTCCTAATCCATTGCCATCCTCCTCCTATTTCACCCATCCAACCCATCTACCTCCATATT